>JAPWDM010000008.1:1813846-2413846 GCA_035578155.1 Brachynemurus nebulosus | reverse complement strand
CTATACATAACCTATATTTTAGATTTTAACCGTTCAAATTTTAATTTTTTCATTGACATGTGGGACGTACGAAGTATAAAATTATGTTTTCACGTAAAATTTGTATTTTAGTATTTATTTAAAATTTTAAATAATGAAATCGTAGATGTAAATGAATTACTAAGTAAGCACTTTGCTTTAAGTGACAAAATGAAAATAGTTTACAACGTTTACAATATTACAAAACAAATTGTATCGTGTAACCCTGATACGTCCAATATTGCTCAATCAAGTTTTTTTTAATAAATTTCCCTTATAATTTCTATTTTAACAAGCGCTTTATATAAATGTTACTATCAAAACTTAATAAATTCAAATAATTTTGATTAAAAAAGGGGTAAAACGATAATTTTGTTTTTTAATAATCATCTTTTCTACCTTGTTAGTTAATATAATTATAACTTTTTAATCGAAAAATTAATTTTGAACTGAGTTATGGTTTTTTGCGATTTCCCACGATCTTTATAAAGTGGAATTAGTAGATTTTGATACTAGGCGACTCATATATTGAAGATTAATATATTAAGAGCATGATGAATTTACAGAGTAAAAACAACTGTGTATGTATACCATATGAGTTTTTCAGGAGTTTCCATTCGATTTATTCCTAAAATATGCATCTAATCGAAACAAAGTTTATACAAAAGATATTCAAAATAGAGGGGGCCATTCACGAAAAATTGTTCCAGACTTCTAGGACTAATAATTCTACGTATTAATAATTCCACAGAATAATTCAGAAACCAAGTTGCTGTTTCTATACTAGTGATACCAGTGTAGACAAAAAACCCCTCTACTTCCCACCACTATGTTGTGTAGGTACACACTGTTTGTAGTGGTGTGGGTTTGATGTTTGCTTTTGTGTGAGTATTCATACACACAACTACAAAACACGTATTATCGGGCAGAGCAACGTGCAGTTCAAGCAATAATGGTCTAACAATACATTACAATCGTAGTGCACTCAGTGACCAACACCGATTGACTAAATGCCGTAACCGGTATCTGCCACACTCAGATACACTGCTATCCACAGTTTTTTACACATACGCTTAGGGCTTGGGTAAAACCACAGAAATCAGAAGCCAAGTTGCTATCTCTGCACTAGTGATACCAATGTAGACAAAAAATCCCCTCTATTTCACACTACTATGTTGTGTAGGTACACACTGTGTGTAGTGGTGTTGGTTTTATCTTTGCAACTGTGTTAGTTGTCACAGACACAATTATAAAACACGTATTGTCGGACGGAGCAAGGTGGGGTCCCAGCTAACAATGGTCCAACAATACAACATAATGCGTTGTGCATTGAGTGACCGACAGCGACTAATTAAATGTCTTAAGCGGTATCAACCAGTCGTTGGCACACTGCTACCCACAGTTTTCTACAAATACGCTTAGGGCTTGAGTAAAACATATAGTGAGTGTTTTCCATTTTCGAAACACAGACAACACAGTGCATTTTTTTCACAAACAACTAATTTTTTTTTAAATTTTAACATTTTAATTGCTTTTAGATGCAAAATTTTAAAAAAATAGCTTTTTTGTGAAAAAAATGCAGTGTATTACACAGTGTTTCCTAAATGGAACATCCTTCATATGTCAACTGTCAGAATAGAAACTTCTGATTAGCTGTTAAATCCAACGCCAACCATAGTCAATTTAAATCTTTATTTTATAGAAAAAAATTATTAATTTATATAATTTCTTATAAAGTACGCATTTTAATTCATTAAATAAGTGTCTCCAGTAATAATTTAATTAATTATGATTAATTTAAAAAAAAATTCAGGTGTACACTCGATGTGACTGGGGAAATATATCCTTAATTAAAACCCTTAAAACTACACTTTAGAAGATAAAGAAAATGGAAAATACAGGATCTACTTCAGTAATTGAAACATTTGCTGTTAGAATAAAAGAGGAGGAAAATTTACAGAATGTCGACAACACTTTTATAAATAATGTTATAACAAAAACTGAATCCAATTCTTTATATTGTGAAAATGAAATAAAATTGGAACTGAGAGAAAATAATAACACTGGTGATTCATTGAAAACTTTGCATACGGAAATTAAATTAGAAGATGATGACGAGGATATGTTAACAGAAAAAAACGTTCTATTTGGCGAAAATTCAGAAATATCTAATACAGAGGGTGGCACTGAGCAAACATATCAACCAATACAACATACAGGAAAAAAATCATTTATATGCAATGTATGTCTGAAAACATTTTCTCGTTCAAATTATTTGAGCCGACATGAAAGAATACATACAGGGTATAGGCCCTTTAAATGTAATATATGTCTGAAAACATTTTATCAAGGGGGTGATTTACTAAGGCATAAAAGAACACATACTGGAGAAAAACCATACAAATGCAATCTGTGTCTGAAAACGTTTGCTCGGTTAGGCCAGTTAAATGTACATGAAAGAACACATACAAAAGAAAAACCATTCAAGTGTAATGTGTGTTTTAAAACATTTTCTTATCAATTTTCTTTACGGAGACATGAACGAACGCATACAGGAGATAAACCATTTGAATGTGATGTATGTTTTAAAACATTTTCTCAGTCAGGTAATTTGAAGGATCATGAAAGAATACACACAGGAGAAAAACCATTCAAATGTGATATATGTAGTAAAACATTTTCACAGTCCAGTCATTTAAAAACACACAAAAGAATGCATACAAGATAAAAACCATTTAAGGTGTAACACATGTTTTGAAACATTTTCAAGGTCATGTAGGTTGAAGACATACTGTGTGAGGTCCAACTGTACCCAAATCGTAATATATGTATTTTAACGCTTTTAAATAAACCATATGGAAAAATTTTTTTATCTCAAAATGCCGGACTTTTTACTGCAAAGTGATAAGTACAATAGATAAGGTTACAAAAAAAGATAAGGTTCCAACATTAAAAAAGTGAAACTTAGGATGCCTGTAGACGATCAGTAACACTGTCAGTATTTACGGACAAAAATAATGAATCATTATTTTTATAATATAAATTCTATGTACGAATACATCAATATTAACAATACACGATCAGTAATAATGTCAGTATTTCTAAATACTGACAGTATTACTGATCGTGTACAGGCCTTACGCTCCTTTCGCATTGTACGGTTTTCGCCGTACGGGAAAAAACCGCACGACTTTTTGCCGTGATATTGTTGTTTTCACATTGCACGGCTTTTTGCCGTTGTAAACTGAATTTCTTCATTTGATTTACAACACTATACAAGCAACAAGTGTGATCAAAAAGTTAATTCTATAAATCAGAGGAAATAGAAAGTAGGATTATTTATTATCACACAGTTTGAAGACCTGAAAAATGACAAAAATAAGTTTTTCAACTATTTTCGGATGTTTACAGACTCCTTTGCTTAATTTCTTGGCGAACCCTAACATCAAAACACACAATTTCGAAATTACATACAATCTATTAAAATACTGATTATCACATTCAACATTAGTTTCATCCATTTCACAAATAAAATTAATAATTAACATGAAATTCAACAAAATATTGTTAATGCCGTACGTTAAAAAACCGTGTAATGTGAAAGCATCCGTTTAATTACATACACTACTGAGTTAAGAACGCCGTACGGCAACCGTCAAGTGCAGTGGCAAGAGACGGTTGCTACACGGCACGGCAACGGCATTTTGCCGTGACCGTGTAATGGGAAAGGTCCAATGCTCTTCTTCACTCCACTAAAAAAATGTGACCGTACGGTTTTTTGCCGTACGGCAAAAATCGTATAATGTGAAATGAGCGTTAGAAATTTGCAAAATATAAATTACTAAACTATCTTGATAAAATTTGACATTATTTAGAATTATATCGTATTTCGGAAAATCTGTCAGAGATGGCGGCACCTGTACCAGTGAATATGTACATATCGCAGCATTTTGAGCCGCCATATTGCAGGACGAGTTAACTCGTCTTAATCATTTAAAGCGTTAATAAAAAATAACTTTTTTTTTTGCTAATCAGTCATTTGGATATTTTGATATGCTGACGACACAAAATTTTGTTACATTTATTTTATTTAATTTTAATTAACGATAGTCGATATGATTATTATTTCTAATATTTACATAGTTCATTGAAATTAAAAAGTAGACGATGACGATATATTTTGTGAGGCCCTAATCATTGTATACAACTATACATACTACTTATGTAACGCTTTAAATAATTTAACTCGTCCTGCAATATGGCGGCTCGAAATGCTGTCATATTGCAAGGTTGGTCATACCTTGGTCATATTGTGTATGATATTCACTGGTACAGGTGCCGCTATGTCCACTGGTACAGGTGTCATATGTCCGAACAGTTTTCACATTTATATATTAATGAAGTTATTTCTGAAAGGAACTTCTGATAACAAAAATTATTATTAAGGGAGGAGTTCACGCCAGAAACGGCTAATAAATTAATTTTTTTCGAATCTCGTTTTTTGTTTTTATTTTGTTCTGTGGTTCTTTGCAAACACGGTGATATATAAAACATGACCAAAAAATTTTTTTTTTAAGTAGAAAAATATTTGTGAGCCGCTGCACAGCCAAGCTGTTGCTCCTTTGCAGAAAACGCCCCCCCCCCCCTTCGCGATTTGATCAATAATATTTAGTTTTGGTGTGTACATGAGTTATAGTATGCACTGAGATAATGTTCTTTTACTTGTATGCCTTTGTAGACGTTTTAATAAACAAGGAGTACACCACTTCTTTTGTTATTATTTTTGTTTTTTACCGTTTCCCGAAAGTTGTGTTTTTCCCGACAAGGAAAATCATATCTCAAGTTCTAGAAAAGATAGAGACTTAATTATTTTTTTATTTTGTCCATAAACATATTGCGCATAAAGTGGAGTATGCTTTTTCCATTTGAATAATTGTAACTATTTTTAAACAATTTTTTAAAATAAAAAACTGGGTTTTATAATTTTTAGAAGTTTGGGATTACAATTTTATAGTTAATTTTTAAAATTACCTGAAACCCATACTCAGCTTTATGGACAGGTCCTTTACGAATAAAATAATGAAAAAATATTTAAAAAATATTCATTATATTTTGAGATATGGCGTTCCTTATAAACGCTTAAAAACTTGTGAAAAAGGGCCCCCTCCCGCCACAGAGAAGAGTAATGAATGTTTCAAAAACAAAATTTTCTATTTGAAACCATCCCTAATTTGAAAAAAAATTTCAACAAGCAAAATAATCATAAATAAAAAAGTTGCTTTTTTATTTGAACTCCCCCCTTAACAGAATGATTATTTTTCAATTTAAATTCACCTCGCATTTAATGTTTCCTTACTTAATTAAAGAAATACATGTATATGTTAAACAATTTTTGTTGAATACACTATTTTGATCCTTTATTTACGTCTGATAGTTAAACCATTCTATGTTTCCCACTTTGACGTCTAGATGTCACTCTGTGTCATATTACTCATATTACACGTCTGTTTGTATATCGGCTCACAGCCCTTAGTGTCATTAATATTTCTTTGTTTGCATATAGATTTCGACATTTTGTAAAAGGAAAAATTAATAAATAAAAATTTTTGGGTTGTATTTTTTTAAAAACATATTCACTGGATTAAAAAAACTTTCTTTCATGCTTATTAAGAAAAAAAAATGGGTGTTAAATTTATTTGTCAATATTTATAAGCCAGTTTAATTATACACCTAAAAATAGTGTTCCGGTATAGGGGCTTTTACGTTATGTATTATACATCATAAGACTCGGTTCATAGACGTATTCAATGAACGTATATATGTCTATAGATTGAGAGTGTCAATTATTAAATTAATCCTCTAGACACGCTCAAAATACGACCAACTAGTACGTTGTAATATTATAATCAGTGCAATGGTCGTGGTATTCGTAGTAACAATTTTTAGTGCTTTTGATGATACAATCTTGATATTAAAATTTTTTAACTTTTTTCTTTGCTTTTTTTAAAAAAATGATTTTTTGTCCGATAAATAGATTATATTATTTACTGGCACATCGATTAAAAATTCATTTAATCAAATGTCGACGACATTGTAATTGCACCTTTCGATAAAAATATAAATTTCAAATTCTATAAAATATAATTTTTAAAAATAAAATTTTTTTTAATTAAAAGAATACAATTTTTAATCTATCTCTGATTTCATTAAATGTTTATATATGTACAAACGATGAAAACAAAATACAAACTATAATCCACAACATCCACAACTACGAGAAGAAAATTGACTGGCCATAAAATTTTAAAAATTATGATTGGCTGTTTGTAATAAAGGACAACGAATATAGCAAATCAGATAAATTCATCTTTGTCTAGCTGACCTAATTTCTAAAGTAGGATTTACATACAAAAAAAAAAAAAAATCGTGCAGAAATGAAATACATTCAAAAACTGATGTTTAAAGTTTTTAAAACAAATTTTTGGAGAATAATAAGAAATAATTAATAAAATAAATTTGTACACATACATACAATTTGTACAATACATTTGACACTTATGAGGCATAAATTAAAATTTAACCATAAATTTGAAAATAAACACAAAACAGGAATAAAAATTGATTTATTGGAATTAAATATACATTTTTTTCTGTATTTGGTTAAATATTTACATTTGAATTAAAAAAATTAGCTTAAAGGTAAGTAGAATTATGACAGAATAAATAGCACATTTAAATCGAAATATTGAAATATTGTTAAGAACAATGTAATGCCTGACAACACATACCCCATTTTATTTTTGCTAATCGATCACATTATCATATCGAAAACCACAATATAAAGAACAAAAAACATCCAACATCCATTCATACCAACAGCTCAATTTTATTATTAGGTTTATTACTTATATACCTAAATTATCTGCATATTACAATTATTTCACCTAAGTATACTGAAATTTGATATAAGTTTCGTGTTTCAGTTTACGCATTCAGTTTTATGAAAAAAAAAAAAAAAAATGGGCAAGTACAAAATTATGATTTTGTACATACTTTTTTATCTTACTTACATGTACTCACATAGGAACTTTAAAAACGATGTTTAACTATATTTACTAAATATTTTGTTCCAGTGTAAAACTGACTTGTAAAATTTTATTGCCCTTATTGTCAACTCAGATTTGCTATATTATACTTTGTTTACTTTGACGTTACTACGCAACATATATGAAATTAAAATTTGATACATATATCATACACAAAACAAATGCCGGCTCATTGAATAATGGTTAATACGGTGATTTCATTGGTCGATAGTTATTGAGTAATGGTCATTCTTCCACACCTTTGAATAATGCCTAACTTTCTCAACAATTTACGGATATGTAATGAGTGTGTTCTTCAACAGGAGTAGAAAAAAACTATTTTCTTATTAAAAGAAAAACAATTCCCATTAAACGGACAATAGATAAAATATACGACAGAATCACAGAACGCCATTTTATGACACTGTTCAAACATATGAAAAGAAATACTTTATGACACTATTAAATTTCAATTTTAAAATAAACAAAAAAACACATTAACTTGTATACGATCATATTTATATATGTACTAGCTGTTAACAATACTATAAACAATATGCAAAGTTAGAAATCAATCATACTTTTTTTTAATAGTCAGTTGTTATTTCATTGTTTCGTTTTAAATATATTTTCCCTCGGGAATGAGAAGTTGATCGGGAAGTTTCAAGTTGATCGGTTAAGCGGTTGAGGCGTGAAAGCCAGTCAAACAAACAAACAAACTCACTTTCGCATTTATAATATTAGTAAGGATATAATAACATACTGTCATTGAGACTTGTTGTATTTTATTAATTTTATCTTGGATAATAAGCGAGCCAAACATAAGTTTTATACGCTAACAGAATGTTTGCGATCCAATTAATATTTATATTCACAGGAAATGAGGTGAAAACAACTTTTCCAGATAAATAGCTAATATTTTATTTCCATAAAAAATAGGATATAAAGTTAATTTTATTTTGTATAGTAAATAAGTAATTTCATAGTAGTCGTTGGTAAAAATATTATTATTGTTGTTGTTGGTATCTGTAGAAATATTTATTAATATTGTGAAATACATTTACTTAGTAACAAATGAAAAAATTGCTCATTTAATGGTATAATATACATTTTCTCTCGAGAATTAAATATTTTCCCAAGCTAAAAAATAGCCTATAACCGTCTCCGTTCCGCAAAATACGTCTGTGCAAAATTTCAAGTTAATTAGTTAAGCTGTTTAGCCGTGAAAGCCAGTCAAACAAACAAACAAACGCACTTTCGCATTTATATATTAGTTAGGATGTATTTATTGTAAGAAACTGAGGGTAGTGTGAGAAGAAATGAATACATTGTAATGAACACCCTGTATTTCTTTAATCGGTACTTTTGCAGATGTGTAATTAATTTAAGACGCAAAAAACCGAAACCGCTTCTTGGAAACAAAATGTCTTTAAAACAAGAAATGAAATACAAAATCAATAACGGAAATGTTAGTCTGGATTACTCGCTGATTGAAACCGTAAATTAAGTTTATATTAACCGTGTACTCATTTAAGTATGGTAATGATGTGTATTAATTCGATGAACGAAATTACCTTGAATTAATTGTCTTAAGCGTTAAAAAAATGTCACGTAGACGTGCCAAAGGCACAGAATAAGTTTAGAGTTATTGATTCACAAAGGAGAGTTTAGTTCCATCCGCCCCAGAGCAAAGTTCAAAGTCTTGGTCTGTCCGTTTTATTGCATAACAATTAATTACTATTCAAAAAGGGGTGCATTGTTAAAGTTGAAAAATATATAACTTATTGCTGAGTAGTAAATTTTCTGTAATTTGTGTAAATCAGGGTGCCAGTTTTCCAATCTTCGAAAGGAAAAACGTTCTGCAGTTGCCGAATTCTACGAATGTAAATAAAATTTCAGTTATTTATAATTGTTTGTGTTTTCATTTTTATTTACTTTTTATGTTTATAAAAATTTAATTATTTTGGAATAACTTTATGATTTGTCCTGTTTGTATTTAAAAGAAAGCAATACTAATTCCGAGATTTTATGCGAGATGTTTCAATTATTATTAAGGTACCACAAGTTTTGTTAAGCGTAAAATTGTTTTAAACTTCATTACCGAATAAACTAAGTTTTGTTTTAAGTTAAACACTTAAAACTCCCCCCTCCAATGTGTATGAGTTTATTTTGAGTAAACCCCTTTTTTCAACCAAACTCGTCCCCATGGAAAAATTTAAATACATTACAAAACGATTTTCTTTCTTTGATTTTGAAGAACGGAATTGGTAATTAAATTTATGTTTAAATCATTTATTTTAATAAATAATATAGGTTCATAAGTTTACTCTTTTGTTTGTCTTCAAACAACCTCAATCCAAAAAATTACTTTTCAGAGTAAAGCCAAAATACATTACAACATGGGGTTGTACGGAGAATGGAATGTGGACACTTAAGAAAGGATAGCTCAGAACAGTCGAGAGAGATCAGTAAAAGCGGATCTAGATTGAAGATACTTTTATTTGTTTCTGATGAAAATAAATTGTATTTATTAATTTTGAAAAGGATGCTTTGGGGAAAAAGGTTGAACATCTGGCAAATAACTGACAAGATGAAAGGAAAGGAAATTTTTACGACTAAAAATAAATTGAAATTATTAAAAACTACAAGTATTTAATTTTGATGCATTTAACATTATACATAATTATAATATTAATTACGCTATTTTTAATATTATTAACACTTATATTTAGGCAATTACAGTAGAACCCCTCATAAGTTATAAACTTCTCGTAAAGTATATTTTGAACCTCTCATACGTTATATTTTCTTCTTTTTTGCTGCTACTACTACAATTATAAGCGCATGCGTAGTTCTATAGTAGTGAGCGCGGCAATGCATAACGCGTACTCTTGGAAAGATAATACACACTTGTGTCAAATTTATTAAAACACTTTAGGTGGGAGATTCATTGAATTATAACTTATGAGACGTTTGTCGATTCTTAGTGTATAACTTATGAGGGGTTCTACTGTATAAATTATCAAATTTATAAATTCGATTTTTATCGATAATAGCGTACTTGATTGAACGTTACAAAAATATTCTATTCGACATCACCAAAAACCCTTTTATAAAAATATCCTAAAAGCATTGTTTTTCCATATCAGTTAAGTGATTTTTTTTTTGTTTTCGATAGATTCTGTAAAAAATCATCAAAAAAAAAAAAAAAATACCCTACAATTTTAAATGAGAAAAAGGTGGGAAAAACACCCCACTATAGTGACGTCACAGCTTGAAGCAACTAAACGTCAATGTCAATATTTATAACCTCAAAACTTTGATTATATTCATAAAATTTCAAAGTAAAACCAATTATTTATTAGAATTCTGGCCGATTATTATTACTATATAATATACATATAAGCTAATATAAATATTCAAAAGATAAACACAATTTCACCTCACCGATGAAAATTATCAAAATCGACATATCTAGGTACAAAATGTTACGTCATACTCAAGAAATGGCGCGTTTTCACTAGTTTGAATATTTGTTGAAAAATGACGGTTTTCAAAAAAAAATTCTAAATAGTTATCAAATTTTCTTATGTTTCTTCATTAAAATTGGACATAAGGTAACGGGCCTAGTTTCTGGCCTTTTAAGAGTGACGGCTGAGGTTAAACGACAGTAATAAATATAAGTTTAAACTTAAGAGACAATTAATAATTTTATCAACTAGTTTATGGCTTTCAAAATAAAGTCATACAAGTAAAATAATTATTTGAATTGAATTAATAATTTAAATTAATGTTTTAAAAATTGACAAAAATGACCCAGTTTCTGACCTTCAAAATTTCTCATGTGACAGTTTTTGACCCTGACCGTGGCCTAGTTTCTGATCCTTAAATTTAAAAATACAGTTTTTTAAAATTTAATTTATAAATAATTTTTTATTGATAAAAATGACTGTTTAATGTTATATACGTTATGAAAAATAACAAAAACTAATCGAAGATAACTATAAATAACAAAATAACTAACAAAAACTGGTTAGAATTTAATTGGGCCATACCACTTTAGAAGTGAGCCTAGTAATTGACCCTCATATTTCAATAATAAAAATCATTCTAAGGTATTTTATAAATATTTTAAAATAAATTTTAAACAAATATTAACCTGCTCATATATTTTTAATTAAGTTTTCATACTTGCATGATGAATATTGCACAGATCAAAATGACTACTTTGTAACATAAACTGTTAGGAAACTGCCAAAAAAATAGTTTTTACACACATTTTAAACTTAAAATTTTTTTTTTATTTAGTTAATATATTCTAAACTTTTTAAATTGCTGTTCATTAGACACAGAATAGATTACTTTAAATTAAGGATTTATTTTTTTTCTTATTTAAAATATAGTTTTTTTATTAATTTATAACAAAGTTGAAAAGTTCAGAAACTGGGTCAGGGTCAATTACCGGGTCTTTTACCTTATGTAATGATAATAATGCATAGAATTATTTAACATTTGACACAAAATTTAAATACAGTCAAGTACCGTATTATAGGAATTTTAACGGTTGAACATAAAGCTTTGTATGCAACTTGTACATAATTTGACTTTATAAATTCGCTCGTTTTTACTGACATCGTTCGCAAACTCGCTCGGCCGTAAACACGGCTCATTCAAGAAAAAATAAAAATCAGAATGTACAAAAATTAAGGATAAGTGTCGATGCCGACATGACATGACCAAAAAAAAAAAAAAAAAATGAAATGAAAAACGAAAAAGAGCCGGTTTGGAAACCGGCAACAGTCAAAAATTGTAAAAAGAATAAAGTCAAACAAAGGAAGAAAAACTTGACCTCGATATATTTATAAACTGTGAAGTTTTTCAATGTGTCTCTTCAAGCTGAATGACTGACGAAATGTTTTAAAACATTTGTTACATTTGAATGGTTTTTTGGCTGTATGTACTGTTTCATGTGTTTTCAAATTGCTTAACTGAGAAAATGTTTTAAAACATACATTACAACTGAATGGTTTTTCTCCTGTATGTGTTATTTTATGTTTTCGTAAAGTAAATAAGTCTGAAAATGTTTTAAAGTATGTATCACATTTGAATGGTTTCTCTCCTGTGTGTGTTCTTTCATGTGTGTTCAAATGATGTAACAGAGAAAATGTTTTAAAACATATATTACACTTGAATGGCTTTTCTCCTGTGTGTTCTTTCATGTCGTTTTAAAAGACTTGACCGAGAAAATGTTTTAAAACATGTATCACATTTGAATGACTTCTTATCACTATTTATTTTTTCATCACCTTTCAAATTGCTTGACGTGGATAGTTTTTCACTGATTTCAGTCTCCTCTAAACTCGTTGAACTACTTTGCTCATTTGTACTCTGTGTACTGAAATCAATATCACAATTTTCACTATAAAAAACACTGTCTTCTGTTAAAATGTTCTCTTCGTCATCTTCTAACTTAATTTCGGTATGTAAACTTCTTAATAAAATATCAGAATTGCTTTCTTCCGATTTCACTTTTATTTCATTTCCATAACATGAAGATTCAGGTACTTCCGTTTTTTTGTTATATTTGAAAAGTAGTCGCCTGGATTCTCGAAATTCTCTTCCTCTTTTATTTTACCAATAAATGAATCAGTTTCTGAAGTATATTCTTTATTTTCCATTTTCTTTTTCCGAAAATTTGATTGTGTAGTTTTGATCGTTTTAACCAGGGACACTAGTTTTAACTAAAGTTAACGTTTAGAGGCTTTAAATGGCATATCGCGCGTTTTCTGTCTCAACCTCGTATATCAAAAACTACATGTTTTAGGACACACAATTAAATAAATACTGTATTTATACGATTTATACATATACTTATCTATATTGGCGACGCAAAGATTCTCACTCGCGCCTCTGGTGGTAAAATTAGAACTAGCATCAAGTAAAAATATACGTGTTCGACTACTGGGCAATATAAAATAGTAATCTGCGCCTAATTTGTATAGTACATTTTTCTATTGACAATTAAACGTATACAAAAATTTTTACTTGATACAGCTTATAATTTAAAAAACCAGGAGCGCTCGCGTAATCTTTGCGTCGCCAATATATTTATATATATAGGTAGCCAACATCAATGGGTGTAATTAGCATAAATCTTAAGTTCATAGTGATGAAGATACAGATTTAAATACGTTTTGTTTGTGTGTACAAAAATTGGGATTTTTCAGATACGAGGTTGAGACAGAAAACGCGCGATATATGACAAATTTATGTAATGTTGGTCTGCCTTGGTCATACATATTAAGTAGTTATGGGACTACATTCATATCTTTGAAGATTAACACTTTCAGTCCCATGGCTTCGGCATCCGAAACCAAACAAAACATCCTCAGAGGCCGACCGCGATTAATATTTAGAATAATAAACAAAACACTTAAAAATATTTATAAAAAGGATTTTATATTATTCTAATAAAAATAATTTATTAGTTTATTACTATGTACCGGACACTTTTCATTTTTTGTATACATAAAAATATACATTATATGTTTTATTATCAAAATATCTAGGCTGCATCTTTTATTTTACAATAATATTTTTATCCACATATGTATGTATGTGTGTATTGTATGCTTGGATATATATGTGTATTTTATCAAAATATGTAATAATAACTCTAACACATAGGTACATGTTGAATCATTTATTGTTAGTGTTCTATGGAATCATTTTATGTACTTGTTTACATAAAATTTGTTTAAAAATATTGTCGGCTTCCGGGGAAATTTACTGCCAAAGTGCTTGGGCCTCATAGTGTTAAAAAAAAATTAACCCATTAAGATCAGTATTATAAGGGGTCATACACAATCAATGAAATAAGATTTAAGATTTAAGGAGTATGCCATCTAGTGATGTTGAATGGAACTTTAAAGTAACTGGTCACAGATATAAATATGTAGGTATTTTTTTACGTCAAAATTCGTGATTTTTTTCACTTAGTGACAAAATAGTCATCACGAACGTTACTTTTTCATGAATTCTGATGTACAAAAATACCTAAATACATTTATTTATGAGCAGTTAAGTTAACAGTTTCATTCAATGTCACTAGATGGCATACTCCTTAAATCTTAAATCTTATTTTATTGATTGTGTATGACCCCTAAAAGAGCCAAATAACTAAAACGAACGAATTAATCTTATTCAAAGATGTCAGTATTATAAAGCAAAAATTAGAGTCCCTATAATAAACAGGGTCGTGACATGTCATCCATTTTTTGTCCAGTAGAGAGCGGGAAGCTTCAAACTTAATTATCACATGTTTGAGTAAATATTTTTGAGTACATAATTATTGTTAATAAGTTATGAATTAATGAACAATCAAAAATTTTTAATTTAACCCTAGAATCATACGTTGGTCTACGAGAAACGTTAATCATACATCGTCGTCAATTTAACGAATGGACTTTTTGCGAAGAATTTTAGAGTTTATTTCCAAAAAACATTTCTTTTTACATAACAATACTACAAAAGCGAACAAAATATTTAAAAAAATTACATTTGGAAAAATTTTTTAATATAAATATTTATCAATATTTTTATCAAAGCATATTTTCATTATAAAAATTAAAAAATAGATAAATACATCAATTGTATCATAAGACATGTTTTTCAAATAATTAATTTATGAACTATTATGAGTCGGTGGGCATGTGTGACTTTACAGAATGTGAAATTTCTCGGTCACAAATATTCGCGTAGATATTTCCTCATTAGACACATTTATAAATTTTCTAAAATTTGTTAGTAATTTTTCGAATAAAATCTCAAAAAATAATAAATATTAAAATATTTTCCACAAAATAAATTGTTAATCTTTTATTAAGTCACTTGAAACGCATTCTTTGGTTTTCGATTCAATATATTAAAACTTCAGTATTATGTCGTCTCTATAAGTCAAACAGCTGTAATCATCTTTCACATTATCATTATCATTAAATAAATTAATTATAACATCCACATCTTTAATAAATTTTAGAAAAATTAGGAAAACTTTTATATGTAAAGTACAAAATCTTAAAAAAAGCATACGTTAATCATACATCGTCATCAAATTGACGCAAACTATTTTAATATAAGTAAAGCGACAGCAACTATAAACAAAATTGATACATCTTCTGTGTTATCATAACAAATAAATTAGATAACAGAAGTTTCAGAGCAGGCAGGCAACTGCAAGGTGTAGTACTGGATAGAGAAGTGTGATTGTCAATTTGACGTGTACGTATAATTCTAGGGTTAATTATTCTTTCTAGGTTAAACTAAATCATTTTTGTAAATATTTAATTTAGTTCCAATGTATTTTACGTAAACTTTGGACGGAAAATGTCGGAACCAATCAGCGTTCAGCACACATGTCACGACTCTATTTATTATAGGGACTCTAGCAGAAATAAATTACATAAGAACTAGACTTTAGTTGACAGAAAATCTATCAGTTGGGTAATTGACTAATTTTTAAAAAGTATTTTAAATTATTCGTATGGAACTAAACCTTTTTTATACGGTTTTTAAAAAAATGGCCAATAAATTGCACAATATGAATCAAAATCAAGAGACAGTAAGAAACTTAAACATTTGCTATAATAACTTTCTTTGATAAAAATACTTTTTAACGGCTTTTAAGCATTTAAGCATCATTTAATTTTTTTACAGTTGTATTTTTCAAAATTTCCATAATATAATAAAAATTCGTCAAATGCGTGTTTTTGACACGCACTAAGTAATGTCATCTCAGTGAAAGTGTTAATTTATGATTTTCTGTTAACTCTATAGTTGCTAACTCCACAGCCCTCTTGCGTTTATTCAATATGAATGTACAACTCCATAATTATTCAGTCACACAACGATATTAATCTTTTCCCTGCCGAATAAAAATATGTTGTAAAAGAGAGAATGTGTAAACATAAAAAGAAACAGAAAATTGTTTATATGTATATCATATAAAATGCATACTTATTTAATTTTAAGATTTTTATTTTCTTATTTCATAAAATGATAAATTGATACGCAAATACGCATAGCATTATTCGTATTATTTTATAGTAAAGGCAGTATTAAACTAACACTTCGAACATTTAATAATTTTTTTTAATATTATTTCCAATGTAAGTTTTTGTATTTTATGATATTCATTAAGTAAAATTTATTCTACAAATACTTAAGTAAAACAAATAAGAAACCATTATCTATTATTCTTATAATTCCACATTTCCACATTGTGTGCGTTCATAATATTTTGCGTATCTATTCATAATTTTACAAATTATAATATATGGGCGATTCTCGCGTGACGCACGGGACATTTTTGCAACAAAAACATTTTTTAAAAAAAAATGAAGTTAATAATAAACAAAACAAAAAGTTTATAACATGAGGCAACTGGATCAAAATTTTTTGAGCATATTTTAATTTATAACTGAAATGCAGTACTCCAAATATAAGACATAAGCTTCGTTTTGTACGATATCCCGTGCGTCACGTGAGTTTATGCCTTATATCTTGAGTACTGGACTGCAGATGAAAATTAGAAAATGCTCTCAAAAATTTTAATTCATTTTCTGCGTATTTTAAACATTCTGTTTTGTTTATTATTAATTGCATTTTTTATGAAAAAATGTTTTTGTTGCAAAAATGTCCCGTGCGTCACGCCAGAATCGCCCATATAACACTGACTTTATAAGGCGCATACATATTATGTATGTATAATATAACTACATATATTATGTTTGCATTAACTCCTGTATACTCTTGTGGCGTGTGTATTTTTATAGCTCTGCTGGTCGAATCGTGGGAAAAACAATAATATAAACAATGTCCTAGTACACTATAAATCCAATTAATGTTAACACATTTAATAAATCATAAACAACTTTTATATGAGTTTCTAAATATTTAAAAATATTAAATTATTAACAATATATATTTTTTTTATTATTATTACTTCATTTTAAATCAAGGTGGGCAATTACAAAGGCATCAATTTCATTAACTTAACATTTACCTGGAACAAACTTTTATTAGAAAAGTAATCCTAGCGTGGATTTTCAGTGTACTTCTAATAAAATTTTATAAAACTAAATGAGAAACAATATTTTTCAATCTAAACAGTTTCGATGTTGTTTAAATAAAAATGTCAAAATTCTTAAATTTATGAGGATACGTTTTTTCGGCAATTTTGACAGGATAATTTATGACTTGCACTATCCATTGCTGACGACTTTAAAAAGATAGTGTTGTCTTTTATTGTCACATATATTTCTCTCTTTGTTTCCTTTGGCATGTTAACATGCCAATGGCACTGAATCGGTTAATATGTCATCTTCGATGACATAATAATGTCATCTTCGATGACATAATAATGTCATCTTCGATGACATAAAAATGAAATAAAATGTTTCTACGTATAAATTAAGGCTTTATCTTGTTTCGAAAAGCAACTTCTATTGAAATTGTGAGGTTTTGAGTTATGTATTTTCGATGAAACTTTTTTTATGCGGTAATCGGGACTCGAACGAATGAGTGCACTCACTACAATCGTGCGCTCAACTTCGCTCTCGGGGGCAATCGACAGTTTCCGGCCCTTATTGCACAATATACTATTTTCTATCGAAAGCACAGTGTATTTTGATTCAATGTACATACGTATTGTAATTTTGAAAAATTAAAATCTTTTTTTTTAATTGTAAATTGTTTTTAAAGAAAGAAAATTTCGAAAAAAAGCTGACATAAAACCGCTAAAACCGTATTCTTATTAAATTTTATTTTTTGAACTGAAGTATATATTCACCTTATCAAGCAAGTTATTTTTTCAAAAATAAATCTTGGAAAATTCGCTATGTTATGCAGGATGAAGCGAGAAGGATATTTTAGTTTATATGAAAAATACGGATAATTTATAACAAGAAAGTCAATTTTTTTTTTCTTACAAAAAATAGTTTATTATTACAAATGTCTGACACAGGAAGTTTTTAAAAACATATGTTACATGTGAAAGGTTATTTTTGTGTATGCGTTTTTTCATGCCTTTTTAAAGTACTTAACTGAGAAAATGTTTTACTACATATATCACATCTGAATGGTTTTTCTCCTGTATGTGTTCTTTCATGTTGTCTCAAATGATTTGACTGAGAAAATGTTTTAAAACATACATTACATTTGAATGGTTTTTCTCTTGTATGCGTTCTTTCATGTCTTTTTAAATGTTTTGACTGAGGAAATGTTTTAAAACATACATTACATTTGAATGGTTTTTCTCCTGTATGTGTTCTTTCATGTTGTCTCAAATGATTTGACTGAGAAAATGTTTTAAAACATACATCACATTTGAATGGTTTTTCTCCTGTATGCGTTCTTTCATGTCTTTTTAAATGATTTGACTGAGGAAATGTTTTAAAACATACATTACATTTGAATGGTTTTTCTCCTGTATGTGTTCTTTTATGTCTTCGTAAAGTAGATGAATCAGGAAATGTTTTAAAACATATATCACATTTGAATGGTTTTTCTCCTGTATGTGTCCGTTCATGTTTTTTTAAATTGCCTGCAGTAGTACATGTTTTAGAACATATATCACATTTGAATGGGTTTTCTCCTGTATGTGTTCTTTTATGATCTTTCAAACTATTTGAATAAGAAAATGTTTTAAAACATATGTTACATTGGAATGGTTTTTCTCCTGTATGTATCCTTTCATGTTTTTTTAAATCGCTTGAAGTTGTACATGTTTTAAAACATATATCACATTTGAATGGTTTTTCTCCTGTGTGTGTTCTTTCATGTAATTTTAAACTAATTGACTGTGAAAATGTTTTAAAACATACATCACATTTGAATGGTTTTTCTCCTGTATGTGTTCTTTTATGATTCTTCAAATGACTTAAATAAAAAAATGTTTTAAAACATACATCACACTTGAATGGTTTTTCTCCTGTATGTGTTCTTTTATGATTCTTCAAATGACTTAAATAAAAAAATGTTTTAAAACATACATCACACTTGAATGGTTTTTCTCCTGAATGTGTTCTTTCATGCAATTTCAAATTACTTGACTGACCAAATGTTTTAAAGCATATATCACATTTGAATGGTTTTTCTCCCGTATGTACTGTTTCATGTGTTTTTAAATGCTGTTTCTGCGAAAATGTTCTAAAACATACATTACATTTGAATGGTTTTTCTCCTGTATGTGTTCTTTCATGTAACTTCAAATTGCCTGACGTAGAAAATGTTTTAAAACATATATTACACTTGAATGGTTTCTCTCCTGTATGTGTTCTTTCATGTTTCCGTAAAGTAGATTGATCAGAAAATGTTTTAAAACATATATCACATTTGAACGGTTTTTCTCCTGTATGTGTTTTTTTGTGTGTTTTTAAATGACTTGACCGAGAAAATGTTTTAAAACATACATTACATTTGAATGACTTCTTATCACTATTTATTTTTTCATCACTTTTCAAATTGCTTGACGTGGATAGTTTTTCACTGATTCCAGTCTCCTCTAAACTCGTTAAACTATTTTGCTCAGTTGTACTCTGTGCGTTAAAATTATTTTCAGAACTTTCACTATAAAAAACACTGTCTTCTGTTAAAATGTTCTCTTCGTCATCTTCTAACTTAATTTCGGTATGTAAACTTCTTAATAAAATATCAGAATTGCTTTCTTCCGATTTCACTTTTATTTCATTTTCATGACATGAAGATTCAGGTACCTCCATTTTTGTTATATTTGAAAAAGAGTTGTCTGCATCCTCTGAATTCTCTTCCACTTTTATTTTAACAGTAAATGAATCAGTCGCTGAAGTATAATCTTTATTTTCCATTTTTTCCCCCAAAAAAGTTTAATTGTGTATGTTTGATCGTTTTGACAAGAGCTGACGTTTAGGCGTTTTAAATGGCGTAGATATTTTATTTTACATTTATAAGAAGATATATTTTATGTTGGCAGGACTGCCAGATTACTAATATGGGCGTTCGCCAGAAAATTTTGTTGGGCTAACGTTAGCAAACGGAGCTTGTACTGCACCGTTACAAACTAAAGGGTTCTAATTAACACTTTCAGTCCCACGGCTTCGGCATCCGAAACCAAACAAAACTTCCCCAGAGGCCGACTGCGATCAATGCTTAATTGATTAGTTGATTATTCATTATGTGTGCGATGTTTATCATGTTTATCATTCTTCATCACACGGATGTGTTCCCATTGACACAAACACATACATACCAACAAACACTACTCTGTTGGTTTCTATGTATAAAAAATTTTAAGATAAACAAAAAATACATAAAAATATAATTTATATTTTTAAATAAAATTGATTTGAATGCCAGTGTATAAGTATGTAGTATGTATGTACGTATCACGTAGTACGTCTGTTTACAGTTTTACACATACATAAGTATGGAACTGTGTTGTGTTTTTGAATTTTATGTATTTGTTTATATAGTTTTTTTTTTTTTTTTAAATATTGCCGGCTTCCGGGGAAATTTACTATGAAAGTGCTCGGGCCTCATAGTGTTAAAAAAGTTAACGCACATTAAATATTTTTTCGGCAATTTCCCAAATTAAGTGCCAACGAAATTTTGTAGTTTTTTTTTCTGTTTTTCTTGATTGATTTGCGAGTAAAACAAGTAAAAAAGTAGATAAAAATTTTCGGACACGTTTAATTTTCGTTAAAAAATATTAAAACTGAATATATTAAGCTAACATGCGTATTTAACGTGCGTACATAATTGTCTGAATCAGATATCGCAGTTTTCCGCAACCAATGGACGACAAGCCTTACCGTACGATCCGTTACGATGTGTTTCGTGACAATATTTTCTGACGAAGACACATTTTCTTTGGCTATCGTACGGTTTTTTTAACAAGCGCTATTGGCAACGCTGTCATAAAAGCTTAAACTGTTCTGTGACAAACCCAGAGTACAGAGGTACAGCAACTATCTCTATCGTGTAATCTGCAGTGTGCATTTCTGTGCACATTAGGCTACTAAAAATTTACTGTCTCAGTAGCAGTCGCTGAGTGTAGGTCAGTCAAACAACAATGGATTTGATTGTTGTTAGCATTGTAGAACCCCCACACGTAGCGTTGTAGTATCACACATATGTATGCGAAGCAGGGTCACGTGACAGCCACCACCATCTTCGATTACTCACACCAACACAGTTTACCGCACAAATACAAAGTAAACACCGTGCACATATACAACATATTTTGTATCTCTTACTGGTTACACTAGTATAGAGATAGGTATGTTATCTCTAGTGCTCTATTAGTGATGGGTTAATACGAATATTGTTACGTTCTGTAGAACGTTTTGAAAATTTTAAAAAATTGTTAATTTCCTAAATTAATTTTATTGGAATTTTTGTTGCCTCTAACTGTACCTTTGCTGTACCTTTTTGTTGACACCAACTGTACTTTGGGTTGTGTCAAATTTATTTATTTTAAGTTGGCGTTACTGCCCGTGTAAAGGATAGGTAGTTGGTTTTGGAGGCAAAACTATCTATAAATACAGGTTGAAATGTGATGTCAAATTCTCTTTTTTATTTTACATTATCCGTAATCCGGTCGAACTTCTGTGATAACAGGTATGTTAAAATAATTCTTTTAATGTGTTTTTCTTATTTCAATTATTGCAATAATGTAATTGGATTTAACAAGTAAGCTTTTGATCACATGTAATTTTAAAGGTTTGAATTCAACATATAACCTTCAAACTACATGTGACCAAAATTTTACATGTTAAAATCAATTTCATTATTACAATAATGGAAAAATATAGAAAATATAATTTAAACGTACCTGTATTACAGAAGTCCGGTCGTAATTACATTAAAAAAAAATATCAAATTGAAATGAGAATGTCGCAAGGGAACAGCTGGTATATATAAGCTAATTTAGCGCGAAAATTGCATTACAGTCGTAATACCAACACACAAAAAAAAAATTGACATAAGTGCGACACACACAATGTACAGTTGGTGTCAACAAAAAGGTACAGCAAAGGTACAGTTAGAGGCAACAAAAAGTTCAATAAAATTAATTTAGGAAATTAACAATTTTTTTAAAATTCTCAAAACGTTCTACAGAACGTAACAATATTTATGAATATTACCTAATATGAATATATTCGTTTGACGGTATTATAATATCTTAAGCGATATGTACCAAATATTACTAATATCTGTATTCTATACTAATACCTAATAATATTATAGATATGGTAGATATCGTAGATATTTTAGATATGGTACATATCGTATGATATGTATTCCTTAACTAATACTTGCTAATACATAATATTGTGTTGTAGATATGTACGTATTCGTTAGATTCGTATGAATATAATATGTACTTAATATCATAAATACCTATATGTACATAATGCTTATAACGTATTTTCAACAAATAATTTTTTTTTAAATTCAACAAATACAAATTTTTTGGTTAAAAAATTTTATCAAGATTGAACAGGGGGTGTAAGTTTGATGGATTTACGTAAAATTTTATGAGTATAAAATGCCTTACATTAGGTAATTTTATAAATAAATTCTTGTAGCCTTGAGGTTTAACCAAAGATCTCTAGTAACAACTTAGAATTAAATTTTGAATTTCTTTGCCTAAATGGAAAAAGGATTTAACATTTTGTGTAATGTAATAGTCAATAATATCTAGATATTTTTTTAATAAATCCAGTAGCTGTTCTATTAAGATTTTTTTTTAATGAAGTATTATAATGGATACAAAATTAATTTTTCCCCTGTAACTTTAATTCATTTATTAATTACTTAACAAAATTAAAAGGCAAAAATCAACGATTCATCGAAATCAAGAAAAATCATCACACATATATGTATTTTTACATATATTTATCTCATTCGTACATTACCTTAGTTTAATATAGTTATCTCCCTTTGCTAAGAACTGGGGTTGTATACGGGGTATACGAGTTATATTTGTATGTTAGGTGTGTCGGTGTGTGCTTGTGTGTATGTATTGGTTTTTATATCGTTCACAGAATACAATACATAATAGCTTTGTTCGTGCAACAGTTTTGAAAGTACAAAACTGTACGGAGTATGCGTATTTGTTAAATGAGCGTTCGAGCAAAACTAAATTTGTGATTTGATTGCAAATCTAATGTTCTAGCAGCTTAAAAATTAAATTTCGAACTAATACACGACAGCAAGAAAAATTCACAAACTTTTAACAAATTTGTCGGATTGTACTTGCGCAGTAGATCTCAAATATATTACTGTTTAAAATTTAAATGTTTTATTGTCTGTTAAGTTAGATGTATTGTTAGGGAACTTTTATTTCAGTTATTTTTTCTTGTGAAATTTTTTTGAAATATTTTTTTACTAGGTACAGATAAATAAATTTTAAAAAGAAATATTCATATTTAAATACAGTTTTAATATGCCCTTTTATATATATTTTATCGTTTAGAGAGAAGAAATTAATTCACCATAATATTTTTCATTAGTTTTTCTTTCTCTTATTGTACAAAATGAATGAAAGATCATCCAGCTCCAATACGTTTAGTTCCAATGATTTGTTTAATTCGAGCGATGATGATTTATTTGATTTTGAAATTAATAGAATTCGATCGAAAAATGAAAATTACTTTGAAAGTACTATTCAGTTATATAATAATAAAGAATTTATTGAGCATTTCAAAATAAATAGACGTGTAGCTGAAAGTCTAGCAGAACATTTTCAGCTTAGTGAATATTTAAAACATTAGTTGGGTGGAAATGGAAAATTAAATGTGCTTATTGGAATGGAAAATTAAATGCAATTAAATGTTTTAATATTTCTTTGGATATTTTGCAAATATGTTAATAACCAAGAGCATAATTGTTAAGTTACGTAAAATGTCAATCTTTTATAACCTTATTAGTCTATAACCACTATAAAATATGTATGACATCTATGAGGCCCGTGATTCCAAGACATGCCGGACACGATTAGAGTGACATCTGGTGGTTCTTAATTAAACCTAAATCTCGAATTCACCGTTCGAGCGTCAAAATAATTTGAAACTAGTTTGTTGTTGAACATGCGCAGTAGTCATAGTTTGAAAAATCACTAATTAGTTTGAAATTGGTTGCACGAACAAACCTAATATAATTATGCATGTACATACATATCGTTTTCGTTACTTTACTAATATGTTGCTATATTTATACTAATATATTATAATATTGTTGATATATTCATACTATTACTTTTTTTCGTTCATATTCCCATTCGATGATAATATCGTTGTATTATAACATCTGAATATCTGATATTAGTAATATCTAACATATCTAATATCTGTAAATATTAGTGATATCTTAACGAATACTAATATATTCGTCTCACCACTATGGCCACTATGGCCACTATGCTCTATGGTGACGAAGTTCACGAAATGTAAGCCATGTAAGCTGTCATAAACATTTTTTGTAGTTAGGTCAGGGGTTTTAAATATTGTTTAATTTTTGTATAATAAAACCATGAATAAAACAGAAATTTAAAATGGAGAAATCGGTCCATGAAAGTTTTCATACATTTAAAATTAAAGTGGAGCAAATTAAAGATGAAGTGAATGAACCGGTCCATGAAACTGATCATACATGTGAAATTAAAGTGGAAAAAGATGAAATTCATGAACTAGCCTGTGAATTTCATTTTCCATCTGAAATTAAAGTGGAGAAAGAAGAAGTGAATGAACCAATTCATGAAATTTACTTTCCATCTAATGTTAAAGTGGAGAAAGATGAAGTGAGTGAACCAATTCATGAAATTTACTTTCCATCTGATATTAGAATCGAGAAAGAAGAAGTGAATGAACCAGTTCATGAAATTTACTTTCCATCTAATGTTAAAGTGGAGTTAGATGACGTGAATGAGATCAGTTTAGGATTATCGAGAGAAACTAAAATTTTTGAACCAACTCAGTTATCACAAGAAAATAATAGTTGGACAGATCAAAAACACCTTGCGAACTTACAAGAGCAAAACATAAAACTGGTAAGTACTAGATATAGATTATAAATTTTAGAATTATGTAAATGTTTTAATCAAAATACTTATTATAGTGTATTTTAGGAGGGGAGTGAATCTTTGATCGATTTAAACAGTTTACACACGGAAGTTAAAATTGAACAAGAGGAAATAGATAAAAATTATTCGGCAGACTTAACAGAAAATAAAATTGAATGTATTGGCAAAAAACTATTTCAGTGTGAAACATGTAATAAAACATTTATTCGTCCATATGATTTAAAAAGACATGAAAGAATCCATAGCGGCGAAAAACCATATCAGTGTAATGTGTGTTCTAAAACATTTGCTACTTTAGGTAATTTAAAAATACATGAAAGGATACACAATGGTGAAAGACCGTATGAATGTAACATATGTACTAAAACATTTACCACTTTAAGTAATTTAAAAATACATGAAAAAATTCACAGTAGTAAAAAACCATATGAATGTAACTTATGTACTAAAACATTTAATCGAAAAGAAACCTTAAAAATACATGAAAAAATTCACAGTGGTGTGAAACCATATGAGTGTGATATATGTATGAAGAGATTTAGTCAATTTAATAATTTACAAACACATAAAAGAATTCATAGTGGTGAAAAACCATATGAATGTAACATATGTTATAAAACGTTTAAACTAAAACAACATTTACAAACACATGAAAAAATTCATAGTGGTGAAAAACCATACGTTTGTAACATATGTACTAAAACATTTACTCGTCGATATGATTTAAAAAGACATGAAAGAATTCACAGTGGTGAAAAACCATGACGAGTACAATAAGATATAAAAAGCAGACTCATACTGATCAGATACTGCTGATATGTAAAAATAAAATAAAAATATTCAATGAGCCATTTTCTCAAAATATGTATCTGTCTGACACCAGGGCGGCGACACAGGTAGGTTGGAATTATATCTCTATGATTGAAATTTTAATTTAAAAATTGCTATGTAACCACATAAGAAAATTGTTTAACACCAGGGCGGCGACACAGGTTATTCGGAACTACATCTCTATAGTTGAAATATTAATTTCTAAAAAATAAACAATATTCCTGAGTAACCAAATTTGAACGTTTTGTTGTCTAGTGGAATTAACAGTAGACGATTTTTGGTTGGTTAAATTAATATCTCGATCATAGAGATATAATCCCTATTACCTGTGTCGTCGCCCTGGTGTCAAATTGATTCATATTTTGAGAAAATGGCTAATTTATGACAATCAGTGTTCCTGCTTGTGTTCTGTTACTTTACCCTGGGTATATATTATATGTTTACGATGCAACGACCAGAGAACAGCTGTAACCTTTGCTATTATTAAATAATAATAAACAACTAAGCAGGCGCATATGACTTGCTACTCTGTCATAAGTTCTCTTCAACGCACTACTTTTCTCTAGTACTCTAGTTCTCTGTTCGTTGTATAGAACTTGGATCCGAAATGTTTTGATGAGCCAGATGGTATATAATAATATCGTACCATTGATATAGAAAAATATGGATGGAGACTATTTCTTAAGAGAGAGACAAGATATAATATAACATGATATGTTAGAATGAATACGTAGATTCTTTTGAATGTACCACAAAAAATAAAACACAAAAGAGTAAATAGACACTAGAACACGTGCAAATAAGCACTAAACGTCCAGTCCTACAAAAAATTAAGTTTAAAACAATATTAATAAACGTAATACTCCATAAATATAATATCTGGGTAAGTAAATATTGTATTTATCAATAAATGCAACCATTTCTAGCGAAAATTTGTTAATTTTTCTAAATTTTTCATTTAAAAAAACAGGTTTTATAATAAGCGGAAAAATACCAAAATTGACATTACACAAAGTAAAGGAAATCCGAAAAAGGAATCATTTTACGTAAATAAGTTTTTTAGTTAAAATATGTGATAATAACGATAAAAATTATAAAAATGTTGTAAAAAATAAAATTATGTAAAAATTAAAATATAGGTTAGATTGACCCTTCATTTCAGTAGCGTCTTATATATAAAATTAATGAGCATATAAAAATATAACTTCAAGATTATGTATTTCGTTTGTATTTATTTATTTAATAATAAAATGATAATTTAATAAATGTATAATTTTATTTATGTTTGTGTCTACTTTTATCAAAAAGATATGTCTTATTAGTGATGGAAAATTATAAACCAAAACGTAATCTTTTTAAAGAAATAGTTATAAATTGTAAATAATCGATTAATTTGAGCAATTTTTGGTTTCAGTTTATAGTAATTTATAATATTCTTTAAGCACCGTTAAAAAATACAACAATTTAGTAGACAATTAAGAATTCGAAAAATTAACTGATAAAATAGTCGAACAACATTCTTAAGGAGTTGATTATTGAATTAACAGAACAGATATTAAAAATAATTAATTAATTTTTTATGTTTTTATATAGAAATCACAATTGTAAGAGAAATATACTAAATATATTGTTTTAAAAGCAATGGCAATGTTTTAATTAAATTAAAACCGTTACTGTTTATTTACAAAATGGCGTCATTCATAATATGCACGTTTAATATTCATAATATGTTGATCAGTATGTATTTTGGGAAATGCTCCTTCCTTTAAAATATTATATACCTCTCCTTCCATGTTGTACCCATACAACATAGTGGGGAGATTTTATGTCACCCACTGGCTACAAGGGCCGTGTTCGATTCGTGATATAAAAGATTCTCGCGCATGTCCACTATTAAACCGCCCAAACAACAATTCAAATTATTTGACGTCTACTACCATATTTGGAAACTTGTAGCCGTTACATATTTAAATTTTTGCTAACATGTTCGCGCGATTTAGTAACACGGATGCGCAAATGCACTGGAAAGCAGCTTCCACATTCTCGCCGAGGTTGGACGAGTCGAGAATGTAGAGGGTCATTTCGTTGTGCTTCGCGGTTGGTGTTTCAATGCTATTCTTATGCCTCGGCCAACCTCGCGAGGAACTATTTCGTCCAACTTCGGCGAGAATGTGGAAGCTGCTGAATTTTTTGTACCACAAATCGAACATGAGGAAGTGGAACAGTTTGATAGACATTCTAGTTGGGGTAATTTGGACTTCACGCATTGGTAACACTGCTATGAATGGAGGGTAGAGTACCAGGAGAAGTATCATCATATCATCATATATATTAAAACTCATTGTCACGTGACCAAAATTGAACGGTAGCCATGTTTGAATTGAAGAGCAGCCATATTTAAAAGAGTGTTTCCATTTAGAAAACACAGACGACAACGTGAATTTTTTTTTCACAAAAAAACTTTTCTTTTTAATTTTATTGCAAAACTACCATTTTAGTTGCTTTTAGAAGCAATTAAAAAGTTAGTTTTATAGAGTTAAGGTTTCATTAGATAAAAATTATGCATTTAGCAGTATACAATTTTTACTCGGTGGTATTCGTATGTATGTATTGTACATGTACACATTTCAATTTGAAAAATACATAATGGAAAAATTTCTAAGACTCATTGTCACGTGACCTAAATTGAAGAGTGGCCATGTTGGAATTGAAAGGTAGCCATTTTTCGTTGGGTCTGTTCCATTTAGAAAACACAGACAACACTGTACATTTTGAATGTTTTTCACAGGAAACCAATTTTTCAAAATTTTGTTGCAAAACTAACCTTCCTATTTGCTTTTAGAAGTAATTGAAACATTAGTTGGATCATAGTTTTCTGGAGTTAAATTTTAGTTAAATGAAAATTATGGGTTTAAGTAGTATACAATTTGTATTCAATGGTAATGTATTATTTAACTATACTATTACTCTTTATTATCGACTTCTAAAATTTAAAAATATTCTTATAGATGTCGCAGTATATTTTATAATTATAATAGTACAACCACAGTACAACTTAATTAAGAATTAAGGTAATATACATCTTATTATAATTAATAAACTTATTAAATAAAAAATCTCTTCGATAATTTTTTGGTAAAAAGTACTTATAACAACATTTTGCTTAAAAGTACATATAACAACCTAAAACATTTCTATAATTATTTATAAACATAGGGTTTCGAATTTAATACAATATGTAGTCTATTTTATCAACATATTCGTTGGAAGTTTGGTCAATATAATTCCAAACATTCCAATCAATTCAATAATATGATAAATATTTATAGTGTTATGGTTTTCTTTTGTTACAAACAATAAATTGTATATAATCTCAATAAAATCTTTAATTCTGTTTGATACACCTAGGGGAATACCATTGCGTAATGTACAATGCGTAATGTATTACAATGTACAAGGTCGGTACATGGTCGGTACTTAAAACTTCAATATAAAGTGAACGTCGGTAATATCAAATTTAAGCAGTCGGTACAAGCTGAACGTAGTACATGATTCAAATACGTACCGATGTCACTACTGAGAATTTCTGTTGTAGTGCTAAATCCAGTCGTTAGATGACATAAGTATGAACTTAAGAATAGAGTCCCTATAATAAATAGAGTCGTGACATGTCATCCATTTTGTATCCAAAACAGAGCGGGAAGCTTTAAAATTAATTATCACATGTTTGAGTAAATATTTTTGAGTACATAATAATTGTTAATAAGTTATGAATTAATGAACAATTAAAAATTTTTAATTTAATTATTCTTTCTAAGTTAAACTGAATGGTTTTTGTTAAGATTTTATTTATTTCCAATGTATTTTACGAAAACTTTGGATACAAAATGCCGGAACCAATCAGCATTCAGCACACATGTCACGACTCTATTTATTATAGGGACTCTACTTAAGAATAGAATCTCAAAATAAATAGAGTCGTGACATGTCATCCATTTTCTATCCAAAACAGAAAGGGAAGCTTCAAAATTAATTATCACATGTTTGAGTAAATATTTTTGAGTACTTAATTATTGTTAATAAGTTATGAATTAATGAACAATTAAAAATTTTTAATTATTCTTTCTAGATTAAACTAAATGATTTTTGTTAATATTTAATTTATTTCCAATGTATTTTACGCAAACTTTGGACAGAAAATGCCGGAACCAACCAGAGTTCAGCACACATGTCACGACTTTATTTATTATAGGGACACTACAGAAATAGAATAAGTTTACTTATCAAAGTAATGCCGGCGTTCACCAGAAAATTTTGTTACCTAACATTACGTATCGGTGCTTGCACTGTTACAAACCTGAGGGCACTGATTGAGAAAACTATATCAAACTAGAGAATTCTGTCTGATTCAAACAAATTAACGCGCGTTAATATCCTTTCATTTGTTTTTTATGGTATAAATTTTTAACTTTTAAAGTACTCTTGCATTTAAAAATTATGAAATAAATAAAAAACGAGGAGTCGATGAGTTAGAAACCATAATTTTAATATTTAATGCGTTTAATTTCTTTTAACTAGACCTCTCTGATTTGTAACGATGCAAGTTTCGTTACGTTACATTTTTTTTGGCAAGCTATCCACGGATTTGAGATGGCGATTTTCGACAGCAATATCGAAAACTGGAACAATTATTGTTCCAATCCAAAAAAATTAATTAGTTAATTTATAAATTAAATTTATAGTATTTAAAAAAAAATGCACTGATACAAAATATACCTGTCTTACCAAACGAAACCGATATTATTTTTCTTCAAGATCATAATTCACTGATATTTTAATTTGTATTTTTAAAAGTAAATTTACTTGGCAAAAGCTTTGAGCTAAATGATATTTAAAACACGCGAGAGACGCACGTCATCTACATTTTTTTACAATTTTATATTTAAAAGTAAATTTATTTAACAATAGTTTTGATTCAAATAGAATAGGAAAACGCGCGCGCAGCGCGCGTCGCTTAGTTTCTAGTCTCCATATATAAAAAGTGGCCCCAAAAGTGGATGAAATTAAGATGGCACTAGTGTATTAAAATTCTTAAATTTAAAATTAAGCGCTGAAAATTTTAAAACTGAAACAACAGTTTTTATTGTTTTTAACAGTTTTAATTGTTATATTTAATTCAGTTTTTATTGTTTTTATATTTAATTCAATTTTTATTATTTTTAATTCAATTTTTATTGTTTTTAACAGTTAGTATTTCCCTTTGGCATAGTTCACTTATAATATCTAAGTTCAGATCGAACCCTGATTGCTTATTAGTTTCCATTGTTCTGGATAATTATTGAACTATTATTTCATCAAATTCAGGAACCAATTTTTCGATTTAAGTCCCATATGAGAATCTTCTCCTTTAACTCTACCCTCCATAGTTCAATGGTGGTTCAATGTTGTGTTCTGTGCGATGCACGCCGCACTGGCAATGTTCATGAAAAGTGTTAAACTGTCATCAGGGGTTTTATATTGTATAACTTGTGTATAATAAAACCACAAATAAAATAGAAATTTAAAATGGAGAAATCGGTTCATGGAAGTTTTCATACATTTAAAATTAAAGTGGAGCAAGATGAAGTGAATGAACCGGTCCGTGAAACTGATCATACATGTAAAATTAAAATGGAAAAAGATGAAATTCATAAACTAGCCTGTGAAATTCATTTTCCATCTGAAATTAAAGTGGAGAAAGAAGAAGTGAATGAACCAGTTCATGGAATTTATTTTCCATCTGATATTAAATTGGAGAAAGATGAAGTGAGTGAACCAATTCATGAAAATGACTTCCCATCTGAAATTAAAGTGGAGTTAGATGATGTGAATGAGATCAGTTTAGGATTATCGAGAGAAACTAAAATTTTTGAACCAACTCAGTTATCACAAGAAAATAATAGTTGGACAGATCAAAAACACCTTGCGCACTTACAAGAGCAAAATATAAAACTGGTAAGAACTAGATCTAGATTATAAATTTCAGAATTATGCAAAAGTTTTAATCAAAATACTTACTATATTTAAGGAGCGGAGTGAATCTTTGATCGATTTAAACAGTTTACACACGGAAATAAAAATTGAACAAGATGAAATAGATGAAAATTATTCGGCAGATTTAACAAAACATAAAATTGAATGTGTTAACAAAAAACTATTTCAGTGTGATACATGTACTAAAGCATTTAGTAGTTCAAGTTATTTAAAAACACATAAACGAATTCACAGTGGTGAAAAACTAAACAAGTGTAGCATATGTTCTAAAACATTTACAAATTCATATTATTTAAAAACACATGAAATAATTCACCGTGGTGAGAAACCACATGAATGTAAAATATGTACTAAAACATTTGCTACTTCAGGTTATTTAAAACTACATGAAAAAATTCACAGTAGTGAGAAACCACATAAATGTAAAATATGTAGTAAAACATTTAATCGCTTAAGTAGTTTAAACATTCATGAAAGAATTCACAGTGGTGTGAAACCATATGAATGTAACATTTGTACTAAAACATTTACTACTTCACATTATTTAAAAACACATGAAATAATTCACAGTATTGAGAAACCATATGAATGTAGCATATGTACTAAAACATTTAATCGGTTAAGTAACTTAAAATCACATGAAATAATTCACAGTATTGGGAAACCATATGAATGTAACATATGTACTAAAACATTTACTACTTTAGGTAATTTAAAAACACATAAAACAATCCACAGTGGTGAAAGACCAAACAAGTGTAGCATATGTTCTAAAACATTTACTTATTCATGTAATTTAAAAAAACATGAAAGAATTCACAGCGGTGAAAAACCGTATGAATGTAACATATGTACTAAAACATTTAATCAGTTAGGTCATTTAAAAACACACGAAAGAATTCACAGCGGTGAAAAACCGTATGAATGTAACATATGTACTAAAACATTTATTACTTCAGGTAGTTTAAAAATACATGAAAAATTTCACAGTGGTGAGAAACCGTATGAATGTAACATATGTACTAAAACATTTAATACTTCATATGAATTAAAAAGACATGAGAGATTTCATAGTGGTGAAAAACCGTATAAATGTAACATATGTACTAAAACATTTACTAGTTCACATTATTTAAAAACACATGAAATAATTCACAGTGGTGTAAAACCATATGAATGTAACATATGTACTAAAACATTTTCTAATTCAAGTAATTTAAAAAAACACGAAAGAATTCACAGTGGTGAAAAGCCATACATGTGCGATATATGTTTTAAAACATTCGTCAATTCAAGTGATTTAAAAAGACATGGAAGAATTCACAGTGGTGAAAAACCATATAAATGTACCACATGTACTAAAACATTTATTACTTTAAGTGATTTAAAAAAACATAAAAGAATTCACAGTGATGAAAAATCATACCAGTGTAATATATGTTTTAAAATATTGAGAAATTTAAATAATTTGAAATGGCATCATATAATACAACACAATAATTGTTCTGAAACATTTTAAAAGACATAAAAAACAAACTCATACTGATTAGGTACTACTTATAAAAAAAAAATATTGAGTTTATATGATACTAGATGCTACTGAAGATAATGGTGGCGTTCGTCAGAAAATTTTGTTAGTCTAACGTTAGCTAACGGAGCTTGCAACGTTAGAAACCAGAGGGCTTACATTCAAAAAAATTAACATGCATTAGATATTAAAACAACAATTTCTAACATGGTGACTGATTATTTTTATTCCATAATTTTTAAATGTCGCTGTACTTCAGAAATTAAATATTTATACCGCGAAAAATCATGAAAAGATATTTAACGTGCATTAATTTTTTGAATCCGAGCCCTCTGGTTTGTAACAGTGCAAGCTCCGTTAGCTAAAGCGTTAGTCTAACAAAATTTACTCCCGAATGGGAGCAATGTTTTAAAAAAATTACCAATTGATTTTGATTCTGTTAAGAATTTTGAACGTAAATCTGATTTACCAATTAAGTATGTTGGAACACATTAACGAGAATGCCATTCTCGGAGTTCCAACCAGTTAAGAACTTGGTGCTAATTATTCGTGGATTAATCATTTATATGAAGGGAATTTATATAAACCAAGTGACGAATTTTTAAAACAAATTTACAAATTTGAAAACATTTTTTCTAAATATAATGGTCATAATTAATTAAACTGTGGACCAAATTACATAAAAAACTTTAACTGAAGGACCAAAATGTGTAAAATGTAGTTCCGATGTGAAGTCATTACACCAATAGTTCGCTATAAAGAACATCTTGGAATGTGAGACAGAATTATACTTCTTATTCTTTTTAACCAATAAAATACCCATTTACTTATATACCGGGTGATTAACGTAATTAATATCATATGATAAAAAACGTGAAATGTAACCTTTGCCTTAAACTTAACAACAAAAAATACCTAACTACATTTTTTTTCACAATGTACCAATTTTATTTTTACTAAAAATTGATTAATCTATGTATGCTTATATTTCCAGTATATTTTGTCGTAAGTCACAGTGAGCAATCTGTATAATGTTGATTTATTATTTAAAAAGAATACGAAGTATAATTCTATCTCACATTCCAAAGTGTTCTTTATAGCGAGCTGTTGCTGTATATTTTCGAAGCAAAATGTCTTTTTGTCTTCTAGAATTAGAATTTTAAATCGGAAAATGTTAGAATTATTAGATTATAGAAAAAGAAAATTGATAAACAGATTTGAGCGTTACTTTATGGTATTCCATATTTGTAAATAATAAACAAATATTTTACTTCGCAAAAATACCACTTTTATTTTGAAACTGTGACAATATTGAAATAAAATATTTGTTTATTATTTGATTAAAATTGTTAACTAGAGAAACAATTTGTTAAAACTTTTTATTATTATTTTAAAATGACGAGGAAGAAAATGTTTAAAAAAATTATTAATAAAATTTTACACAACAACCATTTTATTTATTATTAGTTCAATAAGAAAATAAATTTAAAATATAATCGTGCCAGACGTAAAACATAAAATTATATGTACTTATTATGTAAGTAAAGCGATATTTCAAAATTTTTGTCGAGCTATGACAAAATGCGGAGAACGAAACTACTCTTCTATAGCTAATGAGCATATCTTACTATTTACTATATCCGGCTGCTTTACCCTGGATACATACATATTATTATATAATGAAAAAATTTTTTAGCGACAGCCTGCATATAAATTATTAAGAACGAACTAAAAGAAAGAAAATTGTTCTACATGTTTCAGTCATTTAAATGACCATCTTCAGGAAAAATCAATAATTCAGTTGTGAAACAACTGAGAAAAAATAATATCAAAAGGACATAACCTCCAAATAAGAAATGGATCGTATCAGGAAACATCAAGAATGTATTTTTACATTCTTGATGTTTCCTGATACGGTAAGTATTTGGTCGCATCTCGTCTTCTAATATTTTATCATGATTTTGACTTTCCTATTTCGTATGGGGTCCGTTTATTTTTTAATTCTTTGATTTTTAATTTCTTTTAATTTCGTCTGTCATTTTTGACATCCATTTCTTATTTGGAGGTTATGTCCTTTTGATATTATTTTTTCTCCGTTGTTTCACAACTGAATTATTGATTTTTCCTGAAGATGGTCATTTAAATGACTGAAACATGTAGAACAATTTTCTTTCTTTCAGTTCGTTCTTAATAATTTATATGCAGGCTGTCGCTAAAAAATTTTTTCATTATTCATTTTACCTGCAGTTGGATTCTAATAATTTATATTATTATATGTTTACGACGCGGCTCAGCAAAGCATTTCGGGTCCAATTGAATGCAGCGAACGAAGAACAACTATGGCCTGTTCTAATGTTAAATAATAACGAACAACTAAGCAGGCGCATATGACTTGCTACTCCACTGTGGTAATAAAATATATACTTAACATTATTCAACCCACTACTTTATCATGTTCTCTGTTCGTTGCATAGCACCTGAGTCCAAAATGTTTTGATGAGTCAGACGGTATATATTATAATAATATCGATAACTATTATACTGTATAATAATTAGTGATCGAAGAGGTTGCGGAGCTGACAGTATTGTCTTTATTTTTTTAAGGTATTAAAAATTGTTTATTTTTTTTAGATAAAACATTTTGATGCGATTTTAAATATATACAACAGGTAATTATGGATGCCTATATACGGACAATATCCTCTTATATTGATATGTTTTGAATATATTTTAAATATGCGTGTATACATATATTTGTTGTCACAACTTGCTTGGTCCGATTTTAATTTTATGTATTGTGTAAGGTATGTTTTGATGTTATAAGTAAATGATTTATGTGTATCAATTGTCTTTTTTCTTCCCGTAAAATGCGAGAGAGACAACACATTATTTTGTTTTCCTAAAACTCTTTTTTTAAATGACAACTTATTTTTTTATTAACAAGTTTTAAGTTACAATCAGTCAGTCAAATTTTCAACAATTTTAATTTGAAAAAGTTAAAATTTTTGTACTTTTTTAAAATAACTCTTTTTTGTAACTTGAAACTAATTTGTATTAACAGCTGATTGTTAATAGAGCGAAAACAATAAGCGAATACATATACATATAGTAATATGCAAGTATCGAAACACTAGCATACACATACAGTGCAGTCCCCTCTTTCCACAAACAGAGTGTGACGTTGATACACACACAAGCGTACATCACGTATACATTGATACGAGATTTATGTTTTAACATGTTGTGCGTTTGGAGTGGGAGAGAAATTAGGTCATTTTTGACGTCAGGTTTTGTCCACAGAGAAAGTTAGTATAGATATACAAACTTTGTTTCTGATTATTCTGTGTGTGTATCTTTTCCTGTTGGAGATCAATTTGCAACTGACTGACGTGAAAAAAATCAAATCAAGTCATATTTTTTAATAGTTGCATTAAAAGAGCATTTATGTGATATGTCTTGTATGTTTCACCCTCAGTTCATTGAACTGTATTCATTTTCTGTTAATATAAACATCAAGAAATAAATAAATACGTTTATAAATTTCAGTAACACTTTCAAGTTTCCCTGATAGAATTTTTTGTAATTCTTACTATAGAAATGTTACAAATTATAAATTTCTAAAATAATAGAATAAAAAGTTCTATGAACAGTAAATTCGACAGATATGAGCCAGTGGCACCGACTACAATTATCATTTTTTTCAAATGTATTATTTCATTGCTTTATAAAAAATTTTGTGATGATTTCTTTGTTAGACATTCACGAAAGAGTAAAAAGTACTATAAGACCTCTTCGCGAGTGTGAATAATATTTTAAAAGTGGAATGTTAATGTGTGTTGGTGTTAAAAAACGAAATTTCAGTAGGTAACATAAAATATCTAGGTTTAGCTTCACAAACTTCTGGAGTATTAAGTTATCTACATGAAGTGGAATGTAATGTTGACATCTCAAAATGTTCTGAGCAAACACGCATAAACACTGAAGAAGTTTTCATTTTAAGAATAGTTTCCCAATGTTTTTTAAATTTGACACTGGTAGGAAAACGATGAAAACTCAGTTCTTCTCTTTTGTAGTTCCTGCACTGTGGAACACAGCAGTAAGCACTCCCTTTTCTTTTGTGTTTATTAGTATTTATCTCAACACTTTAAATCACGTAATTATACGCACAATTTAAGTAAAAACTTTATTAAATTACTATCAGAAAATTCAAGTGTATGAAATTTATCTGTCATATATTAGTTTCGCGACTTGTCGCTAGGGAATCGTATCATCGCCATATTTTCTATATTTATAGTGTTATTCTCTTTGGACTAAGTGGACAGTACGTTCTTTCGCGGCAGTTTTAGCGAATTTCTAGAACGGAATTTCAGCTATTATGTAATATGTACAGCCTTTTCGTTTATCAGCCCTCTGGTTTATAACGGTGCAAGTTTTGTTACGAAACGTTTCGTAACAAAATTTTCTGGCGAAGATATCTTTGGCTGATGTACGATTTTTAATAAACTGCAGTTAGCAACACTGACAATATGAAAGAGTAAACTGTGTTCTTAACTTCTTGGCGTTCTATAACTTGACGATGTTCACGAAAATTAATTTTTCATAAATATCCCTTGTAGTTAGTTCAGGGCTTTTAGATATTGTGCAATTTGAGTATAATAAAATCACGAACAAACAAATCTAAAATGGAAAAATCAATCCCTGACAGTTTTTATACATTTAAAATTAAAGCGGAGGAAGATGAAGTGAATGAACTGATTCATGAAACTAATCATACATGTGAAATTAAAGTGGAAAAAGAGGAAATACTTATACCAGTTTGTGAAATCAATCCAAAATTTGGAATTAAAATAGAGAAAGTGAATGAACCCGTTCAAGAAATTGATTTTCCATCTGATATTAAAGTGGAAAAAGATGAAGTGAATGAAATAAGTTTAGGATTATCGAGAGAAACTAAAACTTTTGAGCCAAATAAATTGTCACCAGAAAATAATAGTTTGACAAATAAAAGAAACCCCATAGACTTAAAAAAGCAAAATATAAAACTGGTAAGTATTAAATGTGGATTATAAATTTTAAAATTATGTAATTATTTTAATCAGAAACTTATTATATTTTAGGAGTTGAGTGAATGTTTGATAGATTTAAACAGTTTACACACGGAAATAAAAATTGAACAAGATGAAATAGATGAAAATTATTCAGCAGATTTAACAGAAAATAAAATTGAATGTGTTAACAAAAAACTATTTCAGTGTGATACATGTAATAAAACATTTAATCAGTCAGTTACTTTAAAAACACATGAAAGAATTCACAGTGATGAAAAACCATACAAGTGTAATATTTGTATTAAAACATTCACTACTTCAAGTTATTTAAGAAAACATGAGAGAATTCATAGTGGTGTGAAACCATATGAATGTAACATATGTACTAAAACATTTACTACTTCAGGTGTATTAAAAACGCATGAGAGAACTCATAGTGGTGTGAAACCATATGAATGTAACGTATGTACTAAAACATTTACTACTTCAGGTGTATTAAAAACACATGAGAGAACTCATAGTGGTTTAAAACCATATGAATGTAACATATGTGCTAAAACATTTACTGCTTCTTCTGGATTAAAAACACATGAGAGAACTCATAGTGGTATAAAACCATTTGAATGTAACATATGTGCTAAAACATTTACTACTTCAGCTGTATTAAAAACACATGAAAGAATTCATAGTGGCGAAAAACCGTATGAATGTAACATATGTACTAAAACATTTAATCAGTTAGGTCATTTAAAAAAACACGAAAGAATTCACAGGGGTGAAAAACCGTATGAATGTAACATATGTACTAAAACATTTACTACTTCAGGTGAATTAAAAACACATGAGAGATTTCATAGTGGTTTAAAACCATATGAATGTAACATATGTACTAAAACATTTACTACTTCAAGTGAATTAAAAAGACATGAGAGAATTCATAGTGGCAAAAAACCATTCAAATGTGATATTTGTTCTAAAACATTTATTCAGGCAGGTAGTTTAAAGAGACACAAAAGAATTCACAGTAGCGAAAAACCGTATGTGTGTAACAGTATGTACTAAAACATTCAATCGCTCAGATACTTTGAAAACACATGAAAGAATTGGGTTTTTGAATAAAAAATCAATATCATTTTTTTTATTTTATTTCAATTCTACATCATAAATAATATTGATAATCGATACGAAAAATTTTTTAAAAGTGATATATAATAAATAATAAATTAATTAAAACTTGAAAAATTTTAAAAAATATCATTTGGTTAAAAACAGCACTACAAAAGATCGCGATGTCTGTGACGTCATAAAGGTAATATGTCAAAAGTGTCAAAATTATTAAAATTTAGTAGGAAAAATTATTGATGGTTGTTTCATTGATTTCGACGTTCAAAATCTTGAGGGACATTTTTTCCGGATTTATTTTTGTATTGCTATCACAAAATGGTACAAAACAAGCTCGATATTTCTTTAATTTCGATATTTCGACAGTGAAGTTTATAGCAAGCGATAATTTGGATAGAAACAAGAATTTCAGAGCAACAATAATTTCATAGTAACAATAATTTCATAGCAACAATAATAGTAGGAGAGCTGCTGGCCGATTTGCAATAGTCATTTCGACACGCGTTAAATTGAGAGGATAGGATCTTGGATACTACTTACTCTACATAAAAATTCAGTTCTGGCATGCTTATTCGGCCGGGTTGAGTCGAATAGGTTTGCCAGAACTGAATTTCTGTGTAGAGTAAGTATCCAAGATTCTATCTTCTTAATTTAACGCGTGTTAAAATGACCATCGCAAATCGGCCAGAAGCTCTTGGTCTATAATCTATTTGAAAATAAAAAGACACTAATGTAGCTATGTTCAGGCCATATAACCTTTATCACGTCACACAAGCGCTCGTGAACTATCGGCCCGTTATCGGTTCTAAGTTTGAAAATTTATTTTTGATTTAATATAACTTCTTAATTATTACGTTTAAAAAATAAAATAAAAAGAGTTTTCTTATAAAACTTATATATGATCTTTCCATTTATGACAAAAAAAATTTTTCTTCAAAAACCTAATTCACACAGGCGAAAGGCCATACAAGGGGGTATTTGACAGTAGTTGAAAAAATATCTATTTTGATTTTTAAATAATTGCTCGAGTCATAATGATACTAAATATTGCTTTTTTACAAGTTATTTCATTTAAAAATATAAAAATTTTAATTAAATAAAATTACAAAATTTACGTTAAAAATGACGTAATCAAAAACATCAAGCAAAAGCAGCTTACGTCACAAGCTCGTTCGAATATGTAGGTATTATATTTGTAGTTAGGAAAAAAACTGTTTACTTTTTTGGTAACTATGAAAAAAAATTTTAATTATTAATTTTCATTACTAGACCTACTATTACTACTCAGTGTTTTAGAGCCAATGACGTCATACGATTTGACGTCACAGAAAGCATCGTTTTGGCGATCTTTTTAAAAACTGAAATTTGATCGGTGATTTTTATTAAAAATATAGTACAAAATAATTTAAAAATGTGTATTATGAGCTTAGTAAGAAGTAATAAACACACTAAGATTGTTTTTAAAAAATTGTCAAATACCCCAGTGTAATGAATGTTCTAAAGCGTTTACTACTTCAAGTTATTTAAGGTAGTTACCTCGACATTGAACTTTTCGACAGAATAGTTTCAAATTTTAATAGTATAAAGAAGAATACTATATCTGATGGTTCTTGTAATTTGGGCAAGATTGATCGTTTCTGAGTTGAGATAATTAGGGTTAAAGTTTGTATCTACTCCATGTATTAGATCTCAAAATTCTGACTACGTACCCTTATTTTGTATTTAACAATATAGTGACTCGACAGAATTCAATAAAAAACTAGCGAAAGAATGATTAATAAGTTCTGAATGTAATTAGAAAAAATTGAATTATTCGTTGATCGTTTTTAACATCGAATTTAACTTCGATACCAATTTCAGGCAACTGAACCGAAGCAGTCTGGCAACGCTGTATATTAAATAACTGGTTTATTGGTATGTATTTACTTGTATACAGTACATAAATGTATGTCACACAGAATACGATAATGTATTGAAAATTATATATGTATTAAAACTTTACTCAGTATAATGGTGTGTATGCATAGATAAATAATAACTAATAAGTGGTATGTTTATGCAAAAGGGTGAGTATTCTGAGACTTTGCTCAAGTAAATATGAATATGTTGTTATACAACCATAGATAAGACAGATTAAGCGTACATAGAAAAAAGTGTGATTTGAAAGTTGCAGTTAGTAGCAATTTACACCACTACTGATTTAGTCTGTTACTGCCCGTCCGTTGTGGTGTTCACGTCGTAATAAATATTATGTTTTTTAATCAACTCGTGAAATTTAAACAGAAAAAAAAATATGAAGTGTGTCGTATTTAAGAGTAAAAATTCTATTGAATAAAACATTTCTCAAAATAAAGGGCTATCTTTCTTAAAATAAATAAATTTATTTTTAATTGTTGGCTGGTTGTGACATACGGTGGTCATCATAGTATATAGTATATGTACGCGAACTGCATACATCAGCATCAGAATATCATATTAACACATTCGTATATTCGTGTCAATACATCATGTGTTTTGGTTATATGTGTGCTGTGTTACGTCACTCGCTGGTTACAGCGGGCACACTTTGGTAGACATACTAGTCTGACCCCTTGATAACAACATATTATTCATATTTACTTGAGCAAAGTCTTACAATGCTCAACCGTATGCATACCACTTAATATGTTTGTTGGGTATATCACAATGATACCAAAGCATTTATCATAAAAAATTTTGATGGTATAAGTGTGTATGTACATGCTGTTTGAAAGTATGCATATACATGTTCGTATGAAAAGTAGTACGTATCAACATTTATCCACTAATACAGACAATAATGACATAAAGTAATTTTGGTTTGCAATTTTTTCTACTAGCATGTCACAAGGTAACTACCTTAAGAAAACATGAAAGACTTCACACAGATGAAAAACCATGGCAAGTACAATAAATGTTCTGAAATTTTAAGTATAGTTTAAAAAGACATAAAAAACTAAAACTCATACTAATTAAAGCTGATGAAAAAGTTGTCAGTGTTCTTGCTTGTATATTGTTACTTTACACTGGGCTCTGGGTGCATAAATATTGTGTTTACGATGCGGCTTAGCAAAGTATTTCGGATCGTTTAATGTAACGAATAGAGAATAACTATGGCCTGATCTAATGTTAAATAATAACAAACAACTAAGTAGGCGCATATGATTTGCTACTCCACTGTGTTAGTAAAATATATACTTAGCATTATTCAATGTAGTGCTTTATCATAAGTTCTCTATTCGTTGCATAGAACCTGCATCCGGAATGTTTTGATGAGCCAGACGGTATGTAATAATATCGTATACATATATTATTATACTGTATAATAATAATAATAATAATAATAATAATAATAAATACTTAATTGTATAAAATTAAATGATGTTAGATTTATTTAATTATCCAGTTTTAACCAATTTTTTTTCGGCTAATGATAAATCTCATATGAATTCGAATTAGCAATAAATAATTATACATTGGCTTGTAATTTAAATACAGTCTGTTTGAGAAAAGAACATAAAAAATTTTAACGTAAGAAAATACAGTTGGCATTGAATATTTTTAGGATTTCGTAATTTTAACAACGAAATTCGTATGAATTCGTGATTTCTGTTATCGCATGGGATGGTCTACTGGGACTTGACCACTTTGTATTAGTTAATAGCGGATCATACACAAATTTAATACTGTCGTTTTTTAAAGCACTCGTATTGAAACTTTTTTATAACCCATATACAAAGTAAAACGTTTGTATAATCATATTCTTAGCAAATTAAAAGGTAATTTTAATATAATACTAAAAAAATAAATATTTTATCCCGATAATTGTGGAAAACTCCAGCTATTGAACTGCGAATTCCTAATTTAACGCGTATTTAATATGCACTTGCCTAATTTTTAATTTTTTATGTCATTGAAGATGACATATTATTGTGTGACTGAATAAATATTGAGTTGTACATCCATATTGAATAAACGCAAGAGGGCTGTAGAGTTAACAACTATAGAGTTAACAAAAAATCATAAATTAACACTTTCACTGAGATGACATTACTTAGTGCGTGTCAAAAACACGCAAGTGACGAATTTTTTTATATAATTTGCACCCATTGATATAGAAGAATATGGATGGAGACTATATTTTTTAAGAGAGACAAGATATAATCTAATATATGTTAGAATGAATACGTAGATTCCTTTGAATGTACCACAAAAAATAAAAAACAAAAGAGTAAATATACATTGAAACACGTGCAAATAAGCACAAAACATTGAGTCCTACAAAAAATTAAGTTTAAAACAATATTAATAAACGTAATACTCCATAAATATAATATCTGGGTAAGTAAATATTGTATTTATCAATAAATGCAAGCATTTCTAGCGAAAATTTGTTAATTTTTCTAAATTTTTCATTTAAAAAACAGGTTTATAATAAGCGGAAAAATACCAATTTTGACATTACACAAAGTAAAGGAAACACCGAAAAAGGAATCATTTTACGTAAATAAGGAATTCGTTTTTTAGTTAAAATATGTGATAATAACGATAAAAATTTTAAAAATATTGTAAAAAATAAAATTATGTAAAAATTAAAATATAGGTTAGATTGACCCTTCATTTCAGTAGCGTGTTATATGTAAAATTAATGAGCATATAAAAATTTAACTTCAAGATTATGTATTTTGTTTGTATTTATTTATTTATTAATAAAATGATAATTTAATAAATGTATAGTTTTATTTATGTTTGTGTCTACTTTTATCAAAAAGATATGTCTTATTAGTGATGGAAAATTATAAACCAAAACGTAATCTTTTTAAAGAAATAGTTATAAATTGTAAATAATCTATTAATTTGAGCAATTTTTGTTTTCAATTTATAGTAATTTATAATATTCTTTAAGCACTGTTAAATAAAAAAATAATTTAGTAGACAATTAAGAATTCGAAAAATTAACTGATAAAATAGTCGAACAGCATTCTTAAAGAGTTGATTATTGAATCAAATAGAACAGATATTAAAAATAATTAATAATGTTTATGTTTTTATGTAGAAATCACAATTATAAGAAAAATATACCAAATATATTGTTTTAAAAGCAATGGCAATGTTTTAATTAAATTAAAACCGTTACTGTTTATTAACAAAATGACGTCATTCATAATACGCACGTTTAATATTCATAATATGTTGATCAGTATTTTGGGAAATACTCCTTCCTTTACAATATTATATACCTTTCCTTCTTCCATGTTTACACCGTATTTATGTTAGACTAAGCGCACACTAGATTTTTCCGCGGCAGTTTTAACGAATTTTTAGAACGAAATTTCGGCTATTACAGACTTTCTTTGAATCAATCCTCTGCTTTATAAGTAGGTATCGGGTTTCTTCGGACAGGTCAGGACCGTACTTATTTCAATAAAATTTTGCAACTAAATTACATTAAATTACGCACATTTTAATGAATATAATTTGTCAAAAATTACATTTTTCACCATTTAGAATACTAACAGCATTTTTTATTTGACGAAAGTAAGAAAATTCAAAAAATCGGAAAAATTTTTTGTAAAATATATTGAAAAGTTGTTGAATATTTAGACGGTCCACTATAATATCTAAGCATATATGTATTATAACTATATGGCCAATCCCTATAAGAGGCAGTGGTTCCGATGAAGTGAGACGGATAGACATCGGGTAGAGGCACTTCAGTTGTTTTGCGCAGATGCATCAATTAGTGTTTACCGTGTTTACTGTTCAGATTGGTTCATATTACCACCAAAAAAGTCGCGTTTGCGCAAAACGAACAAAATACTTCCAAATCTGCACCGTGATGTTGGGACGTTTTTTTCATATCCATTTGGCTATATATGTATACTACATATATGTAGCTAAGACGTACGTATTTACTAATTGTAAGATTTTTTATTATTGAAAAACAAATTTTTAACCAAACTATACTTCTGTCTCTCAAAATTACAGGATTGGTTGAAATGGACATGATACGTTTTGAAAATAAAGACGTTTGGATTTGGCTACTATTGAAAATCAACTAAAGATAAATTTATATTTTACATGCTTATGTATGAGATTTTATTAAATTTGAAAGTCACAGACTATGAAGAATGATATTAAGTACTATCTACCGCTTTCAGTTGAAAAATTATAAATTTGGAGTTGACTACTTTTGAAAATAAGCTCCTGAGATATGTTTTAAAATACGCTGAGTTGTACTTGTAACGATCACAGGTAACAATCGTGGTAATCACAAAAGTAAATTTGTCAACTGTCATAAACTAGGGTTGTCGTTTTTATATCATCAAAGATGACGTATTAATATCGTTGTGTGATTGAATTGAACACGTGATTGAATAATTATTGAGTTGTACATCGATATTGAATAAACGCAAGAGGGCTGTAGAGTTAACAAACAACTATAGAGTTAACAAAAAATTATAAATTAACACTTTCACTGAGATGGCATTACATTGATGGCATTAGAGTGTTTTTGACACGCACTTAACGAATTTTTATTATTTAAAAAAAAAAATCGATTTTTGAATCGATTCGTAATTGCTAATAAAAGAATCGATACTTAAATTATCGATTTTATTCAAAATCGATTCCAAGAAATCGATTCAAATTTGCTGTTGCAAAAGTGGCGGTAATTTTTAAGTAAAAATTTATAATTCAGAAAGATGAACTTTCGAAGTTTTAAGAAGAAAAATATTAAGCGCATGCAACTGTACATATTTAATTACCAACATTTTTTTAAAATTTTATTCTATGGTGTAGAGATGAATCACGATATCACAGCAAAGTTGACAATTTTTATTTTCATATATAAAAATGCTAATTGTATAAAATATTATCTAAATTGTACTAAATATTGAGAAGTTTTTTTTATTTAATTATATACAAAGTTTTTTTTATAGATTAAGGGATAAAAAAATAATTATAATTTCTTTTTTTTAAATTTCCCGCTTTAACTTTATTGTTTGGTACATGGTACAGTTGTCAGTTTGTCAATTTTGACAATTTGATTTGATGCATAGATTTGATTATATGTATTTGATGCGTTTGATGCTTAAAATTTAATAATCCTAGTACCTACCGATAATAGATACAAATTTAAATTAATAAATAAATAGCAACGTATAAATAAAAAAGCAATTTATGTTTTGAAAAAAAAAAAATCGTATCGCAATTTCCATAAAATAAAAATCGATGTGTGAATCGATCTCAAAATCAATAATCGATTAAAAATCGGTTTCCATACTTCCGATTAATCGATTTATCGATTAAAAAACGCATCCCTATCATAAACATCCTTTCTAACCTTTGTAATTTGTTTAGGGGTTTTCGAATTCGTGTATAATAAAACCACGAAGAAAACAGAAATTAAAATGGAGAAATTGGTCCATGAAAGTTTTCATACATTTAAAATTAAAGTGGAGGAAGATAAAGTGAATGAACCGGACCATGAAACTGACCATACATGTGAAATTAAAATGGAGAAAGGTGAAATACATGAACCAGCCTGTGAAGTCAATCCTAAATCTGAAATTCCATTAGCGAAAGATAAAGTGAATGAACCAGTTCATGAAATTGATTTTCCATGTGAAATTAAAGTGGAAAAAGATGAAATGAATGAGATCAGTTTAGGATTATCGAGAGAAACTAAAATTTTTGAAACAACTCAATTATCACAAGAAAATAATAGTTTAACAGATCAAAAACACCTTGCGCACTTACAAGAGCAAAATATAAAACTGGTAAGTACTAGATTTAGATTATAAATTTCAAAATTATGCAAATGTTTTAATTAAAATACTTATTATATTTTAGGAGGGGAGTGAATCTTTGATCGATTTAAACAGTTTACACACGGAAATAAAAATTGAAGTAGATGAAAATTATTCGGCAGATTTAACAGAAAATAAAATTGGTGCTGTTAACAAAAAACTATTTCAGTGTGATACATATAATAAAACATTTACCTATCGAAGTGAATTAAAAAGGCATGAAACAATTCACAGCGGTGAAAAACCGTATGAATGTAACATATGTTCTAAAACATTTACTACTTCATATTATTTAAAAACACATGAAAGAATTCATAGTGGTTTCAAACCCTATGAATGTAATATATGTACTAAAACATTTAATAAGTTAAGTAATTTAAAAACACACGAAAGAATTCACAGCGGCGAAAAACCACACCAATGTAACATATGTACTAAAACATTTAATCAGTTACAACAATATTTTTTTGGGATATATAAATTTCACGAAGAATTTTTTCAACCTTCTCCCAAATTGCGTGGACTAGCTTTATAGAAGGATGGACATAATGAAACCAATATCTTCTATTTCATAGCTTTTCTTTATTAAAATTGCCAAAATATTTTCGATATGTTTAATATCATCTTCAGTGGCAGAAATTATCTAAATTTCAGATTGTCATTCTTGGATAACAATCAACCATACCAACAATCCATTAGAACAATTTAACTAGTTTTTTTGCATTTCACATGGAAATTTGTCAATCGAAAAAATTTTTTATAAAATAATTACTTTAATTTAAAACAATTAAAAAAGTCAAACATAATTAAAATGTAAAATCAAAAATTTCAAGAGAATTTTTTTAAATTATCACAGTTTGTACAATGTACTCCTCAAGTACATTGTACAAACTGTGATAATTTAAAAAAATTCTCTTGAAATTTTTGATTTTACATTTTAATTATGTTTGACTTTTTTAATTGTTTTAAATTAAAGTAATTATTTTATAAAAAATTTTTTCGATTGACAAATTTCCATGTGAAATGCAAAAAAACTAGTTAAATTGTTCTAATGGATTGTTGGTATGGTTGATTGTTATCCAAGAATGACAATCTGAAATTTAGATAATTTCTGCCACTGAAGATGATATTAAACATATCGAAAATATTTTGGCAATTTTAATAAAGAAAAGCTATGAAATAGAAGATATTGGTTTCATTATGTCCATCCTTCTATAAAGCTAGTCCACGCAATTTGGGAGAAGGTTGAAAAAATTCTTCGTGAAATTTAATCAGTTAGGTAATTTAAAAAGACATGAAAAAATTCATAGTGGTGAAAAACCATTTGAATGTAACATATGTACTAAAACATTTATTACTTCATATGAATTAAAAACACATGAGAGATTTCATAGTGGTTTAAAACCGTATGAATGTAACATATGTACTAAAACATTTAATCAGTTAGGTCATTTAAAAACACACGAAAGAATTCACAGCGGTGAAAAACCGTATGAATGTAATATATGTACTAAAACATTTACCACTTCAGGTGATTTAAAAAAACATGAAAGAATTCACAGTGGTAAAAAACCATGCAAGTGTAATATATGTTTTAAAACATTTACTACTTCAAGTCAATTAAGAACACATGAAAAAATTCATAGTGGCGAAAAACCATTCAAATGTAATATTTGTTCTAAAACATTTAATCAGTCAGGTAATTTAAAAAGACATAAAAGAATCCATAGTGGTGAAAAACCATACAGGTGTAATGTATGTTCTAAAACATTCAATCAGTCAAATGATTTAAAAACACATGAAAGAATTCACAGCGGTGAAAAACCGTATGAATGTAATATATGTACTAAAACATTTACCACTTCAGGTGATTTAAAAAAACATGAAAGAATTCACAGTGGTAAAAAACCATACAAGTGTAATATATGTTTTAAAACATTTACTACTTCAAGTGAGTTAAGAACACATGAAAAAATTCATAGTGGCGAAAAACCATTCAAATGTAATATTTGTTCTAAAACATTTAATCTGTCAAATGATTTAAAAACACATGAAAGAATTCACAGCGGTGAAAAACCGTATGAATGTAACATATGTACTAAAACATTTATTACTTCAGGTGAATTAAAAACACATGAAAGAATTCACACAGACGAAAGACCATACAAGTGTAGTGAATGTTCTAAAGCGTTTACTACTTCAAGTAGCTTAAGAAAACATGAAAGACTTCACACCGGTGAAAAGCCATGACAAGTACAATAAATATTTTGAAACTTGATGTAGTTTTAAAAGATATAAAAAACAAACTTGTACTGATTAGTGCTGGTGAAAAAATTGTCAATGTCCCTACTTGTATACTGTTACTTTACTCTGGGCTCTCCGTATATAAATATTGCGTTTACGATGCGGCTCAGCAAAGCATTTCGGTTTAATGCAACGAACAGTTAACAACTATAGCTTGTTCTAATGTTGAATAATAACAAATAACTCAGCAGGCGCATATGACTTGCTGATCCACTGCACTGTGGTAATAATATATTATATACGTAACATTATTGAACACACTACTTTACCATGTTCTCTGTTCGTTGCATAGAACCTGCATCCGAAGTGTTTTGATGAGCCAGACCGTATATAATAATATCGTACATATTATATACTGTATAATAATAACAATAAATACTTAATTTGTATAAAATTAAATGATGTCAAATCAAATTTATTTAATTATCCAGTTTTAACCATTTAACTTGTTTTTCGATGACTAAACAAATGGTGAAGTAAATTTTTCGATATCTTTGCTGATTTCCAGATAAAACATTCTCGAATTTTCGTTAAATTTCGCTACATGGATCCTTTTTGACTGACTAATTCAATGGTGAAATCAAGTTTTGGATATCTTATTTGATTTTCACATAGAATATTCTAGAACTTTTACCGAATTTCATTTTTTGGTCACTTTTTTGATGAACAATCTAATAGTGATGCCAAATTTTCAATAATTTTTCTGATTTCCAAAAAGAACATTCTAGAACTTTTGACGAATTCTGCTATTTGGATACTTTTTTGATGCCTAAACCAATGGTGAAGTCGGTTTTTGGATACATTTTCTATTTTCCGATTAGAATATTCTCGAACTTTTACCGAATTCCGTTAATTGATCTCTTTTCGATAAAAAATTTGGTGGTGAAATCGATATTTTTTCTAATTTCCAAAAAGAATATTCTGGAACTTTTTTTAAATATCGGTATTGGTTACTTATTCGTTGGCCAATCCATTGATTAAGAATTTTTTGTATCTTTTCTGATTATTGAAAGAATATTCTAGAACTTTTGCCAGATTTCACTATTCAAGCATCTTTTCGATGACCAACCCAGTGGTGAAATCGAATTATGTAATATTTTTAATTTATCTACATCTTTGTACAAGAAATATCTCCTCATAAAAATTTACAAAACTGGAGAATTTACGCTCTTCTCAGATATGTTTTTCAGTTTGTATATGGAATTCAATTTTTTGACAGGATGATTTATAATTTGAGTGTATGGAAAAAATTTTTTTCTTTAGGTAGTTGTTTACATAAGACAGATGCAGTTGATCAAATTAAACTGTGTTTGTTCGTCGCACGAGCGATGTTACAAACTTAAATTGAGCGACTATGTTGTTTATATGAAATTTTATTGTTTTCAAAACAAAATATATTTGCAGAGTACCTCTTTAGCTCGTGTCACACAAATTATAGAGCGCATTTAGAAAAAAATTATAAATGTATTTATAAAAATAGATAAATTATGTGCCACTTCTAACGAATGGTGATACCTTTTTAGGCAATTTTGACAGGATAATTTATGACCTGCACTATAGAGTCCGCGCGTTGGTACTGAATGACATTGTATATCGTACATTTTTAAAAATGGGTAATGGTATTATTTATTGATGGAATATAAAAAACGCCTTGAGCAGCGGAGCCCCATCACGGAAGTCGAATTTTTCCTTTCATCTTCGGTATTGAATGTCTACAAGCGAAATGTAATTGAAAGTCCACAAGCGATTTACCATTTTGATGGTTTCAAAACTGATGATGAGTGTCCGGTTGATCGGGGCTTTAAAAAAAGGTTTTAAGTTTTTAAGGGCTGAATCTCAGTAGGGGAGAGCGGGGCTATCCTGTACACTTAAGGGGGAGCTGTTATTGTTCAGCTAATATCGAGTATAAAATTATAAGAAAATTAGCAATATATAATTTGAACCATTGGCTATTGATTTCACACAAAAAAAATTGAATTATTCCACTGTTTACATATTTAAATTAAATTACAAAAAAAGTGTCTCTGTACGAAATAGCCCCGGGGGTGGGGGCTATTCCGTACGGTAGGAGGGGCTATACCGTACAGTAAAAAAATCATCTTGTTAAGGAAGTAAATAAGAGTAATGCAATAAATTATTGTAAAAAAATTATCTTGTTAAGGAAGTAAATAAGTGTAATGCAATAAATTATTGTAGAAAACACATTTTATTACTTATTGTCGACTCAACTAAGAAACATCATAACGTAACTTGTATTATCGGTATATTTAGTTCAGCTTATCAAAGTATAAAAAGTGTTAGGTTAACTTTTATCAAAAAAAGTGAAAGTTTATAGAACGAAAGTATTTTTTTTATTTAGTTTATACATCATTTAAACAAAAATTACAAGTAAAATTATCTGCAGACTCGGCAGCACTAAAACTATAATGTTTATGGTGTTTCCTGCATCAAGTACCTATTCTTTTCTTTACCTAGTAGATCAGGCGAATCACAACTATTTACTTCCGTCAAACATGTGGCCAGGCAAAACGCAACCAAAGCGTACCAAATTTTAATTTCAGGTGAAACGGGAACAGGCGAAACAGGAATATACCAGTTTTTTTGGGGAAAAAAATTTAAAAGTTTCCGTGATATTGATTTTTTTCAGTCCGGAAATTTTTTTTTCAAGAAAAGATTCTACTTAAAAAAATCATGTTCTTAAACGTAACTACATACTAATTTTGTTTATTTTACCAAAAATTACATGTCAAACCGAAAAAAATAAGTACTGGCAGAACTCAGTGCGATAATTTTTTTAAGCAGAATTTATTCTTGAAAAAAAAGTTTTCCGGACTGAAAAAAATTAATATCACGGAAACTTTTAAATAACTACAAGTTTTTTTTTACCCAAAAGAACTTGTAGTTATTTAAGGTCCAGAAAGGCTTACTTTCACCAAGTTTCGTAAAAATTAAATTATTTTTGTGGAAATGAGAAATATAAAACGAAATAAAAAAAAAAAACAAAATTCGCATTTTTCTCCGAAATTTTGAGGTTATGTTAAAAAGTGCCCTTTATAAAAGTTGTAGATTTTTGCATGATCTACAACTTTTGTAAAGGATAATTTTTTCTTTGACTTCGACTTTCGCCGGAAATTGCAATATTACAATTTTTCAGCCTCATGGAACCCCCCAAATCAATCCTCCACCGCCCCTGCTCACACATTTATTTTTTTTTACGTTTATTACAAGCCTCTTTACCATTTCCACTTCTAAAAGTCTAGGTAGCAATTTTTTTTCTCTCTATGTGTAATTTAGTTCGACTATTTTGGCTAAATATTTACTGTATAATGTTATATGTACTGTATGAACCCTCCATAAATAACTACACATAGTTTCGGTTTTTGTAACAAATGTTTCAGAACATATGTTACATTCAAACGGTCTTTCATCGCTGTGAATTCTTTTGTGTCTCTTTAAATTACCTGACTGACTAAAGGTTTTAAAACATATATTGCAGTTATATGATTTTTCACCACTATGAATTTTTTCATGTGTTTTTAAGTGATAAGCAATGTATCTTACATGTGTTTTTAAATCACCTGAAGTAGTAAATATTTTAGTACATATGTTACATTCATACGGTTTTAAACCACTATGAAATCTCTCATGTATTTTTAATTCACCTGAAGTAGTACAATACTGGGGATAAAATATTTTTTGCTTTTATTTAATACTAGCCGTACCCGCGACGTCGTTCGCGCAAAGAATTGTTATAAACTCAATAAGAAGTATATATGTAAGTGTAATAATTATACAGAACTTGCAAAGAATAATAATTTTTGTGTAATGTTTGCACATGCTCAAAATGGTTTTTCTACTTTTCCGTGGGAATGAGGAATTTTCCCGGAGTTAAAAGTATCTTAAATGTTGACCCAAGTAATAAGTTATCACCGCACCAAATTTCATCAAATAGTTTTTGCGTAATATGTGCACATGTTCATAATGGTTTTTCCATTTTCCCCTGGGAATGGAGCATTTTTCCGGAGCAAAAGGTACCTTAAATATTGACCCAAGTAATAAGTTATCACCACACCAAATTTCATCAAAATCCGTCCAATAGTTTTCGCGTAATGCGTGTACATGCATAAAATGGTTTTTCTATTTTCCCGTGCGAATGAGGCATTTTCCCGGAGTAAAAAATATCTTAAATGTTGCCCTAGGTAATAAGTTATCACCAAACCAAATTTTATTAAAATCGGTCCAATAGTTTTTGCCTAAAGTGTGCACATGTTCAAAATGGTTTTTCCATTTTCCCGTGGGAATTCGATATTTTCCCGGAGTAAAAAGTATTTTAGATGTTAACCCAGGTAATAAGTTATCTTCACACCAAATTTCATTAAAATCCGTCCAATAGTTTTTGCGTGATGCATGAACAGACAGACAGACAGGTAGACAAAAATTCTAAAAATCGCTGTTTTGATATCTACATCGATAACTATTTACAGTACCGGTACAATTTTCCAAAAATATTCCATGTACAGAAATGGTCTCGTTACAATTTTATTATATGTATAGATTATATTAAAATTAACCTTTAATTTGTTAAAAATATGATTATCTAAACGTTTTGCTTTTTTTAAGGGTTTTAAAAAAAATTCAATACTAGTGTTTCAAAAACAACACTATTAAATTTACGTATGATCCGCCTTTAACTAATACAAAGTGATGAAGTGCGAGTGGACCATCCCATGCGATAACAGAAATCACGAATTCATACGAATTTCATTGTTAGAAATACGAAATCCTAGAAATTTTCTATGCACACTCTAACGCCAACAGTATTTTCTCACGTTAATATTTGTTATGTTCTTTTCTCAAACAGACTGTACTTAACACTATGAGGCCCGAGCACTTTCATAGTCAACTTCCCCGGAAGCCGGAAATATTTAAAAAAAAAAAAAAAAACAACTTTATATAAACAAATACATAAAATAAAATGATTCAAACACTGAATAGATTCCATACAGTTCAACATGTATGTGTAAAACTGTAAACATACGTAAGTGATACGTACATACTACATGTATACTGATATTCAAATCAATTTTATTTAAAAATATAAATTATGTTTTTTATGTATTTTTTATTTATCTTAAAATTTTTTATACAAAGAAACCAAAAGAGTAGTGTGTGTTGGTATGTATTTGTGTGAGTAGGAACACATCCGTGTGATGAATGATGATAAACATTGCACACATAATGCGTAACCAACTAATCAATTAATCATTGATCGCGGTCGGCCTCTGGGGATGTTTTGTTTGGTTTCGAATGGCGAAGCCATGGGACTGAAAGTGTTAAATTACAAGCCAATGTATGTTTAATGCTCTGAGTATTGAATAGATAGAGGGAGTACAGGTATATGTTCAATGTTTATGAAAATGAAGCTAAAAAAGGGTTCAAGTGTTGACCAATATGGCGGTTAAGCAAGGTTGGATTTAAAAATTTTCTTTAAATCATTTAATTTTATACGATTAAATATTTATTATTATTAAGTATACATGTATGATATTGATACATAATGTCTACCGCTCGCCTCATCAAAACATTTCAGGTCCAGGTTCTATAAAACGAAAAGACAATTTCTGATAAAGCAGTGCGCTAAATAATGTTAAATATATATAGCTGCCAAACTATAACCTGGCCTTTGAAGGTCATATGCGCAGTAGATAAATCCTCACTCGGTACACTGTTTTGTACATAGCTAGCGTATATGTATTATAACTAAGGTAACGGGCCTAGTTTCTGACCTTTTAAGAGTGACGGCTGAGGTTAAACGACAGTAATAAATATAAGTTTAAACTTAAGAGACAATTAATAATTTTATCAACTAGTTTATGGCTTTCAAAATAAAGTCATACAAGTAAAATAATTATTTGAATTGAATTAATAATTTAAATTAATGTTTTAAAAATTGACAAAAAGGACCCAGTTTCTGACCTTCAAAATTTCTCAAGTGACAGTTTTTGACCCTGACAGTGGCCTAGTTTCTGATTCTTAAATTTAAAAATACAGTTTTTTAAAATTTAATTTATAAATAATTTTTTATTGATAAAAATGAATGTTTAATGTTATATACGTTATGAAAAATAACAAAAACTAATCGAAGATAACTATAAATAACAAAATAACTAACAAAAACTGGTTAGAATTTAATTGGGCCATACCACTTTAGAAGTGAGCCTAGTAATTGACCCTCATATTTCAATAATAAAAATCATTCTAAGGTATTTTATAAATATTTTAAAATAAATTTTAAACAAATATTAACCTGCTCATATATTTTTAATTAAGTTTTCATACTTACATGATGAATATTGACAAGATCAAAATGAGTACTTTGTAACATAAACTGTTAGGAAACTACCAAAAAAATAGTTTTTACACACATTTTAAGCTTAAAAATTTTTTTTATTTAGTTAATATATTCTAAACTTTTTAAATTGCTGTTCATTAGACACAGAATAGATTACTTTAAATTAAGAATTTATTTTTTTTCTTATTTAAAATATAGTTTTTTTATTAATTTATAACAAAGTTGAAAAGTTCAGAAACTGGGCCAGGGTCAATTACCGGGTCTTTTACCTTATATGGCCAATCCCTATTAGAGGCAGTGGTTCCGATGAAGTGAGACGGACAGACATCGGGTAGAGGCACTTCAGTTGTTTTGCGCAGATGCATCAATTAGTGTTTACCGTGTTTACTGTTCAGACTGGTTCATATTACCACCAAAAAAGTCGCATTTGCGCAAAACGAACAAAATACTTCCAAATCTGCACCGTGATGTTGGGACGTTTTTTTCATATCCATTTGGCTATATATGTATACTACATATATGATAGCTAGTAAATAGTTTATTTCTTTTTAAAGCATTTAATATTTCTTTTGTTCGCGCATGTCACCGGCCAAGTGAAGTTTGGTGTACAGTAATATATTAACACAGCGGAGTACCAAGTCATATGCGTCTGCTTAGTTGTTTGTAATTATTTAATATGAGAACAGCCGATAGTTGTTCTCTGCTCCTTGCATTAAATGATCCGAAATGCTTTGCTAAGCCGTATCGTAAACACAATATTTATATACCTATTACCTAGAGCCCAGAGTAATGTAACAGTGATCGTATTCCATTAGAAAAAATATTACACAATGCATGACACTGTGTTACTGTGTTTACTTTTTTCACTAATGGAACGTCAACTTTTATTGTGTTTCTACAGAGGGCAGCATAGACAAAGTTACTAGATTAAAAAAAAATACATTCTGTCTGCTTGGTATACTTTCTGTGATTCCCAATTACATGTATAATTTAATTAAAAGCCGATAAAAGGTTGGTTTTGCCATAAAATTTAAAAAAAAATAGTTTTTTTTTGTGAAAAAAGAAAGTGCAAAAATTACGAAAAATTTGGTTGGCATTACTTTTTCCCTATAGACACTGTGTTACACAGTGTCGTTTGTGTTTTGCTAATGGAATACGATCAGCATACAAGCAGAGACATTGACAATTTTTTCACCAGTACTAATCAGTACGAGTTTGTTTTTTTATGTCTTTTAAAACTACATCACGATTCAGAACAGTTATTGTACATGTCATGGTTTTTTACCTGTTGTAGCAAAAAATTTAAATTAAAAATTTAATTTATTATTTATTATTGTTGGATATGGTATTATTATTATTATTTTTTATTATTTTATTAAATTGATTGTTGATTAAATTGAATTTCTTGGAGTTATGAGTATTCGGGCTTTGGGTGCTACTTTTCGGGTTGGTTGGGGTTTCGATCAGCAGAGCATTCTCCAGGTGTTACGGAGACGAGAGAGTGTGTGGCAGTGGAAGGTTATGGTCGCAGATCGTTTTCCCAAAACCACAAGATCCCCAAATAACCTGAAATTTTCCTTTCGACAACCAAAGGGTGGTTTTAAATTAGAAATACGAAAGTTTATCAATTACAATTTATTACAATAAAAGATGACTAGAAACAATTTTTGAATTACAATATTTGAAATCTTTAAAATTTTACGACAATAAATAATTACTAGTTTTAAGAATTTATACAAATGTTTCTTTGTTATTTTTTGAATGACTGATATACCAATCCAAATTAATTTTATATGATAGGTTCATTTTTTTTTTAAATAGAATTTGCATCTTAGTCCTTTGGTGTGGCGATACTTTTCAAACTGAGACGCACGATATTTAAGTATATCGCGTGTGCTAGCTATGGAAATATATTACCACATCAATTAGTAAATTGCACATATAAATATAAATATAAATATAATATTTACATATAAATATAAAATTGAAGTTTCGAATTTTACAGAACAATTTTTTAAATATCGTTATAAAGATTTTTTCTGAAAATATGTTATTAATCAAATTAAATTAAAGTTGCTAACATGCATTTTATGACTGTACCGATTTTCCTTTTAAAATTTATGACTAGAATAATTTGTATGTGTATTTCTATATATGTATATCAAATTTTATGAAATTGTAAATTAGTCAATATTAAATTTTGTTTGAGTTCATTAATTAAAAATAATTTTTTTTTTTTATTATTATTTTATTTTTCGATTTTTTTGTTTTTTTTTTCCTTTTTATTTTAATTGTTTTTTAGCTATAATTAAAGTGTCTAAGTTACGCTTAAACACGAGACGAGTGGGGCCTAAAATACGGCTTCCTTTACCCAAACGTGCTCCTTCGATTTCTTGAAGAGAAATCGGAAAGAAAAAAAATTTTACGACGAGAAAACTATTGCAATTTTTATTGTGATATACGTGTCGGATTTCATACGAGGGAGCAAACTAAATTAAATTTAGCTTGCCAGCGTTTACCCCTGTCCGGACACAATTGAACGCCTTTTGGGAAATTTCAGAAATTACAGATGGCAAAAAATAAAATCAGATTTAAATTGAAATTTTTTAGAAAGTCACGTTGCAAGTTAAATTTTACTAAAGAGCAATATGATTCAAAAGATTCGAGCAGATATCGAAATAATCCGAAAGGTTGCACATGTTCAAAATTTTGTTTACCTAAACCGGAAATAGTTACGTGATTTGATAATGATTAAACTATAAACACAATCAGTATATATTTGGAAATTTACTTAACGTTAATCTAAATATAAATCTACAAATATAAATTTACACAATTAGCTAAATATATCTATACTTTTTAAATTACAAATTAACTAAATTTTGAGTCGTAGACTTTTTGCTGAATCCCCGAAATTTTTTTGAAATTCGAATGAATGCTAAAGTACAAGACGACGTTAAATATTTAAATTAAATTTTAACTTACATGCTATTATTCTATTTAATTATATCATTATATTTAGTTATTATTTTGCTTATACACATTAAATATAAATTATTTTCATATTATTTAAATAAATTTCCAAATTTTAATTACAATAAAATATTACTTATCTTAATAATGATGCATTTTTCTTTTAGCGAATTTCGAAAACTCGAAATTCAGCTATTACAGTAGGTCTCATGACGCAATCTGAGTCCGGGACTATGGCAGAAATCTGTTTTGAGGTCCCTAGAATACGAAAATGATATTCACTAAAATTTATATATATATATATATATATATATATATATATATATATATATATATATATATATATATATATATATATATATATTTATGTGTTCCCACGATAACTCTCGAACGAAACGTCTAACGCTTATGAAATTTTGTGTGCGGACTGGATTCTGAATTGGCTTGGCTAAGTTCGTTAGCCAGACACGTCGGATGCCCAGAAGTAGGTTTTCTGGCCATTTTTTATCATTCGATCCTATCATAAGGCAGTTCGATTTTTACATCGTTGAAAAGGAAAAAAAAAATTATGAAGAAAATATTCTTATAATTTTCTTTCTATTTTAAGTATTTTTCGAGAAAATGTAAATTTTCACTTTTATTCTTTCTTTGTTAGTCTAATAAGTAATTTATATTTATATCTCAGTTCTTTATGAAGTATAAAAATATTTCACTTTTTTATTAAAGAATTTTGTGAGAACAAGTGAAGACTATTCACATATATGTGCTATAACACACATACATGTATAGAGTTTTGTTTCTCATTTATTGCATTATAATTAGCATGGTTCTATCCCATGTTAAAAAATGTAAATTAAACAGATTTTCTAAGCTAATGTAATGAAGAATTTTTTTTTTTTTTTATTGAATTTTTAAGTAAACAAGAAATTGAAGATAATGTTATGATATAATACACCGTTCTCTTAAAATAAGCAAATCTAAAATAAGGAAATATTGTAAACAAACACACACACATTCAAACATGTTTATATTAAAAAGTAATAAAAATATTGTCAAAAAAATAAAAAATAATAGTGTAAATGGTGTGACAAATAATAAAGTGTTCATGAACTTTTTAATCATTTATTCAGAAAAATTAAAAATTTTGCAATTTGTACATTTACTTATGAGTTTGAAATGAAATGTTTAAAACGTCCAAAACCCTACAATTGTCTATAATTCTATATAATTATGCATATATAAACATATCCATGATTTGATTATTTAATAGTATCAGGTAGTAGGCATACATGCATATAATGCTTGTGAATGTGTTGTTGGGACCGTTGGGACATTATGAAGTGGTGATAAATTAAAATTTAATAGCTTCCTTGACATTCACTCCACAATATGTATCTGTACGTATTTACTTTTTGTTCTGTACTTAAACATTAGCAAAAATTATTCTTAAAATGGTCTCATTCGGAACATACAAACGTATTTTCTTATTAATAATAATAATAATTGTTATCAATTTATTATATGTATTTATTGTGTACAGTTGTTATTTTAAATAGAAAAAGTTAATTACTTAATGTATGTAGTTATGTACTTATTTTATATAACTAAATAAACTGTATTTTTAATATGACAGGGGTTATTAAGAAAAGAAAACATTTAACGTGAGAAAATAAACTAGAAATATTTGGAGAACTGGGCATCGCAGCATGTCTTAGCTTTTGGTTACGGTATATCAGTGACCTAGTAAATATATGTATATGCATTTGTATACATAGATATTTAGTTCATCCTGTATGTTACGCTTAAAATAGGGAAAGTGACTTGTTTACTATTCCCTATTTTGAGCGGAATCTGTATTATTAAATATATGAAACAAAACAAAATATATACAATGTACATATGTATGTACGGAAAAATATTTTGAATCGATTTTGAAAATTTTTTCACTAATAATTAATAATGTTAAAAAATTAAACCATTTCAAATGGATTTAAGGTATTTTATGTGAGGTCAAGGTTTTCGGGACCTAAAAAGGCCAGAAATTAATTAACCAATCGATTTTAAAAATTTTTTCACAGTTATAAGTTAAAGTATTTGAATTAATTAATTAAATGATGTCCGCAAGAAGCTTACGGACTGCCATAAGTTATATGAGATCCTTAGAACCCTTTTCTTACTGTTAGAGTACTAGACTTGTATGAGTTTCGCCAGGATTTACTGATCCCATAATTGTAAAAAATAAACTAAACGACCAATTTTAAAAATTTCTTCACTGTTACAGAGCTAAACTATTTTAGATAGATTTAGAATACATTATGTAAGGTCCGCCAGGGTCCACAGGACCCAAAAGTGTCAAAAATAAACTAACTGACCGATTTTGAAAATTTTTTCACTGTTACAGAGCTAAACTATTTTAGATAAATATCGATTACGTTATGTAAGGTCCGCCTGGGTCCATAGGACCCAAAAGTGTCAAAAATAAACTGCCTGATCGATTTTGAAAATTTTTTCACTGTTACAGAGCTAAACTGTTTTAAATAAATATATATTCCGTTATGTAAGGTCTGCCAGGGTCCATAGGATCCAGAAGTGTCAAAAATAAACTAACTGACCGATTTTGAAAATTTTTTCACTGTTACAGAGCTAAACTATTTTAGATAAATATAGATTACGTTATGTAAGGTCTGCCAGGGTCCATGGGATCCAAAAGTGTCAAAAATAAACTAACCGACCGATTTTGAAAATTTTTTCACTGTTACAGAGCTAAACTATTTTAGATAAATATAGATTACGTTATGTAAGGTCTGCCAGGGTCCATGGGATTCAAATGTGTCAAAAATAAACTAACCGACCGATTTTGAAAATTTTTTCACTGTTGGGGAACTAAGCTATTTTAGATAGACATACATTACGTTATTTAGGGTCCGCCAGGGTCCATGGGACCCAAAAGTGGTAAAAATAAACTAACCGACCGATTTTGAAAATTTTTTCACTGTTACAGAGCTAAACTATTTTAGATAAATATAGATTACGTTATGTAAAATCTGCCAGGGTCCATCGGATCCAAAAGTGTCAAAAATAATCTAACCGACCGATTTTGAAAATTTTTTCACTGTTGGGGAGCTAAGCCATTTTAGATACATATAGATTACGTTATGTAAGGTCTGAAGTGTCAGTAGGACCTAAAAGTGTCAAAAATAAAATAACTGACCGATTTTGAAACTTTTTTACTATTACCGAGGTAAACTATTTTAGATAGGTACAGGTTGTGTTATCTGAGATCCACAACTGTCCTGCGGATGCAAATGCGGCGTAGAATGCTACACAACGGGTTTTGAATATATATATATATATATATATATATATATATATATATATATATATATATATATATATATATATATATATATATATATATATATATATATATATATATATATATATATATATTACATAAAGTCCGCCTAGAATATGCGGTCGAGCTGATTTTTTCATGAGGTCCACCGGGATCTTGCAGATCCGAAAACGCCAGTAATAAGCTATCGAACCGATGCTAAAAAATTTCTCACTGCTAGAGAACTAAATTATTTTAGATGGATACAACTATGCTGCACAAAATTCGTTCGGGTTCTTGGGTCCCCAAAAATACCAAAACTAATTACCCAACCGATTTTAAAAATTTTTTTACTCTTAGAAAGCTAAACTATTTTAAATAGGTACAGGTCTTAGATGAGATCCGCCAGGGCCCAAGATTTGGAAATTCGCTATGTTATGCAGATGCTGCGACAGGGGTATTTCAATAATAACGTTACAATTTCTAATTACATCTTGACCAACTCCCTTTTTTTTTTACATTTTTTGTTTGATGTTAATATCACCACGGTCACTTGAAGAAGAAGGAGTGTATTGTCCTTTTAATTAATATAAGTTACTTATTTCTAATTATCTGTTATATAATTTGTTTGTTAATTATTTTTTTGAAATAAAAGTTCGATCAAACAATGGACAAAGCGTTAACTAAAATTTTCAGTTTTCTGTAAAAAAAAATATGTGATGGTAATACGAAATGTAAACGTCAATTTGAAACCATAACACTAGATGGCATTAATATATAATTGATTTTTATTGAATTCTATGATTTGATATATTGGACTGATATTAACTTCAAACATAAATGTTAGATGTCAGTGTTTTGACATTTTTGCAAATCGATTAATTATTAATTAATTTAATGTTCGTTTTATTATCGTTTTCCAAATAATTCAATAATGTGTCGAATTTAATTCGTCACACTGTGTGAAGTCTTTCATGTTTTCTTAAGTTATTTGAAGTAGTAAACGGTTTAGTACATATATGTATTACACTTGTATAGTCTTTCGCCTGTGTGAATTCTTTCATGTGTTTTTAAATCATTTGACTGATTGAATGTTTTAGAACATACATTACACCTGTATGGTTTTTCAACACTATGGATTCTTTTATGTCTTTTTAAATTACCTGACTGATTAAATGTTTTAGAACAAATATTACATTTGAATGGTTTTTCGCCACTATGAATTTTTTCATGTGTTTTTAATTCACTAGAAGTAGTAAATGTTTTAAAACATATATTACACTTGTATGGTTTTTTACCACTGTGAATTCTTACATTTTTTTTTAAATCACCTGAAGTGGTAAATGTTTTAGTACATATATTACATTCATGCGGTTTTTCACCGCTGTGAATTTTTTCATGTGTTTTGAAATCACTTGAAGTAGTAAATGTTTTAGTACATATGTTACATTCATATGGTTTTAAACCACTATGAATTATTTTATGTATTTTTAAATTACCTAAACTAGTAAATGTTTTAGTACACATGTTACATTCATATGGTTTTTTATCACTGTGAATTTTTCCATGTATTTTTATATTACTTGAAGTAATAAATGTTTTTAGTACATATATAAAAATCGTTCTATGCTATAGAACGATTTATCAAAAAAATTGTTAAATCGTTCTATAGCATAGAAGAATTTTTTAATGTTTAGAAACCTTTAATGTTTAAATTTTTGTTATTTATGACGAATGCAAAAATCTGTACAAGATTTACTGCAAATAAATATCTATTTATCTATCTTTCTATTACACTTGTATGGTTTTTCACCACTGTGTATCTTTTCATGTCTTTTTAAATTATTTGATTGAATAAATGTTTTAAAACACACATTACACTGATATGGTTTTTCACCACTATGGATTCTTTTATGTGTTTTTAAATTACCTGACTGATTAAATGTTTTAGTACATATGTTACATTCATACGGTTTTAAACCACTATGAAATCTCTCATGTGTTTTTAATTCACCTGAAGTAGTAAAAGTTTTAGTACATATGTTACATTCATATGGTTTTAAACCACTATGAAATCTCTCATGTTTTTTTAAATCACTTGAAGTAGTAAATGTTTTAGCACATATGTTACATTCATACGGTTTTAAACCACTATGAAATCTCTCATGTGTTTTTAATTCATATGAAGTAGTAAATGTTTTAGTACATATGTTACATTCAAATGGTTTTTCACCACTATGAATTTTTTTATGTCTTTTTAAACTACCTAACTGATTAAATGTTTTAGTACATATGTTACACTTGTTTGATTTTTCGCCGCTGTGAATTCTTTCATGTGTTTTTAAATAATATGAAGTAGTAAATGTTTTAGAACATATGTTACATTCATACGGTTTTTCACCGCTGTGAATTGTTTCATGCCTTTTTAATTCACTTCGATAGGTAAATGGTTTATTACATGTATCACACTGAAATAGTTTTTTGTTGACACCACCAATTTTATTTTCTGTTAAATCTGCCAAATAATTTTCATCTACTTCATCTTCTTCAATTTTTATTTCCGTGTGTAAACTGTTTAAATCGATCAAAGATTTACTCCCCTCCTAAAATATAATAAGTATTTTAATTAAAACATTTGCATAATTTTGAAATTTATAATCTAAATCTAGTACTTACCAGTTTTATATTTTGCTCTTGTAAGTGCGCAAGGTGTTTTTGATCTGTTAAACTATTATTTTCTTGTGATAATTGAGTTGGTTCAAAAACTGGTTCATTCACTTTATCTTTCGCTAATGGAATTTCAGATTTAGGATTGACTTCACAGGCTGGTTCACGTATTTCACCTTTCTCCACTTTAATTTCGCATGTATGATCAGTTTCATGGTCCAGTTCATTCACTTCATCTTCCTCCACTTTAATTTTAAATGTATGAACACTTTGATGGACCGATTTCTCCATTTTGAATTTCTGTTTTTCTTCGTGTTCTTATTACTTATAAACGAATTAGACAATAATAAACGCGCATGTATTGAATATAAATTTTATTCTGTTTGAAAATAAACTAATGGTTCGAAACAATGTTGTTACAGTTTCAAAAATAAAAGTGGTATTTTGCAAAGTAAAATATTTGTTTATTATTTACAAATATGGAATACCATAAAGTAACGCTCAAATCTATTAATATTAAGAACTAGACAATAATTTAAAACCCCTGAACTAATTACAAAGGATGTTTATGACAGTTAAACAAATTACTTTTCGTGATCATCGTCAGAGACGAAACGGTGGCGTTCGGACGAGAATTTTGTTATGGTTTTTCACGGTATAAATACTTAACCCTTTGTACTCGATGGGCGCCGCCACGGCGACACAATAAATATTAATTCCACTCGTTAGGCGCCGCAGCGGCGCCATAAACAGTAGGTACGTATTTTATTATTTACAACACACTAGGGGACCTAGGGCCCGATTTACATTAACGCTCCGCTTTCAGTACGATATCACTCCGCTTCCGGTTCGATAAAATATTCTTACATAATAAATAATGAGTGTATTTCACATCATCGCTCTGATATCGGTCCGATATCAGTCACGGTTCGCTCTCGCTTCAATACCGCTCCAATACCAATACCACTGAGATAATATTTTATCGGAGCGATATCAGACCCTATATCGATGATAGTGAACACGTTTTTGATTCCACTTCGCTCCGTTTCTCAACCTTCTTCATTTATTTGAAAATTATTATATTAGAAAAACATGATACAACACAACGACGCGACATCTTGCTACAATACATTGTGATACATACTACTAATTAACTAACAGATATATTGTATTTGATATTATGTTCGCCTAATACAATAGTGTTTGCAGCGTTTTAAAACTACTGTCGAGTAGCTGAGTACCCATACTAAAAAATCGTTCGAGTGCAAAGGGTTAATTTCTGAAGTACAGCCACATTTAAAAATTATGGAATAAAAGTAATCAGTCACCATGTTAGAAATTGTTGTTTTAATATATAATGTATGTTAATTTTTTGAATGCGTGCCCTCTGGTTTGTAACGGTGAAAGCTCCGTTAGCTGACGTTAGGCTAACAAAATTTTCGTTTCGAACGCCACTATTAGTGTCAAAGAACACAATTTATTCCAAGGACACTGGATTACGAACTGCCAGAATTAGCCATGAAAATGGCACATACATAGGCTTTGTTTTCACTACTTGTGGCGTTAATATTCATTATGTACTAGAGTTACTATAATAAGAGTTATAACACTGGCCATAGCCCATATGTCATTTATAGGTTAAGGTGACTGGTCACGCACCAGTTGTACTGGTACGAACATCGATTGTTTGTTATTGTTGTCAACCACTTGCCAACAATGATCGAATACGTACATACTATATGTACGCACACAATGCACGCTCCAGGGTATGGACACTCAATAGTTTATCGCACAAATTATTCGTCGGTGTGGATCAAACAGTAGCCAACATAATAATAAAATATTCACTAAAATAATATAGGACTTTCATTCAGTGATACCAGTAAAATAAGTTTTTACAGTTTAATTTTGGTGACTTTGGTGTTATTGGTATCGCTTTGATCCACTCCACACCGTTTGAATAAGGAGTGGAGGGGAGTATCTAGTGTCCATACCCTGGCACGCTCCACCTACTAGGGTTGAGTGTGACGTATGACACATACACAAGCGTAGATCCGTGTACATAGATACAAGACTTATGTTTTATACATAGTAACATGTTGTGCGTTTGGTGGGGGAGGGAAATTTTACGTCATTTTTTGTCTATGCTGCTATCGTTAGTATAGAGATAGCAATTTTGTTTCTGTATTCTGTAATAAGGTCTCCAATTTTTTTTTTGAGGTCGGAGTCCTCTGGTTTGTAACCATAGAACACTAGAAGCCAACTAATATCAATGAAGTGTAGCTTGCTTGGAGCTCTTTGTAGGCCTGTCACAGCTTTAGTCATGTAGTCAGTCGCTGTCCGTCACCGAACGCACAGTGCATTGTATTATATTGTTAGACATTGTTAGTTGAACAGCACACATTTCTCTCTCTGGTAATACGTGTGTTGTAGTAGTGTTTGTGGATACGCACACAGACGCAACCATTAAACGAATACCACTGCAAACAGTGTGTATCTATACCAACAGAGTGGGGAGATTTTACGTCACCCACTGGCGACAAGTGGAACAGTGTAATTTGGTTACTAGTATGGTCCCTTCTTTGTAACGTGCACGCGGTGCACGCTCTGTTATATTATATTTTTTCTGGCGAAGAACTTGTATGTGGTGTTAGTATACTGCAGTTGACGACAGTTGAAAAAATAGAGTATTATAAGATGGAGATCTAACTTATTATATGAGAGGAATTGACAAAATTGGTCAGGAAAATGGTAAATATAAGGCTTTCTTTTTTTACCACTCGCGGCGTTAATAATGCTCGAATACTGATGTTAGCGAATATTAACGAACATAGTAACATAAAACGGATAAAACAGAATGTAACTACAGTACTTATTCTCAAATGGAAACACGTCGGGACTGGGGAAGTGAGTGTTTCCATTTGAGAATCACCAATGTCGGTTGATGATATATAAGGAAATACATAGAAATTACATATGTATGAAATAAACTCTTATAGTTTAAATTACTTTATACGGCGAATATTCAATGGTACTGACTCAGATTTTACATAGTGACGTCAGCGAATTATATAATCTACAATATAAATGATGCGATGCAAAATAAAAATTGTTAAGTGTATTTTTAAAACGATCGAAAAACCCACTTTATAACTGAGTTGAACATTGAAAAAGATTCCAGAAGATTCTATTCAAAAGCTAACAAAGATAATATAGAAGCTCGCGTTTCCATTTGAGAGTGTTCCATTTGAGAATAAGTACTGTACCGCTTTCGTATCCGTCGAACACGAGTGCCATATTTGATTTGGACACTTTTTTGAATACATTGAGTTTCGACTCCTTGTCTAATATCCATAGTTGAAAAAATTAAAATGGAGGAAAACGAAGTGGATGAAAACATTTTTGAATTATCAGCAGAAACTCAAATTTCTGAACCATTTAAATTATCACAACAAGATAGTTTAACGGATAAAAAGGACCTCGCGGAGTTACAAGAGCAAAATATAAAATTGGTAAGTAGTAGACTTATTAGATTTGAATCATTAAGGATGAGGATCCATAAGATTGGATTTTAGCCTAAGAAGTTTTAATTTTGTATTAGTTACATACAAAGTGTGAGCACCACCAATAAAAAAAAATGCAGAAAAAAAAAAACTAACTAATTTTAGCAATTTCGGGACTAAAATACATGATTTAGTCCTTTAGGCTAGCAACTTACCCTTAAAAAGATGCTTAAGATATTGAAAAAGTGACCACGAGCGTTCTAGTGGCTGGTTTTTTTTTTTTAATTGATGCAGAATTTGAAATAAAATATAAAATTCAAATACTATTTTTTGATTAAACCACGGCTTCAATGCTAAAAGTTGATAAAAATAAATAATTTGACAAGTATTCTTATAAATGTTTGATTTTAGCAAATTTTAGTCTACGTATTCATTCTAAAATATCATATTTGCCAATAGTTTTTTCTCTCTCCAAAAAAATGTTAATTTTTTTTTTATATATCAATTGTGCTAGAGAATACTACAAATACAAAATTTATACATGTACTAGCCGTATGCCCGATGGGATTTCCCATCGACAACATCTTTTTATTAGGTATTCACTTTCTGCACACTTTTAATATTTTTCAAAAGCCTAAATCAATATCCACGTTTATAACTTCAAAAATGATGAACATTCCATATGAACCTTCATTTTCTGTTTTAACGCTTTAGAGAATAAATTCCCAGAAAAAACTGATTTTTATTTATAAATAGAAGCCTAAACGCCAATTTTCATAACTCATTTGCTTTATTTCGTCCTTCTAAACTCAACAGTTGAGGTTGTGCGTTATCTGTCAAAGTTAAAGATTTATTAAATAAGATATTATTTACTTGAATAGCCATAGTAACATATTTTTATATACCACTAACTTCAAAAATAACGAATTTACATAGAAAATTTCATCCCCTATTAAATCCACTTAGGGGACGAATTTTCAAAAATCCGTTCTAAGTGCTCACCTACGTTACATATGGAACTCCTATACAAAATTTCATTTTTCTAAACCCAACGGTTTAGGCTGTGCGTTGTCTGTCAGTCAGTCAGTGTTAGAAATTTATTAAGTAGATCTTACCTATTACTTTCATTAATTTCAACTTTTCACAGTGACGCCGGCATTTGGTAAAAAAATAGTGTTGGAATTTTTTATTCCTTTTTAAATTTTGAATCGATTAAAAGAAAAATCAGCCACTAGAACGCTCGTGGTCGCTTTTTGTTAAAAATTAGGGGTAAGTTGCTACTCCATAAGAGGTAGTAAATAGGGTGTCACTTTTAATTCCAAGGGACTAAAAATACTTTAATACATACTACTTTAATATAATGTTGCGTGGAAAGGAATTCAAAACATTCCAATTTTTTTTTCGATAATTCTATTATTTAAAAAAATGATTGAAGATTTTTATTATTATTTACTTATATTAATAAAAAAAAGAAAATATCTAAAAGTTAAAAAATTAGGGCAGTCTTTTGAGAAAATTTTATAAAGTTTGTATGATATGAAAACAAAATTTAACTGTTGAAATATTGTTAGTCGAAAATATTGTAACATTTAATTCAGCCTTCATATATTCAAACCTTGACTACGCTAAAATTGCGACTTCTAAATAATGAAAATCATCTACTCAAATACAAAAAATTCGTATCGACGTGTCTTAAAGATTACACAACTTGAGTCAGAAAAGTTTGAGAACTGCAACTCTAGTAACAAATTTAACTCAAATGACATTGCAACTCGAGTTATAAAAAGTTTGTGTCAGTTAAATCGAGTTACATTTAATTTACAATTTGTTAGACTTCAAGTCGTTCAATTCGAGTTCTATAATTTATTGGGCGAGCGAAGCGAGACCACTATATCCGACTGCCAGTACATTTTGTGGTACACTTTACGGAAAAACTATAAGACCTTTGGGTTTGGGCATTAGCATAGTAATTTAAATACATGTCTAGATGTGTTATCTAATATTAAAATCAAATTATAGAGAATAATTAAAAAAAATATTAACTTTAAAAATTACATACTACTAACGCCATCTATGATTTAAGATGTACAACTGCAAGAGTAAACCTCTTTGGCATAAACTAAACGAAGTAGTATCTAGAACCGTAAAATTTTATTTAACACTTTCAGTCCCAAGGCTTCGGCATCCGAAACCAAACAAAACATCCCCAGAGGCCGACCGCGATCAATGATTAATTGATTAGTAAGTTGGTTACGTATTATGTGTGCGATACATACATACCAACACATACACACACAAATACATACCAACACACACTACTCTTTTGGTTTCTATGTACGTATAAAATATAAAACATTTTAAGATAAACAAAAAATGCATAAAAAATATAATTTGTTTTTAAATAAAATTTAGTCATTCTCATTACTCATTGTATAATTAGGTAGTATGTACATATCACGTTTATGTGTGCGTTTATGACTGTATGTTTACAGTTTTACACATACATATGTAAATGTTGAACGGTATTGAATCTATTCAGTGTTTGAATCATTTTATGTATTTGTTTATATAAATGTTTTTTTCAAATATTGCCGGCTTCAGGGGAAGTTTGCTGTGAAAGTGCTCAAGCCTCATAGTGTTAAAAAAGAACTGACACAGTCACAGAATAACCTAGTAAACCGAATGTCACATTTCGTGTACTTGAAAAACGCCAGTTTTAAATTTTTTATTCACTTTGGTGTATTGTACCGCGTCAAGAGTGTATCCCTTATAATTTGTGGTGTATTATTGATGTAACAAATTGAAGACTTGAAGTGATTAGAAATCAACATTCGGTAAGTTTCTGTGACAGAAACGTAGGAAATAAAAACACGTTAAAAATGATTTTTTTTGTAAAATAATTTATAAAAACCCCACCAATATTAATAATATAGGTATTGATCTACAAAAAAAAAAATATAAGAAATATTTAACTAGGCTTAAAAAATCTCGCGAGCCCCTATAAAGCTGCGCTTTTTGCTAGTTAATGTCATAAGTATCATACATATACACATACATAAATTTGAGTATACATATCTGTAGCTGAGAGGTAAAGGATAATAAGTCAATTTTTTTAAAATTCGTTTTTGAACAAATTTGGCTTATTTAATGCTCATTAAGTAACTCAAATGCGTTAAAAAACGAATTTTGATTAAAGTGGACTTATTATCCTTTATTAAAATTCCAAAATAATGACCATTAAATAGGCCAAATCCGTTCAAAAACGAATTTTAAAAAAAAATGGACTTATTAGTTATTACCTTTTACCTCTCAGTTATAGATATGTACATGCATTTTCATTTTAAATGTAAAATTGGAATCAAAATTTCATTTTAAATACAAAATAAAAATGGTTTGACCGAACTTATTTAAAATAGAAAATGCAAAATGCCATTTTGTATTTTAAATACATATCAGGAGCCTATTTTCAAAAGTGGTCATCTTCAGTTTATGATATTAAGAGAAAATCACAAGTTTTTGTACGAGCTTTAAAAAAAAAGTTAGGCTCGCTAGTAAAAAATTTTTTGAGTTATTTAAACATCAAGTAATATAAAGAACTATAAAAAATATAAACATTTACAGAGATTACAGGAGAAAAAAGGAATTTAAAGTTGGATTTGACTAATTTTGTTTATTAGGTAGGGGTTTAGATAAATTTGAAAATAAAGAGAGTGGATTTGACCAATTATAACGTAGATCGATTAGGATTTGACTATATTTGAATGACTATCATTAATGTCATAATATTGGAATCAGGGTTGTAAAAAATTGTATCAAAACAAATGAGTGAAAATATTTAGTTTGTACATGTACATTTTTATTAACTTTTGAATATTGTACAGTTTAAAAGAAATTTTTAATAAAAATTTAAATATAATAAGAGATTAAAAAAATTTTAATCTATTATCTGGTAATTATTTTATTTCTATTATCCATTGATAACAATATTTAATACAAATTAATGATAATATAATATATACAAACTTATGATTATGACTATATTCCTATTATAAAATAAAAAATTTTATTATGAAATGTGCAACCCTAATCTTTTGAACCTATTATCCTAATCTTTTGAACCTATTATAAGTGCATGAAAATAACGTATCTTTCCTTCGTTGCTTGAAAGCGTTTATTATTTTTTAATGTTGCTGTTCGTTTCCTTGATTGATGAGGCATAACTTCTACGAACTTTTCCAATATTATTGCATAAATCTTGAATGATTTAAAAAAAAAAAAAAAACAGTTAAAGAAAACAAGTCTACCGAAGTCTGAATCATGTTGTAACATACAAAATTTTGAAAATAAAGACGTCTGGATTTGGCTACTATTGAAAATCAACTAAAGATAAATTTATATTTTACATGCTTATGTATGAGATTTTATTAAATTTGAAAGTCACAGACTATGAAGAATGATATTAAGTATCATCTACCGCTTTGAGTTGAAAAATTATAAATTTGGAATTGACCACTTTTGAAAATAAGCTCCTGATATTTAAAATGAAATCATTTTAAATAGTTCCCAGCCCTGGCTAAAACCCATCCTTATGGATAGCCATCCTTTCCAAATAAAAAAAATTATACAGATGTTCTAACCAAAATATGTAATTTATAATATTTTAGGAGTCGAATGAATCTTTGATGGATTTAAACAATTTTTTACATATGGAAATGAAAGTTGAACAAGATGAAATAGACGAAGTTCATTCAATAGATTTAACAAAACGTAAAATTACGTGCGTTGATAAAAAACAATTTCATTGTGATGCATGTAATAAAACATTTCATAATTCAAGTAATTTAAAAAAACATAATAAACGAATTCACAGTAGTGAAAAACCATATCAGTGTAATATATGTAATAAAACATTTACTTATTTAAGTCACTTCAAAAGACATAAAAATATTCACAGTGATAAAAAACCATACAAGTGTAATATATGTACTAAAACATTTACCGATTCAAATTATTTAAAAAAACATAAAATAATTCACAGTGATAAAAAACCATACGAATGCAACGTCTGTACTAAAAGATTTAGTCATATAGGTAATTTAAAAGCACATGAAAAAATTCACAGTGGTGAAAAACCACATCTTTGTAAAATATGTGCTAAAACATGTACGACTTCAAGTGCTTTAAAACAGCATGAATTAATTCACAGTGATAAAAAACCATATGAATGCAACGTTTGTACTAAAACATTTAGACATTTAAAAGTAGTTTCAAAGAACATGAAAAAATCCATAGTGGTAAAAAACCATATCAGTGTAATCTATGTGATAAAGCATTTACTGCTTCGAGTAAATTAAAAAGACATAAAAATATTCACACTGGTGAAAAACCGTACATATGTGACATATGCTTTAAAGGTTTTCCAGATTCAAGTAATTTGAAAATACATAAAAGAACTCACAGTGGTGAAAGACCATACAAATGTAATGTGTGTCCTAAAGCATTTGTTAATTCAAGTAATTTAAAAGAACATAAAAAAATACATGAAAAAATTCACAGTGACGGAAAACCACTATACAAGTGTAATATATGTTTTAAACGATTTTTTTATGCAGCTGTTTTTGAAAAACATGCACTAACACATTCTTAAGAAAGTTGCAGTAAATTGGCGCTAAAAAACATGAACGATCAACCCACCAATTTCATAAATACTCATTAAATTTCACAAAACCTATAATGTTATAAGTATCTAACATTATATTTATACCCCGTCCATCCCGTCCATCGTAAACGTAACACCATAGAGATACATAGAGAACTTAAAAAATCGTAAAAAAAGTTAAATAGTCATTAAAGAAAAAGATGATAGCAGTCATTTGTATTTCTAAACTATATTTTGTCTTTATCTAATGAATGACAAAATACATTTGTTAAAGAAATGCTAATTTTGAGTCAGAAATAAACAAAGATACATTAAACCTTTAATGTCTTGTTGTCACACTCTTATCAGTTGTTTATATTGGGGTTTTTGTTGTCATAGATCCCAGTTGTGTACAACATACTTGCTTCAAAAATAGGTACATAGTTGGCCATCCATGTATATCACTACTAGGATTACCACCTTTTTTTAAGGCAAAAAAAGTATTTTTCTGGTTTTTAGCAAAAATAAAAAGTACAGTTAGTAAAAAAAATAGTACGCATTAAATTTTTATATTATTTATGGAAAAATTTGGAATTAAAACTTTTTTTTTGTTCGTCACTTTATGTAAATTCGTTGTTTTTTTTCTTTTTTTTTTTGCTCGTAACTTTATGTAAATTTGTCGTCACTTTGTTTACTAAATTTTTTCCCATAAAAAAAAAAAGTATTTTAGCGTACTTTTATTCCTTTCTAAAGTACAAAGTACGTTTGTCTAAAAAAAAGTACAATACTTTTTAAAAAAGTACAGGTGACAACCCTAATCACTGCATAACACACAAGTGTAAAGGTAAGTACGAATTAAGCAACAAAATTGTTGGCAACGTGTTGCAAACATGTATCCCATCAACAAGCAAAATGTTGACGGATACACGTCAACATTGAGCGGCATCACATCAAAGTTTGTTGAATGTTGCTATGGAAAACATCGGTCAGTTTGGACGATGTTGTCAACAAACTGCCTCGATTACATTCAATTTATTATTTGTACATACATACGTACTATTACGTATAGGTTCAAGAAAAATTGATGGAAGTTCAGAATGCTTCTGAAAAGGAATTAAAAGTGTAGTTTAGTAATAAATAATTTTCTAATAATAAAGTAACACTTTGTAAAAATATCAAGTTTTGTGACATGTTTCGAGCAATATCATTATTATCAAACAGTGCGTCACTTTGTAACGAAATTAATTTATCATACAATGTTTTTCATAAGCTTTCATTGTTACGATAAAATCGATTTTTAACCCTAGATTAGAGTGCCTATAATAAATAGAGTGGTGACATGTGTGCTGAACGTTAACAAAACCATTTTGTTTAACTTAGAAAGAATAATTAAATTAAAACCTTTTAATTGTTCATTAATTGATAACTTATTAACAATAATAATGTACTCAAAAATATTTACCCAAATATGTGATAATTAATTTTGAAGCTTCCCGCTCTGTTTTGGATACAAAATGGATGGACATGTCACGACTCTATTTATTATAGGGACACTATTTTTTATTAGAGTGCCTATAATAAATACAATGGTGACATGTGTGCTGAACGCTGATTGGTTCCGACATTTTGTATCCAAAATTTTCGTAAAATACATTGGAAATAAATTAAATGTTAACAAAAACCATTTTGTTTAACTTAGAAAGAATAATTAAAAATTTTTAATTGTTCATTATTTCAGAACTTAACAATAATTATGTACTCAAACATGTGATAATTAATTTTGAAGTTTCCCGCTCTGTTTTGAATACAAAATGGATGACATGTCACGACTCTATTTATTATAAGGACTCTATTTTTCGATTAGATATATAAAATCTGTAATGTATCTGAATTGTGTTTTAAGTTTGTATTAAATGTTAAATAATTCTGTAAATTAATGTTTAAATTTTCAATTATAAAAACAAAATTTATACGTAATTTTATTCATACCTTTGTAAAAAATAAATCTTGATATAATAGTGGGTAAGTAAAAATTAATAATACCGTTTTAAAATTATAATAATTACATGTTATATTATTTATACATTTATATTGCTTAGTAAATAAGAAGAAACTATTAACTTATTCTTGCGTATATATAATAATTAGATTCGGATCAAACAGCATTCGTGTTTTGTGGATTCAGATATATCGCACTTGATGTGATTAATGTGAATAAAAACGAATAGATACTTTGATAAAACATACATATATATATATATATATATATATATATATATATATATATATATATATCTCCGGAAACTGATCCAAAATCTCATAATACCATAGAGAACCTGCCTGATTTTTTAATTACGACATTAGCGTTCATGGTAGTTAACTAGGGGGCGACTGTGTCGAATAGTCGTACTACTTGAGTAGTTCAAGAAGTTTTTCTCCATGGAAAATAGTTTAAGACAGAATAACGTAGAAATGAAATTCTCCATTTCAAAATTCAGTTTGAGCAACACTGAAGAGGGGGGAAGTTACCCTCTTAAATTACATACTAGTTTATATACACTCATTTTTATTTACTATTAACACACTGATAGTGGGTAATAATGTCACAATAAGTGGTTTTGAAGTGGGACTATCGTATGAATAGTTTTTATACGGTTTGTTTTTTAATGGATATTATAGTTTTCGTAATCGAAAATTATCGATACCAAAAATAACGATATTTTCAAAATGAATGGAAACCTAATAAAAACCTTACATACGATAGTCCAACTTTAGAACCACTTATTGTGACATTATTACCCACTGTCAGTGTGTTAATAGTAAAAACGAGTGTATGTAAACTAGTATGTAATTTAAGAGGGTAACTCACCCCCTCGCCAGTGTTGCTCAAACCGAATTTTGAAATCGAGAATTTCATTTCTACATTACTCTAATTGTCTTAAACTATTTAAGAAGAACTTCTTGAACTACCCAAGTAGTACGACCATTCGACACAGTCACCCCCTTGTTAACCCCTAGATTTAATATTAGGACATTGAGCAAAAACAGGTCAATTATATTTTTTGACGTAGATTTCAAATCTGTAAACAAAATTTTTACATTGTTTATTTTTCACCCCCTTTTTGCAAAATTAACCCGCAAATTTTAACCCCCAACCACCCCTGTTGATGTAAATTGAACAAATTGCATATCAGTAGATAGCTTTTTGAAAAAGAGCAATATCGCCAATTTAAACTTTTTCTCTATCTCACTGTTTTCGACATAATATTTGTAAAATTGAAGGATATAGCATGATAAGCATAGTAAATCTGGCCCGCGACGAATACGGTACTTGATTGTATTCAAACTTTGTTTTAAATGTGAAATAATTTGATGTATTATCCTTAAATATATTCAATTTTAGCAGTGACAAATAAAAATATTCTTTAGTTATTTAAAAATTCGATTTTAAAAATTACAAATTTTTAGCGTTCATTTAAATGACTAATAAAAACGCCGTGGTATTTGAAAATGAGGTCATTTTTTTTTTTTAACAAATACTTATTACCGAAGTTACAAATTGCATTTTCATATTGACATTTTCACAATTCGCATTGACCAAGTGAAGTTGTTTTTCTTTGTAATTTATTTTGAATTTTTTGGTTTGTAATTAATTTTTCACTCAAATTATATTGATGGAAGAAATACACCGTCACTTAATATGTAAAATATCTTTATCAACTTGTTGTAAATATTATGTTGAAAATGCTTTTATTTTTGATACAATTATAAAGTTACGTAAAGCTGTTTTCTTAAAGTGCATTTAATACTTGTAGGGCTTTATGAAAATCCTACAATGATGATGCTATTGGTTACATCCAAGTGAAACCAGAGGGGATCATCTGTACTGTTAAGTGTAAAATTTTGCTTGAAGATAAAATAAAAATTCAGAACATATTCTGTTACATTAGCTGTAAATAAAGAAGATAACAAAGTAAAAAGTTGTAAATACCAATAAAACTAAGCATGAATATTGTGTAAAAATTTTACATGACACCGTGTACCGTGTTGACATGAATGAAAGCGACATATGTTTGAGTCAAATCGTGACGTCATTGCATACGTCACTACGACGAGTCGTTTTTCGCGCCAATTTTTTCATTTAAAATTGAACAGTGGTTTTTTCAAGATTTTAAAAAATTTAACAAAAATGAACTAATTTGTACGTAACAACAAAGCATTTAGAATTATTTTTCAATTGCAGTCAAGTACCCTATTATTTTAATAACTATATTACCGGTATGGTAAGGCTGTAAGTAATTTATATCTATTATACAATTTTGGCGGCCAAAACTGAGTAGTTATGGAGATAACTAAAAAAATTTAAAAAATTACAAAATTTTTTTTCTTTGTAACTACTCAACTTAGGAAAATAATTCCAAATCCACATGAAGGCAAACACTCTCAAGAATATTAGACATATTTATTATCGTATCAGTCCTCATTATTAAGGATAATAACAAGGATAATATCCGATTCAGTGTTATTTTTATAGGGTTCCAATTGAGCGACTACTTCAAAAAAAAAAATTCAGTAACTATACCCTAATGCACTTAATTACTGCACCAAGTCTCATCAAAATTCAAGGGCTGCAACATGGTAAAAAAAAATTTTCATTTCAAATCTGCTGAACCGCCCCCCCCCCCAGTGGGTCCAACCCAGGAATTATATATATCAATCGAAAGTACTTTAAAAATAGTGTTGTGTCTCATAAAGTGTTTTTTCCTATCTCCTATAGTTTTCGAGATAATCAAGAATAATCAAACGAGGTATACTAAGATATAGGCTATCTGCCCCTGATAGAAAGTACCAACAGTGACACTGCAGGTACTTTATATATAACTTCCCTAGATCAAAACAAAACCATTGTAAAAATACACTGCAAATGTGGTGTGGCACACAGCTTCCTCGTACTCGTAAAAGACTTTAAAACAGTATTCTACCAAATATATATAGCGTGAAATTATATTTTCGCCTTAAAGTTCATAAAAAATTGTAACTCAAAATACTTAAAGGCTAAATTATAAAATAGTAAAAATATTTTAGAAACTAACCCCCAAAATACCCTAAAAATTTGAGCGAGATAGGACTAGTAGTAAATATGATATTGACATTTAATGGGATTTCATGGTAGCGGCGTAGCTACCGTTACTCCGATTTCGATTAAATTCATAGGGGACCATCTAGGGACCAAACTGCATAATTTTGGAAAATTTCATAAAAGAGAATTGAGTAGTCCAGAAGTTATGCGTCTTGGTGCAAAATTGGAGACACACCGACGGACGGACAGACAGACACCAAACCAAAATTGTTCAGGAAGCTTTAAAACGTAAAATATGCGTAAAAAATTTGATTTTTGAGAGAAAAAAATTTTTATTTTTCAAAAGTGATCACAATGCCTCCGCTACTTTAGTAATCTCGGAAGCAATATAATAGAAAATTGTCAAAAAATGTGGTCTAGTTGGCATTCTTTAATATTCTACATGTTAAAAATGCCTACTACACCAAATTTTTTGACAATTTTCTATTATATTTCTGTATTTAAATTCGAAGTGTCTAGTCGTCCGATAAACGGACGAATAAAAAAAAACTTAGTCGTCCGATAATCGGACGAATAAAAAAAAAAACTTAGTCGTCCGACTATCGGATGAAAAAAATAAATTAAACGTCCGATAAATCTAATTCTTCTAGGAATGGTATGTTTATTATTTTGTGAGGTTGGTTAAAAATTTGAAATTTCACAAATAAATTTATAATGTTATAATAATTCCTTCTGTAATCCTAACTAATATATAAATGCGAAAGTGCGTTTGTTTGTTTGTTTGTTTGTTTGACTGGCTTTCACGCCTAAACAGCTTAACTAATTAACTTGAAATTTTGCACAGACGTATTTTGCGGAACGGAGACGGTTATAGGCTATTTTTTAGCTTGGGAAAATATTTAATTCTCGAGAGAAAATGTATATTATACCATTAAATGAGCAATTTTTCCATTTGTTACTAAGTAAATGTATTTCACAATATTAATAAATATTTCCATAGATACCAACAACAACAATAATATTTTTACCAACGACTACTATGAAATTACTTATTTATTATAAAAAATTAAATTAAATTTATATCCTATTTTTTATGGAAATAAAATATATGCTATTTATCTGGAAAAGTTGTTTTCACCTTATTTCCTGTGAATATAAATATTAATTGGATCGCAAATATTTTGTTGGCATATAAAACTTATGTTTGGCTCGCTTATTATCCAAGATAAAATTAATAAAATACAACAAGTCTCAATGACAGTATGTTATTATAGCCTTACTAATATTATAAATGCGAAAGTGAGTTTGTTTGTTTGTTTGACTGGCTTTCACGCCTCAACCGCTTAACCGATCAACTTGAAACTTTGCACAGACGTTGCTTCCGGGCCAGAAACGGTTATATGCAACGTTTTATCCAGTGGCGGCTCGTGAGCTTTAAGATTGGGTATGCGCTTTCAGAAAAGATAAACCACACTTAGTGTGTAAAGAAGTACTAAAGAGAAAGCGGAATGATATTTTCGAATTTTTACTAAATATCGTAAAGTCTAATACTAACAAATACTCTTTTACTAAAAAATATCGTAAAGTATTGTACGTAAATAATTCCTACTCTATCAGGAGTGGCCAACCCGCGGGCCGTGAGATTCATCACACTTATACAAAATATATTTATTTTATAAAGACCATGGTAGTGAAAACCAATGTATCAAAAAAAAAAATACGTAATATATTATGGGAACATATAATTTTATATGCAGCCCGTGGAGTTATGATGTGCTTCCAAAGTGGCCCGCAAGATCATTTGGGTTGGCCAGCCCTGCTCTAAATTTACACTTTTCTGCGAAAATACATTGAACACAAAGATGGATAAAAAGGACTAACTGCATGTAGAAATTTAAAAAAAATTAATAAACGAATAATTAAGAAATAAAAAAAAAAAAATTAATTTTACTCAGCACGTTAGATTTTAACTGTAATATTTCAGGAAAGCTTTGTTCAATATAAATTAACTTAAACTGCTTTCATCTTTCATCTTTCATCGTATTCTTAGAATGTTCCTAGAAAACGAATGTGAGTTTTCTAAATGACCATTATCAAACAAGTAAGGTAAATGCAGTAAACTAAATGAAAGTTTAATTTTTCATCATATCAAAATAGTAAATTTACAAATAGTATGTAAATTCCTGAATTTGATAATTCTGAGAATTCGTCATGTCAACGAAATACAAGATCTTGCATAGCCAAAAAATATACAGCATCAGTTAAGCGTTTCATGAGACCCTTAGTGATTTTTTGTTATGCTTTGAAGAAATAAATATTTTCTTTACTGCATCAATTATTACAAAACCAAATACATTCAATGAAATACATGCTTGCATATGAGCATGACTCCATTCATGTTTTTTGGCAACATTGGGAAAATTTTCGCACCTAGCAGTTGCCCATACAATTTTGTTCACAGAGAATAGACAAGAGAAAAGCTTTTTTGATATCAAACAACAATTTAACCTAGAATATTCAAAAAAAACTTTATTAAAACTGATGTACAAATGCTTTTTCTGAATTATCAACCCTTAAAATAAGGATAAATTAGCAATGATCTATCACTCGAAAAAATCATATTTTTTCACTTAATATTACACGAGAGATTTGTATTTGTTGTAATAAATTTATGTTTATATAATATAAAAAATATTTATTGTCAAAAATATTTCTGCTTCGCTGTCGTATTTTTGCTAGTTGACAATTCTTCGAGTTAAATTACTTTAGGTAACAAATTAGAATTGTAGAAAACACAAATTTATTTAAAAAAATATAAAATATCGGTTCTAACTTTTTTTTTCACAGCAAAAGTAAAAAACCGATAATATTTTTATGGGATTAAATATGCAGAAGTTAAATTATTTTCAATATACCTACTCAAAAAAATTCTTTTCCTCAATATTCCTTTAAAAAAATGTTTTTTAATACTTTATTGTAGTATGTCATTTTAAAAAAAGACAGTTAATAATAAAATAACAATCAAACCGCAACGGAACAGCAACGATAAATTTACAAGAGGTATACAAGAAGCATGCTAAAAACCCTAAAACGTGATATGACTAGAACACAAATTAAGTTTTGATTAGTTCGGCTGTAATCGTATGTACGGTAGTCACCGAAAAAATCGCCTACTCTCTGAAAGTACCAACAGGGTTTATAAACAACTAATACAGCTACATAATATATACAAACATATACAGGTTCAGTACACACGGATATGCTCTGCTCAGAAAGCCTACCATGGTAGGTATGGTATCTGTGCAGTGTCAAGCAGTGTGCATGTGGAATAATATTGTTGTATGTATAGCTGGATAAAGTGGCTATAGATATGCTATAGTAGTATAGTGTATATCGTGTATACATATAATGGGTATATGTACGTTCTACGGACAATATTACAATATTTATGCATTTTATAATTATGTATATTCTAATATGCAATATATGTAATAATGTGCAATATTATCAAAGTAAATCTTATTGAAATTGTGTATTTAAATTATTTTCTAAACAATGTTACGTTCTTGTTATGAATTTATTTCAGTTTTTTAGAAATAGCTGGGGTAGGCGGCGCCTACCCCGCATACCTGGAATAACCGCCACTGGTTTTATCTCAGGAAAATATTTCATTCCCGAGGGAAAATACATTAAATTACAACAACTGACTATTAAAAAACGGATAAATGATTTCAAACTTTGTATATTGCTAACGGAAGGGATGAGCAAGGACACAAACTACTTTATACCCCGGGAAATTTCCCGTGGAAAATTTCATTCCTGTGGAAAAATATATTTTAAATGAAACAAAAAATGGTGATAGACAAATGTGACAATATACAGCGATAAACACAGGTTATTTTTTATCCCGATAAAATATCTCATTCCTGAGGGAAAATGTATTTAAAACGAAACAATGAAATAACAACTGACTATTAAAAAAAAGCATGATTGATTTCTAACTTTGCATATTGTTTACAGAGACGATGAGAAAGGACACAGACTACTTTCTAGCCCAGGAAAGTATCTAACTCCCGTGGAAAGTCTTATTCCCGTGAGAAAATATACATTTAAAACAGTATAAAAAAAGAATCAATGATTTCATTTTAACTTGGCATGTTGTTAAAGGAATGTTATAGTCTATTTTTTGCCCGGCGAAAATATTGTATTTCTGTGGGAAAATTCCAAAGAAAATTGTAATAATAGCTACCCGACGGGTAATGGCGACGTGATGAAAGTACACTTTATATGTTTTAACAAGATGTCATAATTTCAAAAGCCACGCGAGCGAAGCCGCGGGTAACAGCTAGTATTTTATAATCAAATATGTTATTATTAGTTATGAAATAAATTAATAGTGTAAATAATTCGTTATAATCCAAGACGAATTATAATTCATTGTGAATATGGATTTAATCGACTCCAATTGATTTATTATTTTTATCAAAGACATAGACTTCATAGGGAAAGGACTGTTTGTGTTTGTGTGTGTGTTCGTGTATGTGTGTGGATGTGTCGTTCTATTTTACGTTTCTTGGTGTAAATGTGTTCTGGTTCATCAAATTGCTCATTTAGTACTTATTATTAGTATTATTATTATTAAAATGCGGTACAAATGCAGTACAAACAAGCTATATTATTTATTTTTAAATTTTCGAAAGTCGGACACCTAGGTTCACACCGATGTTTCCTCTGTGTGTACTCTTTCATGTGATTTCAAATGGTGTTGCAGAGAAAATGTTTTAAAACATGTATCGCATTTGAATGGTTTTTCTCCTGTATGTGTTCGTTCATGTCTTTTCAAACTACTTGACTGAGAAAATGTTTTACTACATATGTCACACTTGAATGGTTTCTCTGCTGTATGTGTTCGTTCATGTCTTTTCAAACTACTTGACTGAGAAAATGTTTTACTACATATATCACACTTGAATGGTTTCTCTGCTGTATGTGTTCTTTGATGTGTTTTTAAATGAGCTAACAGAGAAAATGTTTTAAAACATATATCACATTTGAATGGTTTTTCTCCTGTATGTGTTCTTTCATGTCTTTTTAAATGATCTGATCGAGGAAATGTTTTAAAACATGTGTTGCATTTGAATGGTTTTTCTCCTGTATGTGTTCTTTCATGTTTCCGTAAAGTAGATAAATCAGAAAATGTTTTAAAACATGTATCACATTTGAATGGTTTTTCTCTTGTATGTGTTCTTTCATGTATTTTTAAATTACTTGATGTTGAATATGTTTTAAAACATATGTCACAACTGAATGGTTTCTCTCCTGTATGCGTTCTTTCATGTGTTTTTAAATCACTTAACTGAGAAAATGTTTTAAAACATACATTACACTTAAATGGTTTTTCTCCTGTATGTGTTCTGTCATGTGTTTTCAAACTATCCGATCGGGAAAATGTTTTAAAACACACATTACACTTGAATGGTTTCTCTCCCGTATGTGTTCTTTTGTGTGTTTTCAAATTATGTGACTGAGAAAATGTTTTAAAACATACATCACATTTGAATGGTTTTTCTTCTTCTGTATGTACTTGTGTATGTGTTTGCTGAGTGGCGCTTTCTGTATTAGATATTTCTGAATTTTCGTCAAACAAAACGCTATTTTCTGTTAACATATCCTCTTCATCATCTTCTAATTTAATTTCGGTATGTAAACTTGTCAATAAATGATCAGTATTGTTTTCTTCCATTTCCAATTTAATTTCATTTGGATAATATGTTGAATGGGATGATTCCGTTGTTGTTATGCTTGAAAATAAGTTGTCTACAGTCGGTGAATTCATCTCCATTTTAATTTTGACAGTGATATTTTGAGTGATATCAGACATTGATGTAGATCCTTTATTTACCATTTTCGTACTTTCTTTAAAAACTTATAAACTTTTGTAGTTTTAAACGTTTTGTTGATCAATTCTGAACCTTCAAATGACGTTACTGACGTTTAGCAGTTAGCACGTTTAGCATAATTTTTTCTATAAGCATAATATTGCTGGCGTTCCGGACGAAAATTTTGTTAACCTAACGTCAGCTAACGGAGCTTTCACCGTTCCAAACCAGAGGGCTCTGATGCAAAAAATTAACGAAGTGTCTAGTCGTCCGATAAACGGACGAAAAAAAAAAACTTAGTCGTCCGATAATCGGACGAATAAAAAAAAACTTAGTCGTCCGACTATCGGATGAATAATATAAATTAATCGTCCGATAAATCTAATTTTTCTAGGAATGGTATGTTTATTATTTTGTGAGGTTGGTTAAAAATTTGAAATTTCACAAATAAATTTAAAATGTTATAATAATTCCTTCTGTAATATTTTATAATCAAATATGTAATTATTAGTTATGGAATAAGTTAATAGTGTAAATAATTCGTTATAATCCAAGACGAATTATAATTCATTGTGAATATGGATTTAATCGACTCCAATTGATTTATTATTTTTATCAAAGACATAGACTTCATAGTTTTGGATTAGATAATTAATTAAAAGTTACGAGGATTTTAGTTTATCACTCTTTGTGTACAAGTTAATTCATTAAACCCAGTGGTGTGTGTGCTTATTATAATTCTTTCGGGTAAGTATTCACTTTTAATAATGTTATATTTTTCCAGAATTTATCGATACTGCCTAGTAAGCATACCATTTCTAGGTGGTGAGGTTGGTTTTGGTTAGGTTAGTTTTGACAATATACTTAGATTTTTAAGATTTCGGAGCCCTAGCAAGCTTCGAAATACCTTGGGCTCGTTCCGAAATATAATCCAGTATACTGGCCAGTGTTAATGACGTCATGACTTCGACGCCATATTGTACTGGTGAGCATCTATATCTATCATATCTATGATTCACAACTAAGGCTGGTCGTCCATTGGTTGCGTAGGCATACGAAATTTAATGCGGACGAATACGCATGAAACGGACTAACGTTCCGTGCAGCTGTGAAGCAATACATCCTCGTCCATTGAAAGCGTCTCTCTCAATGGACGAGGATGTATTGCTTCACAGCTGTTTAGATCGTTCGTCCGTTTCATGCGTATTCGTCTGAATGAAATTACGCACGACTACGCATCCAATGGACGACCAGCCTAGTATAAGTGTCAAAGTTACGACAATGCATGGCCAGGCTGGCCAGTGTATTTCGGAACGATTCACCAGCATGGCGTCGATTTATGACGTCATTCACACTGGCCAGTATGCTTGATTATATTTCGGAACACACGCCTTATAATATTGCGTTTTCTGTCACAGACATGCGCATTTTTGATATTAAAATTAGGTGGTGATGAGGTTGGCTTAAAATTTGAATTTCACGAATAAATTTAAAATGTTATAAATTTAATTCCTTCTGTAATATTTTATAATCAAATATGTAATTATTAATTATAAAATAGTAAGTATACCACTTCTAGAAGAATTAGATTTATCGGACGATTAATTTACTTTATTCATCCGATAGTCGGACGACTAGGCTATTTTATTCGTCCGATAGTCGGACGACTAAGTTTTTGTTTATTCGTCCGATTATCGGACGACTAAGTTTTTTTTTATTCGTCCGATTATCGGACGACTAGCAACATCCATTTAAATTACATGCCAAAGAAATTATTTATTGCTAATTCCAATTCATATGAGATTTGTCGTTAGCCAAGAAAAAGTTGGTTAAAACTGGATAATTAAATAAATTTGACATCATTTAATTTTATACAATTTATTGTTATTATTATACAGTATATAATACGTACGATATTATTATATACGGTCTGGCTCATCAAAACACTTCGGATGCAGGTTCTATGCAACGAACAGAGAACATGGTAAAGTAGTGTGTTGAATAATGTTACGTATATAATATATTATTACCACAGTGCAGTGGAGCAGCAAGTCATATGCGCCTGCTGAGTTGTTTGTTATTATTCAACATTAGAACAAGTTATAGTTGTTAACTGTTCGTTGCATTAAACCGAAATGCTTTGCTGAGCCGCATCGTAAACACAATACATATTTATATATGCAGAGCCCAGAGTAATGTAACAGTATACAAGCAGGGACACTGACAATTATTTTTTCACCAGCACTAATCAGTACAAGTTTGTTTTTTTATGTCTTTTTAAACTACATCAAGTTTCAGAACATTTATTGTACTTGTCATTATTTTTTACCTGTGTGAAGTCTTTCATGTTTTCTTACATAACTTAAAATAGTAAACGCCTTAGAACATTCACTACACTTATATGGTCTTTCGCCTGTGTGAATTCTTTCATGTGTTTTCAAAGTATCTGACTGACTGAATGTTTTAGAACATATGTTACATTCATACGGTTTTAAATCACTATGAATTCTTTCATGTGTTTTTAAATGACCTAATTGAGTAAATCTCTTAGAACATATATTGCATTCAAACGGTTTTTCACCACTGTGAATTCTTTCATGTGTTTTTAAATTACCTAATCGAGCAAATCTCTTAGAACATATATTGCATTCAAACGGTTTTTCACCACTGTGAATTATTTCATGCATTTTCAACTGACCTAATTGAGTAAATGTCTTAGAACATATATTGCATTCAAACGGTTTTTCACCACTGTGAATTATTTTATGCATTTTCAACTGATCTAATTGAGCAAATGTCTTAGAACATATATTGCATTCAAACGGTTTTTCACTACTGTGAATTCTATTATGTATTTTTAAACTACTTAAATCAAGAAATGTTTTAAAACATATAGTGCAATTGTATCGTTTTTCACCCCTATGACTTCTCACATGTTTTATTAATTCACTTATAGTTTTAAATGTTTTAGTACATACATTACACATGTATGGTTTCACACCACTGTGAATTCTTTCATGTGTTTTTAAATTACCTAAAGTAGTAAATGTTTTATTACATGAATCACACTGAAATAGTTTTTTGTTAACGTCAGCAATTTTATTTTCTGTTAAATCTGCCGAATAATTTTCGTCTATTTCATCTTCTTCAATTTTAATTTCCGTGTGTAAACTGTTTAAGTTGATCAAAGATTCACTGCACTCCTGAAATATAATAAGTATTTTTATTAAAATATTTATATAATTTTAAAATTTATAATCCAGATTGACCGGAAAGAAATTGGCGCCGAAAGTTGGAAAATATTTTTGTTTGTTATATGGCTAAATTGTTCCTTTGGAATCAGTAATTGCTCCACCTGAAACTTGCATTATTTAATTCGTTATTTACAAACAAAAAAACTTCTTTGTTTCACTATTTCTATTATCAAAATCTTGTCAAATAATGCATTTTTATCTAATTATTTTATATCACAAAACTGCTCCCAATTTGCTGCATCTAATTTAAAAGTTAAATATTAATTTTTCTGAATAATTATTAAAATAAAAAATATTTAGAATTAGATTATGTCTTATTAAAACGTGTAGGCAGTAATAATAATAATAATAATAATAATAATAATAATAATAATATCTTTATTAAGGGTTAGGAGAGACCATAAAGGCCATGTATTCCCCCCTCTACAAATTTACTTTACACCACTTGTACAGCAATTAGTAGACGAGAAAAAAAAAATTAATAAATGTAACAATACATAAAATAATGATAAAACACAAAACAAAAAACAAAACAATATAACAATGAACAAACAATATAAGTACATATACAAATAAAAAATAAATAAATAAATAAGTAAATAAATAAATAAATAATAAATTTTTCTTTTTCCATTTTCTTCCATTAAGTCTCATAACGGTAGCATATCATTGATAAGTAGGTTAAAACACTTTTCAATGAAAGAATGAGTTAACGCTGTGTCTCTGATTTCTACAGGCAAAGAGTTCCATAGCTTAGCACCAATTACGTAGAAAGATGAACCGCCAATCGCTGAAGTTGTTCTAGGGACACATAATTTCGTTGTTCGTGTGTTGTATGAATGGAAACTACTCAGTTCTACAAAATTGTTGAAAATGTATATTGGTTTATTGACCACACGAATAACTTTATGGATTAGCCGTAGAATATTAAGTATGCGAGTTTTCTTACAATCCAGCATATCTTGTCCAATTAGAAATGGGTGAATGTGCTCGCTTCTCCGTAAGTTACATGCAAATCTTAAACAAGAATTTTGAATTTTTTGCAGTTTATAAGATAGTTTTTCGCTGAGACCATGATAGCAGACATCACCGTAAGTAATGTATGGAAAGATAAGCTGTTTAATTAAGCCGATTTTAACTTCCGTACTCAGCATGTATTTAGTATTATATAGCATTTTCAGTCGATAATACGACTTGGAACAGACGGAATTAACATGCTTATCCCAACGTAAATTTTGATCCAAAGTCAATCCGAGTACTTTAGCTGACTGGACAAAATCAAGAGAAATACCAGATATACAGATTTTAGTATTTGACTCACTTAAGAAGTTTTGAATAGTAGATCGAGTCCCGACTGGCATAACAACTGTTTTGCTTGGATTTAATCTTAGATTATTTGCATTTGCCCATGAAACAATGGTGTTTAAATCCTTATTTAGAAGATTAATTTGACGATTGACATCAGTAGTTGAGGCAATAGTGATAAGTTGAATATCATCAGCATATTGATGAATATCCGAATATTTAATATATTTATGGAGATCAGCAACGTAGATGTTAAATAGCAGAGGTCCAAGAATGCTGCCTTGAGGAACACCACAGTTTACCATTAGTGCATCGGAAATCATTATTTTTCCTTGACAAAGAATCTTTGTTCGTTGGAATCTATTTGAGAGATAGTCTTCAAACCAGCTTCTTGTGAAGTGAGAAAATCCTAACGAGTCCAATTTTGAAATGAGACGTGAATGGCTAACTGTATCAAATGCCTTGGAGAAATCTAAGAGAGTCAAAAAGGCAATGTTACCATTGTCAATGCAACTTTTTAACTGGCTTACAGTATGTACCAGTGCTGTTGTTGTACTGTGATGTTGACGAAAACCAGATTGTTTTTCATAGTAGAAATTATTCCGTTCAAGATATTCATCAACTTGTTTGTGCACTATCTTCTCAATTATTTTGGACATAGCCGGCAGAATGCTGATAGGCCTGTAATGTTCAACTTTGTCGGCATTTTTTGTCTTAGGAATGGGTGTTATAACGGACAATTTCCAAATTTCTGGGATCGAGCAGCTATATATGGAAAAATTAATGATTTCTGTTAGAGAATTTAAGCAAAATGGTAAAAAGAGCTTAATCTCTGCCATCGATAAATTATCAATTCCTTTAGCGGATTTGCTGAGTGATTTTATAGCAAGTAGGATTTCGTTATTATCTACACACATCAGCTCAAACTTTTTCGAATTATGCATTACTGTACGAACATCAAATAAATGATTTGTTTCCATGCTGTTATCTGTTACAGTTTGATGAAAGTAGTTGTTAAAAACAGTTGGATCGGAGAGGAAATGTGGAATATCATTAATCAAATTATCATTCACGACTTGCATACGACGTAATCCCTTCCAAAGTTCACGAGAACAATTCGAATTTAGATTGATTGTAGTTTCAATAACATTTTGTTTACTAGACCGAATCATATGTTTTGTGCTTTTCAGTTTTTCTTTGTAATATAACCAATCGATAGGATTTTTCGAAGTACGGTATTTTAGCCACGCGTTGTTCTTCTTTCTAATTTCCTTTAAGATTTCAGGTGTTATCCATGGGTTATATCTTTTATAAGTGTTTTTAGTTTTAAGAGGTGCATAGCAATCAAGCAGATGTTTCATTTGCTCTATCAGGTAATTTAGTTTAGCGTTAATGTCAGGGAAAAATCTTATAGCATTCCAATCAACTGAAGAAGCTGCATTTAGAAATTCAGTGTAATTGATGTTTCTAAAGTTTCTGTACTCAATAACTTTTTTATTGCGGACGGAACTGTTTCTTGATAAATATTCGAAAGTAATGAAATTATGATCTGAATTACCAATAGGAGCAGACTGCTTAATATTATAAATTTTTTCCGGTTGTGTTGTAAATAAGAGATCAATTAAAGTACTGGAATTAACTGTTATTCTAGAAGGCTCCGATATGAGCTGCGTGAATCCCAGTTCGTGAAAAACGTCCATGAATAAAGATGGTATCTCTGATCCTAAGAGATTTATATTAAAATCACCAACGCAAATTACATTTTTGTATTTAAAATAAATCTCCTTTAAATCTTCACCAAAATTGCGAAATTCTTCCGAGCTACAATTTGGCGGTCTGTACGCAATACCAACTGCAGTCTTATTACTGACATCATCTTCCAGTTCTATCCATAAACATTCAACCCCAATTTTGGATTCCATTACAATCTTACTTTTCATTTCATTGCGAATAATAATTGCTACACCGCCTGCGAAAGTATCTCTATCGGTACGAACTATTTTATGAGTTTCGAATAAAATTTCAGGATATGATTGTAACGGATTTAACCACGTTTCGCAAAGTAATATTATATCAAAATCAGTTGTAACTAGTTTTAACTCGTCTATATTTTTACAGAGTGACCGAATATTGGTAAAAGCAAATTTTATTGGTGTTTCGTAGCTACTCGTAGAGAGGGAAGTTATGTGTTTTTTTCATTGGAAGCAACAATTCTCGGGTGACCACGAATATATCGTATAGTAACATTTTCCCCAATTAATCGTCTTTTTTCTAATTCCGCTCGTAAATTTTTTAGATGTTCTCGCTGCTTTGGAGTCTGATCATTAGAAATTGAGATAGAAGCCAAATTTTGAATGGATCTGAGTTTCGCCTTGTTTTTTAAAATAATTCGAGCCTCTTCGCTGGTTTTGAATACCACTTTAATGGGCCTAGGACGGGATGCATTTGTACTGGCAATACCCAGACGAAATACTGATGCAGATTGAAAGTCGCACTGGTCAGTTACATTTGATAAAACGTTACAGACAGTATTGCGGTCTTCAACTTTTCGATCTTCAAGGTTATCTTTAATACTTTCGGTAACACCAAAAAGAATTATGTTTTTTTGCCTAGTTGATCTTTCGTTTATTTCGTCAATTATTTCTTCGGGTTGAATACTATTTTTTAATGTAGCAACCTCTTGTTCGAGACTTAGGATTCTTCTGCGATTTTCTTTATTTTCAGTAGTAAGATCGTTTAATTTAGCTACAAGTTCTGTTACAGTCGTATTCATTTCTAACTGCATTTTGATGACAAAGTTAAGTTTCTCATCAGTTGACATGCTAGTCAAGTCAATGTCTCTTTTTGGGTTATCACAGACTTTACCGACAATTGTAGGTAATTTAGTGGAATCATTGCAATCTGGGCAAAGCCACGTGTTAATAGATTTGTCTATTTTCATTTGCTCAAGCTGGTTCAAAGTTATATTTACACAATTTATGTGGAAAAAACTGCTACATGAACCGGTACATTGCAATGAATCATTGTATCTACCAAGTTTTATAGTACATATACGACAATGAACCATTTTGTATTTTGAATTTCAATATATGTAGAAAAAATAAATTTAGGATATGCTTCCAATAGGTCGCGAACGCAAGACGTTTTGATCCTCACACGTAATACACTGTGATTTTACCCGCCCAGCTAATCTTATGTTGCTATATACATACGAAATGTTAAATGATACACGAACTGATTAGGTACTGTATACAGCTATTTACTATATTAAACACAACTATACAAGAAGTAACTTAATTGAAATAAGTGTTTATTATTATATAATTTTATAATTAAAACTTAACAATAAAAACGTAACACACTCGTATTATCATATCAATATTTGATTAACAGAATAAAATAATGTCACAATAGAACTGTTATTTTACTTATTTTTTTAAAACCAACAATACACTATGATTTTGCTTTAGAATAAATACTTCAATATTATGAAACACAATTTTTAACTTATATATGTAGGTACAATTGTTGAACTTACAACCGTCTACCACAATTACTGTACAGATATCGCGGCCATAGTGTAATGCTGTAATCACTTGCATATATTTAAGGCTAATTGAATCTTGACAGTTAAAAAAATATATAAAAAAAAAAAAATTTAAATAATTCAAAAAAATTAATGTTTCGCTTTTAAATTAAATAGAGCAAATTGGGAGCAATTTATTGACATAAAGAAATTATATAAAAAATATTATTTTGGGAGATTTTGATAACTTAAATAACGGAAAAATTTTTTTTTCTTTATGAATAAGTAATTTTTATCTACTTTTTTATTTATTTTACTTGTAAATCAATCAAGAAAAACAGAAAAAAACTACAAAATTTCGTTGGCACGTAATTTGAGAAACCATATAAAAATCCTGCCGGAACTGATGTTTCACAAAATGCAATTTAAAACCTATGAAGATTAGACAGGGAGACGAAACTCAATGTATTCAAAAAAGTGTCCAAATCAAAGATGGCACTCGTGTTCGACGGATACGAAAGCGGTACAGTACTTATTCTCAAATGGAACACTCTCAAATGGAAACGCGAGCTTCTATATTATATTTATTAGCTTTTGAATGGAATCTCGGGAATTTTTTTCAATGTTCAACTCAGTTATAAAGTGAGTTTTTCGATCGTTTTTAAAATAAACTTAACAATTTTTATTTTGCGTCGCGTCATTTATATTGTATATTATATAATTCGCTGACGTCACTATGTAAAATCGGAGTCAGTACCATTGGATATCCGCCGATAAAGTAATGTAAACTATAAGAGTTTATTTCACAGATACAGTAGTGATTCTTTTTATAATAAAAGAAACCTATTTCGTAATCTTTTTAAGAAAGAAAGAAATATATTTTTTATTCATTTAAACATGTACTACGAATACATAATTTGTATACAGGATGTTTCATGTATTAAATATGAAATGAATTTTTAATACGAAATACATTTATTTTTTATAAAAATATAAATTTTTAACTGATTATTAAATATTTCGCACTAAAATGTATTGCAAACAATTGCCATATACATTTGTATTCTATACACATTGAAATCGCAAGTCATAGTTATCAACCTGTATATTATGAATTTTTCTTTAAAAAGAGATAGCAATATAATTGCATTTCTATCTGATCAGGGTCTATTATAAAAATAATCTTTGCTGTATGTAATTTCTATGTATTTCCTTATTATTAAATATCATCAACCAACATTGGTGATTCTCAAATGGAAACACTCACTTCCCCAGTCCCGACGTGTTTCCATTTAAGAATAAGTACTGTATTTACATTCTGTTTTATCCGTTTTGTTACTATATTCGCTACATTCACATCAGTATTCGAGCATTATTAACGCCGCGAGTGGTAAAAAAAGAAACCCTTATATTTACCATTTTCCTGACCAATTTTGTCAATTCCTCTCATATAAGTTTCGTCTCCTTGTCTACTCTCCATATTAAAACCTCTCAAAGTGCACTTCAGAACGATTTATTCGTGTTCCGATACAGCTGTGCTGTACGGAACACTAAAAAACAAAACGACTTTTCAACTTTCGGCGCTAACTTCTTTTCGGTTCCATATTTAGTTCTTACCAGTTTTATACTTTGCTTTTTTACGTCTGAAAGGTTTTTTTTATCTGCCAAACTATTATTTTCTTGTGACAATTTATTTGGCTCAAAAGTTTTAGGTTCTCTCGATAATCCTAAACGTATTTCATTCACTTCATCTTTTTCCACTTTAATATCAGATGGAAAATCAATTTCTTGAACTGGTTCTTTTTTAGGATTGATTTCACAGGCTGGTTCATGTATTTCATCTTTCTCCACTTTAATTTCACATGTATGATCAATTTCATGGTCCAGTTCATTCACTTCATCTTTCTCCACTTTAATTACAAATGTATGAAAACTTTCAGGGATTGATTTTTCCATTTTAGATTTTTAAAACCCTTTGTTTTAGTCGTGGTTTTATATAGCAACTGTTTTACACACCAAGTCACAAACCCCCAACTTAGGCCTGGGTAACACTGCGCTACGCCGCGCAATTGCGTTAACTCACTATACTGTGTTAAATGCGTCAACTCACGTTTTTTAAAACTTGTAAAATGTAACGCATAACTCAGTAGTTAACTCAAATTAAATATTACACTTTTAGATTTTATATGTATTTCATTAAAGGCTCACATTAAAAGTTTAACTCAAATTAGCGCACTTTTCATGGCATGACATTAGGAATGAGGTTAGAAAATGTGCATAAGTTTAAATTATAATAATTATTATGATTTATACCATACGTAAACGTAACACCAGCATTTTATTTAGTTTATAGTATTATTACATACATAGGTATTATGACGGAGGTGATATAGGAATTGGAATTTTTGATATAAAATAAATAAAAAACTTTTACATATTTCATTGTTATTTATTTCATTTATTTTCAGGAATTATTAATTTTGGAATACACGAAATACAATAACACACTGAAATCTGGAAATCTTGATACGACTTTTACGACGTAGTTTCATTTGTTTTATGCATGCTGAACAAAATGCCGCCTATATAGATACACGATCCGTAATACCGTCAGTATTTCGAAATACTGGAATTATTACTGAAGTATCCATATATAGATTTTATATTATAAAAATAATAATTCATTATTTTTCTCAGTAAATACTGACAGTATTATTAATCGTGTGCAGGCCACCACAAAATAGCAAAAAATAGGGAATAGGCAGGAAATGTTAATGGTGTCATGACAAAATGTCACAAAGCACGTGCGCCGAAGGCGCTTGATATCTTCTGTATGTATATTTGCTTTCTATAATACCTACTGCGTTAAATAGCGCAATGAGTTACAACACTGCGCTAACACAGTAAGCTGCGCTTGAGTTATTGCATCAACTCAAGATTTTTTGCTGAGTTACCCAGGCCTACCCCAACTACATACATACATATACCCACAGAATATTACAGCAGGAAAGCTAGTATTTCTATACTACTGATTCCAGCGTAACGCCAAAGGATTAGAAAATATCCCTGTATATGTGCACGCGGAGTTGTGTGTGTTAGTGGGATAATACCAGAAATCTAAGATGGAGAAATCGATCCCTGAAAGTTTTAATACATTTAAAATTAAAGTGGAGGAAGAAGTGAATGAACTGATTCATGAAACTAATCATACATGTGAAATTAAAGTGGAAAAAGAGGAAATACTTATACCAGCTTGTGAAATCAATCCCAAATTTGGAATTAAAATAGAGAAAGTGAATGAACCAGTCCAAGAAATTGATTTTCCAACTGATATTAAAGTGGAAAAAGATGAAGTGAATGAAATAAAGTTAGAATTATCGAAAGAAACTAAAACTTTTGAACCAAATAAATTGTCACCAGAAAATAATAGTTTGACAGATAAAAGAAACCTTACAGACTTAAAAAAGCAAAATATAAAACTGGTAAGAACTAAATATGGATTATAAATTTTAGAATTAGGTATGTAAATATTTTAATCAAAATACTTATTATATTTCAGGAGTTGAGTGAATCTTTGATCGATTTAAACAGTTTATACACGGAAATAAAAATTGAACAAGATGAAATAGATGAAAATTATTCGGCAGATTTAACAGAAAATAAAATTGGTGGTGTTAAGAAAAAACTATTTCAGTGTGATACATGTAATAAAACATTTAGTTATCTAAGTCATTTAAAAATACATAAAAGAATTCATAGTGGTGAAAAACCAAACAAGTGTAGCATATGTTCTAAAACATTTAATCAGTTAGGTCATTTAAAAAGACACGAAAGAATTCACAGCGGTGAAAAACCGTATGAATGTAACATATGTACTAAAACATTCACTACTTCAGATGTATTAAAAACGCATGAGAGAACTCACAGTGGTGTGAAACCATATGAATGTAACATGTGTACTAAAACATTTAATCGGTCAGGTGATTTAAAAACACATGAGAAATTTCATAGTGGTGTGAAACCATATGAATGTAACGTATGTACTAAAACATTTACTACTTCAAGTGAATTAAAAACACATGAAAGAATTCATAGTGGTTTAAAACCATATGAATGTAACATATGTACTAAAACATTTAGTCAGTCAGGTGATTTAAAGAAACACATAAGAATTCACAGCGGTGAAAAACCGTATGAATGGAACATATGTTCTAAAATATTCAATCGCTCAGATACTTTGAAAACACATGAAAGAATTCACACAGGCGAAAGACCATACAAGTGTAGTGAATGTTCTAAGGTGTTTAATACTTCAAGTTATTTAAGAAAACATGAAAGACTTCACACGGGTAAAAAACCATGACATGATAAGTATAATAAATGTTATAAACATTTATTACATAAGTAAATGTGCTAATACATTTATTACTTCAGATAATTTAAAAATACATGAGAGAATTCATAGTGGTGTGAAACCATATGAATGTAACATATGTACAAAAACATTCAATCAGTTAAGTAATTTAAAAAGACATGAAAGAATTCACAGTGCTAAAAGGGCGTATGAATGTAACATATGTACTAAAACATTTAATCAGTTAGGTACTTTAAAAACACATGAGAGAATTCATAGTGGTTTAAAACCACATGAATGTAGCATATGTACTAAAACATTTACTACATCAGGTAATTTAAAAACACACGAAAGGATTCACAGCGGTGGAAAACCATATGAATGTAGCATATGTACTAAAACATTTACTACATCACGTAATTTAAAAACACATGAAAGAATTCACAGCGGTGGAAAACCGTATGAATGTAACATATGTACTAAAACATTTACTACATCAAGTCATTTAAAAACACATGAAAGGATTCACAGCGGTGAAAAACCGTATGATGTAATATATGTACTAAAAGATTTATTACTTCAGGTGAATTAAAAAGACATGAAAGAATTCACACAGGCGAAAAACCATACACGTATAGTGAATGTTTTAAAGCGTTTACTACTTCAAGTAGCTTAAGAAAACAGGAAAGACTTCACACCGGTAAAAAGCCATGACAAGTACAATAAATGTTCTGAAATTTTAAGTATAGTTTAAAAAGATATAAAAAACTAAAACTCGTACTAATTAGTGCTGATGAAAAAATTGTTAATGTTCCTGCTTGTATACTGTTAATTTACATTGGGCTCTGCATATAATATAAATATGTATTGTGTTTACCATGCGGCTCAGCAAAGCATTTTTTTGTAAAATGTAAATTGGCAACATTGTATTTTTTATTTATTTTCATTGAATCTTTAGATAAGTTCATAGATATGTAATGCAATTTAAAAATAATAATAATTGAAAAATATATTTTTTTATAATATAAGAAGGTGATGCAAATTGGAACAGTTGAATCTGTTTAATAAAAAGTTGAATATAATATGTAAAAAATAAATTAATGTATGCACTAATTGAATCGAAATAAAATACCAGATTTTTTTTTAAAAATCGTTTTATTGAAACTTTAACAACTTATTTCGAATCATTTAATGCAACGAACAGAGAACAACTATTGCCTGATCTAATGTTAAATAATAACAAACATCTAAGCAGACGCATATGACTTGCTACTCCACTGCACTGTGGTAATAATATATTATATACTTAACATTATTCAACACACTACTTTACCATGTTCTCTGTTCATTGCATAGAACCTGCATCCGAAGTGTTCTGATGAGCCAGACCGTATATAATAATATCGTACATACGGTACATACCGTACATACCATTGTACTATATAATAATAATAATAATATTAAATATTTAATTAATTAATACTAGACAGGTTTACTTTGTGAAAATCCATATTAAAACATGGGATCGTTGCTTTGTCACTTTTCACAGCAAAATCATAGAAAAACACGAGTCGACTTTCGGCTTTTACACCATCGTCAGGTGAAAAACATAACTAAAATTGTTCTTTTAGGCGAAAACTATTTATAATATAAATTGGAGTAAATAATGTATTGGTGGGGGATGTTAGAGATAGAGGTAGATATAATCACAGTAAACAAATGTAAGGGAACACCCAAGTTGACCAATTTTTGATAAAACTAAAATTTTTTGTATTATTTGCAAAGGTACTTACAGCGAAATTTATTTTAAAAACAGTTAGGTGTAATATTATTAAATAACTAGAGTACGTTGGGGAAAACCAGACACGTGAAACGGCGGTGAATGATAATTACCAGAAATAAAGATAAAAATATACAGGTATCTGTCTGTGTTAATTTGTCATAATAGAGATATTTATTGATTTGCACGAAGGGTTACACCCAGCAGGTAGCTGTTTTTGTTAAACTAAAAGGTTTGTTAAATGATGTAAAAATATATTGCAAAAAGACCATTTAAATATTAATTACCAGGAATGGATAAATTTTAAAATGGGTACCTAACTAAACTATTCGAAAACAAAACGTGAGATGGACCGTGTTATAGATTTAATAAAGGCGATTTATTTAAATCAATTTGGTCATTTAAGATGACGTGGTTTGGGTCTTTGTTCAATTTGTTGATTTCCAGGGCTTCCAAAATGTTGAGTTTGCGGCCTTTTTTACAAATATGTAATATTTTGGGTTGTTGATCGGGTTTTAACGAATGACCTTGTTAGACCCCAGAGTTTCTGAACATGCCTAACACGTCATTTGCAGAATGTTCTGAACGTACCCAATACGTCATATCGCATCGATATACATAAAAATAGAGATTGTTCAATTCATTCAAGCATATGCATTATGTACATATCTTTGTTAGTTTCATGGCTGTAACTGTTTACTACAAAAATAATAAAGGTCTATTTAATATTATAAAATTGCTATATTAATTATTAAAAACCACATACACAACAGTTTGGCGACGATAGGACTATGGAGTACGGGAAAAAGTGTAATACAAAAATAAAAGTGAAGTGATTATAACCTCGTTCAGTGCAAATTCCCACGTGTTCCAACAAAACAAAAATTTTTTTTTTTTTTTTGTCCTTCGCTCCAGGGGTTCTAATTCCTGTGATGATAACCCGCTTCACGTCTTCCTTTTTCCCTCATTTATATACATATACGATACGCCAAAATGGAACAAGAATTAGGTCAAGTTTTGTCCCAAATGATAGAAACAATGCGAGGTATGCAATTACAGCAAGTACAATTACAACAAGCGTTACAAAGCAAGGATAAACCACTAAGCGGTATTACGTTACAGCCGTACGATGAAAACAACGAATCATTCTCATCTTACTTACAAAGACTTCAAAATTACATTACATTGAAAGGTGTTTCTAGTGCTACCGTTAAAGTACAAATTTTTCTAAATTGCATCGGTCCCAAATACTACCAAGTGCTTAAAAACATAACGGCACCAGATTCTCCAAAATCAAAATCATATGAAGATCTAGTGAAAATACTAAGAGACCATATTGCCCCAGAACCAGGTGAGGTGGCACAACAACACAAATTCTGCCTCAGACAACAACAGGAGTGTGAAAGTATTGCTAATTATGTGGCTGGTTTGAAAGAAATAGGCGGAAAATGTAACTTTATTTGTAATAATTGCAAACACAGTACTTTTGAGACTCATCTGCGTGTACAGTTCATACGGGGGCTACGTAACTCTGAAATTAAAGAAAGATTGTTACAAGAATCTTCATCGACAAAATTTGATGATTTAATTAAAATTGCGTTGGCCATCGAGACCTCCAAAGCTGAAACAAAAGAAATGGGTCCGGATAATCAGTCAAATATAAATAAATTATCAATAAAAACAAAAAATCAAAATACATACAAACAAAATACAAATATGAAGAATACAAATACAAACAATGGTTCTACATACAATACAAATAATACATACAATAAAAAAGGAAGAAAAATTAAGTGTTTTCGATGTGGAAAAGAAAACCATACAGCTACGCAGTGCAGACTGAAAAATAAACTGTACTGTAAGAAATGCAAAACAAAAGGACATACTCAAGCAGTATGTTTCAGGGACCAAAAACAGTTAGAGATGGTTGATGAACAGTATACAGATGAAGAGGAAATATATGAAATACATAAGATATTCGACAAAGATAACGTGCGTAATGACAAATTTAATATTACATTACAACTTAATGGAAAAATGCACACCTTAGAACTCGATACAGGCGCAGCCGTTACAACATGCTCTGCAGAATATTACAAAAATAATTTCAGCAATGTGAAACTGAAAAATACATCAGTAAAACTAAGAACTTACACAGGAGAAATTATACACCCACTGGGTACCTGTAATTTAAATATTAAATACAAAAATAAAGAAATAGAAGGAAGAATCTTTGTGATAGACAGAAAAGTGGATCCAGTATTGGGAAGAGAATGGATAAGGAAATTAAATCTACAATTTGGTATAAATTCAATACAAAAAGAAGAAAATGATATTACAGAAAAAGAATTTAAAACAAGATTACAAAAATTAATAGAAGAATATGAAGAATTATTTTCTGAAGAAATAGGAGAAATTAAAGATTATCAAGCTACATTCAAATTAAAAGATGGTGCAGTACCTGTATTTTTGAAGCCACGTCCAGTACCATTCGCACTCAAAGCTCAAGTGGAAGCCGAAATTGACAGATTAGAAAAAGAAGGAATATTAGAGAAAGTTACATACTCACAGTGGGGTACGCCAATTGTTCCAGTCGTAAAGCCAACGGGAAAACTTCGTTTGTGCGCGGACTACAGAGTAACATTAAATAAAAATCTGGAAAATGACAATTACCCTATTCCTCGAGTTGAAGAGATATTTTCAAAATTGAGTGGTGGAAAATATTTTTGTACACTGGATATAAACCAAGCATATTTACATATGAAGACTAGTGAAGATACGGCAGAAATGCAAGCTATAAGTACATGCAAGGGAACTTACCGAGTAAAAAGACTCATGTTTGGAGTGAAGATTGCACCCAATGTTTGGCAAAGATATATGGATCAAACACTACAAGGAATAGAAGGTACAGCTTGTTTTTTTGATGACATTGCTTTACAAGGACATACATACATACAGCTGCTACAAAGAATCAGAAAAGTATTCGAGAAACTAAAGGAATGTGGATTACACCTAAACAAGAAGAAATGTCAATTTTTCCAAAAGTCGATCACATACCTGGGACATACGATAAATGAAAATGGATTACACCCTACAGAAGAAAAAGTAAATGACATCAAGAATAGCCCACGTCCCACAGATGTGTCATCTCTACGTACATTTTTGGGAATGGTAAATTATTACCAGCAGTTCATTCCAAATTTGGCATCAAAACTAAATCCCTTATACAAATTACTGCAGAAAGATACAAAATTTAAATGGTCTTCAGAATGCGAGGAAGTTTTTCAAGAACTAAAAGAAGACATTTGTGGAGAAAAAGTACTTATACCATTCCATGAAAACTTACCGGTTACCTTAGCCACCGATGCTTCACCCACTGGATATGGAGCTGTGTTATCCCACATTATGCCAGATAAGACAGAACGACCCATAGCATTCGCTTCAAGATCCCTTACAAAAGCAGAGAAAGGATACAGTCAATTAGATAAAGAAGCTGCTGCGCTGGTATGGGGGCTGAAGAAGTTTTTTCAATATTGCTATGGCAGGAAAATAATACTGATTGTGGATAATCAACCATTAGCCAGAATTCTACACCCAGAAAAAGCAACTCCAGCAACTACGGCCATACGACTTGTACACTATGCTAACTTTTTGGCAGGATTCGATTATGAGATAAGACTAAGGAAAACCTCAGAACATGCTAATGCAGACTACTTCTCAAGAGTACAACATCCATACAGAAATGAAATGAATGAGTCACTTACAGACGATGAAGCTTTCTATCTAAATCAAATTTCAGAGATGCCAGTTACATTACAAGAAATAAAAGAAGCTACAGCCACTGATCCAGAACTACAAAAACTATACGTAGATATACAATCTGGAAGAGGAGATCCAAGAAGAATACACGAATTTTCATTACAAAATAATTGCATATTTTATGGCATACGAATAGTCATACCCAAGAAGCTGCAACCTCAGATTTTAGAGGAACTTCATACTGCACACACTGGAATTGTAAAAATGAAAGCTCTAGCAAGGAGTTACGTGTGGTGGAAGAATATTGACACAGATATAGAAAATATGGTGAAACGGTGCAAGGAGTGCTGTTTGATGCAGAAGAACCCTGCTAAAGTACCTATACACAGTTGGGAATCTCCAAAAGAACCTTGGAGTCGTATCCATATCGACTATGCTGGACCATTCATGAACCAATATTTTCTGATCGCAGTAGACGCCTACACTAAGTGGTTAGAGGTCATTCCAACAAATTCTATTACAACTACTGCAACTATTAACATTCTAAAGAAGCTATACACCACATTTGGTTTACCAGTAACTCAAGTTTCTGACAATGGAAGACAATTTAGATCAGAAGAAATGCAAAGATTTTTAAAAGAAAATGGGATTCAGGCAAAATTTACAGCACCATTTCATCCTTCCTCCAATGGACAAGCAGAAAGATATGTACAGACGGTGAAGAATAAACTTAAAGCCATGATTAATGAAGAAGGTTCAGTACAAGAGAAACTACAAAGATTTTTAATGATGTACAGAAAAACACCTAACAATGCTACGGGATTAAGTCCAGGAGAAATGATGTATAAAAGAATATACAGAACAAGGATCGACTTAGTAAAAAGAAGAGAAGAGAAAAGAGACTACAGCAATGAGGATATAGTGATAAATAAAGAGTTCCAAAGAGGAGAGAGGGTTCAGATTAGAATGTACGACAGCAACAAATGGAAATTTGGGAAAATAATAAACAGGAAAGGAAAACTACATTACGAGGTGGAAGTGGATGGAAGAGTACACCATAGACACATAGATCAAATCATAGGAACGGCATGCAGGAGCGATAACAATAAGATACCAGATACGTACCTGTTAAAACCAAGAGATCCACATGAAAATTTACATGCACCAAAATTACCTGAAAAAGCAAGCCTCACAAGAAGTGAATCTACACCACCCGGACTGAATCCTGAAGTCAACAAACCAGAAAATATTTTACCTGAAATAAGAAGTTCTGAAACATCTAAACCTACAATGACTACCGCTGCGGAGACTCCTACTACGCTACGTCATAGATCGACACCAACCATAGGGGAACCACGTAGAAGCGCTAGAATTAGAAAGCCACCAAACCGATTGGACTTTTGAATTAATAACGAGGGAGAGTGTTAGACCCCAGAGTTTCTGAACATGCCTAACACGTCATTTGCAGAATGTTCTGAACGTACCCAATACGTCATATCGCATCGATATACATAAAAATAGAGATTGTTCAATTCATTCAAGCATATGCATTATGTACATATCTTTGTTAGTTTCATGGCTGTAACTGTTTACTACAAAAATAATAAAGGTCTATTTAATATTATAAAATTGCTATATTAATTATTAAAAACCACATACACAACAGACCTGTTTCTAGTAGATGTAAACCAAAGTTGGAAATGTGTTTCTGGGTGGTAATATGTTCCCTATATCTGGTTTCGAACGTTCGGCCAGTCTGACCTATGTAAGAAACGTTACACTCCGAACAATCTAGACGATAAACTCCACATTTCTTCATGGGGTCGGATTTTTCTTTAGCGTTATAAAGGAAACGGCCAATAGTATGTGTGGAATGATAAACGGGATATAGATCAAATTGTAAGAACATGTTGCCTATTTTTTGGGAGATGTTTCCTAGATATGGGAGGGAAATATAATGTTTAGAGTCTGAATTAGTTAGAATAGTTGGATAGATTTGTTCTATGGCTAGACTTTTTTGTTTTTTACGGATTAGTTTTTGGATAATGTGTGGAGAAAAACCATTGTTAACTGCTATTTGTTGTATGATCGATAATTCAATATATAGATTTCCATTTGAGAATAAGTACTGTACCGCTTTCGTATTCGTCGAACACGAGTGCCATCTTTGATTTGGACACTTTTTTGAATACATCGAGTTTCGTCTCCTTGTCTAATCTCCATACATAAGTTAGTTCAGGAGTTTTAGATATTGTGTAGTTTGAGTATAATACCAGAAATCTAAATAAAATGGAGAAATCGATCCCTAAAGGTTTTAATACATTTAAAATTAAAGTGGAGAAAGATGAAGTGAATGAACTGATCCACGAAACTGATCATACATGTGAAATTAAAGTGGATAAAGATGAAATACATGAACCAGCTTGTGAAATCAATCCTGAATTTGAAATTAAAATAGAGAAAGTGAATGAACCAGTTCAAGAAATTAATTTTCCATGTAAAATTAAAGTGGAAAAAGATGAACTGAATGAAATCAATTTAGGATTATCGAGAGAAACTAAAACTTTTGAGCCAAATAAATTGTCTCAAGGAAACAATAGTTTGACAGATCAGAAAAACCTCACAGACTTACAAGAGCAAAATATAAAACTGGTAAGTATTAAATCTGGATTATAAATTTTAAAATTATGTAAATATTTTAATAAAAATACTTATTATATTTCAGGAGTTGAGTGAATCTTTGATCGATTTAAACAGTTTACACACGGAAATAAAAATTGAACAAGATGAAATAGATGAAAATTATTCGGCAGATTTAACAGAAAATAAAATTGGTGATGTTAACAAAAAACTATTTCAGTGTGATACATGTAATAAAACATTTACTCGTCGATATGATTTAAAAAGACATGAAAAAATTCATAGTGGTGAAAAACCATTTGAATGTAACATATGTACTAAAACATTTATTACTTTATATGAATTAAAAACACATGAGAGATTTCATAGTGGTTTAAAACCGTATGAATGTAACATATGTACTAAAACATTTACTACTTCTAGTGAATTAAAAACACATGAACGAATTCATAGTAGTTTAAAACCATATGAATGTAACATATGTACTAAAACATTTAATCAGTCAGGTCATTTAAAAATACATAAAAGAATCCATAGTGGTGAAAAACCATTTGAATGTAACATATGTACTAATACATTTATTACTTCAGATTATTTAAAAATACATGAGAGAATTCATAGTGGTGTGAAACCATATGAATGTAACATATGTTCTAAAACATTCAATCGCTCAGATACTTTGAAAATACATGAGAGAATTCATAGTGGTTTAAAACCATATGATTGTAGCATATGTACTAAAACATTTACTACATCAGGTAATTTAAAAACACACGAAAGGATTCACAGCGGTGGAAAACCATATGAATGTAGCATATGTACTAAAACATTTACTAGATCAGGTAATTTAAAAACACACGAAAGGATTCACAGCGGTGGAAACCCGTATGAATGTAACATATGTACTAAAACATTTACTACATCAAGTTATTTAAAAACACATGAGAGATTTCATAGTGGTTTAAAACCATATGAATGTAACATATGTGCTAAAACATTTACTACTTCAAGTGAATTAAAAAAACATGAAAGAATTCACACAGGCGAAAGGCCATACAAGTGTAACATATGTACTAAAACATTCACTACATCAAGTGATTTAAAAAGACATGAAAGAATTCACAGTGGTAAAAAACCATTCAAATGTAATATTTGTACTAAAACATTTATTCAGTCAGGTGATTTAAAGAAACACAAAAGAATTCACAGCGGTGAAAAACCGTATGAATGTAACATATGTACTAAAACATTTACTAGTTCAAGTGATTTAAAAACACATAAAAGAATTCACACAGGCGAAAGGCCATATAAGTGTAACATATGTACTAAAACATTTACTACATCAGGTAATTTAAAAACACACGAAAGGATTCACAGCGGTGGAAAACCATATGAATGTAGCATATGTACTAAAACATTTACTAGATCAGGTAATTTAAAAACACACGAAAGGATTCACAGCGGTGGAAACCCGTATGAATGTAACATATGTACTAAAACATTTACTACATCAAGTTATTTAAAAACACATGAGAGATTTCATAGTGGTTTAAAACCATATGAATGTAACATATGTGCTAAAACATTTACTACTTCAAGTGAATTAAAAAAACATGAAAGAATTCACACAGGCGAAAGGCCATACAAGTGTAACATATGTACTAAAACATTCACTACATCAAGTGATTTAAAAAGACATGAAAGAATTCACAGTGGTAAAAAACCATTCAAATGTAATATTTGTACTAAAACATTTATTCAGTCAGGTGATTTAAAGAAACACAAAAGAATTCACAGCGGTGAAAAACCGTATGAATGTAACATATGTACTAAAACATTTACTAGTTCAAGTGATTTAAAAACACATAAAAGAATTCACACAGGCGAAAGGCCATATAAGTGTAACATATGTACTAAAACATTCACTACATCAAGTGATTTAAAAAGACATGAAAGAATTCACAGTGGTAAAAAACCATACAAGTGTAATATATGTAATATATGTTTTAAAACATTTACTACTTCAAGTGGATTAAGAACACATGAAAAAATTCATAGTGGCGAAAAATCATTCAAATGTAATATTTGTACTAAAACATTTATTCAGTCAGGTAATTTAAAGAAACACAAAAGAATTCACAGCGGTGAAAAACCGTATGAATGTTACATATGTTCTAAAACATTCAATCGCTCAGATACTTTGAAAATACATGAAAAAATTCACACAGGCGAAAGACCATAATAATAATAATAATAATTTATTACTCCATAAAATTTTACAAAATTTTTTGAGTTCGTCAAATTTGATTTGTGTAGTGAATGTTCTAAAGTGTTTACTACTTCAGGTAGCTTAAGAAAACATGAAAGACTTCACACAGGTGACAAGCCATGACAGGTACAATAAATGTTCTGAAACTTAATGTAGTTTTAAAAGATATAAAAAAACAAACTTGTACTGATTAGGTATTGCCACAGACCAATGAACATAATATTATATATTATACAGACTAAGTAGCTTTTACCCGCGGCTTCACTCGCGTGGCTTTTGAAATTATTACATCTAGTTAAATATCGTATAAAGTGTACTTTCATCGCGTCGCTATTGAAAACTGCCACTTCTTGGGGGGTTTTCCCACAGAAATAAAATATTTTTCCCGGATAAAAAATACACTATAACATTCTTTTTTTATATCATTTTAAATATATTTTGCTGCGGGTATAAGACTTTTCAGCCCAGGATTTAGATATTTTTCTGGGGTCGAAAGTAAGCTATGTATATCGTTGTATATTGTTCTTTCTGCTAACAATATGCTAATCAATTATCCGTTGTTGTAATTTAAATATCATAGGGTGACCGACCCCGGCCCGGTGGAAATTTCATCTGTATGGAATTTGTTAAGAATAATAGATGTGCCGACTGACGATAACTGGATAGTTACCGGTTGTTTATTTCCGTATAGGATACAAATTATATTTCGAACAGTAAATAAGTAATTCCATAGTAGTCGTCGGCGTCGGTAGAAATATTATACCTCATTTCAGACACAATTGATCATGAGTTTTCCTTAAAAAAATTAAATAATTCTTATATTCGAAACAAATCAATCTTCTATTCTTTTCTAAAAGCAAACTGCAAATTTAAACTTTACGTAAATGCAATAATGAAAGAGACAAAGCCAAGAAAACGGAAATTATTTAAATTCAAAGTGACGAAGCATGGTTAAATTTTACTGAAATGAAGCATATTATTATTGGTAGTATCTATAGAAATATTTATTAATATTGTAAAATACATTTAATTATTCGGAAGCCAAAGGAATGGTGAGACCTCTGGTGAGAAATGCGCCGAACTGCTGTAAAGGGGGTTTTTGACAGGTAAATATTAGTAGATAAGTAATTTCATAGTAGCCGTAGGTAAAAATATTATTGGTGGTATCTATAGAAATACTTGTTACTAAGTATTTCTATAGATACCACCAATAATATTTTTACCTACGACTACTATGAAATTATTTATCTCCTAATATTTACCTGTCAAAAAACCCCTTTACAGCAGCTCGGCGCATTTCTCACCAGAGGTCTCAACATTCTTTTAAAATAATTTAACAATTTTTCTCACCAGAGGTCTCACCATTCTATAAAATAATTTAACAATTTTTAATAATCTCTGTTCCGAAAAATACGTCTGTGCAAAATTTTAAGTTAATTAGTTAAGCTATTTAAACGTGAAAGCCAGTCAAACAAACAAACTCAGTTTCGTATTTATAATATTAGTTAGGATTAGGTATATAAATGTATAATTGAAGCAGCCAGTTACGACCAAGTTCCGACCGAATAGTATTCTGTAATATAGTAATCAATAAAGTAACCGATTGTATTCGTAGTAACGTTTTCAAATAATTATTGTCAAAATATAACATTGATAACAAAATTTTACTTTTTTTGAGAAGAAACTGCAAAATTTTGAAAGAAAGAAAGTGGCATTCGCTTTATTTTCAGAATACGTACGTATACAAATTATGTCCTGCAATAATTATAGTCGCATTTGTTCAGAAATTGACATTATATTATATTCTTTAAATCTCACCTTGTTACCTGCTTCAAGAAAAATGCCAACAAAGTGGCTTTACACGCATTGTCTAGTAGTATAGTGTTCATTGGTCTGTGACAAAAACATAAACAGGAATGAATCAGAACAGAAGGGTAAATAGAGATTAGACGAAAATAATTACCGTAACCTGAAGTGAATAGACACGAATTCAGATTTCTTATCGTATTGTTCTGTTAATAACTCTATTATAATTTATTATAGTCTATGTAATAATTATAATAATAAATATTAAATTTAATTGTATAAAATCAAATGATGTGGCCAATTTATTTAAACATCTAGTTTTAACCTACTTTTTTAAGATTTGTAGCAACGAAATCGTTACGAACATGAACCCAATTTTTCAATTTCAACATTGGACGTGGATGACAACGATGTTGGTATTACTAGCGCTGCTGTGGCTGAGCTGGCCTGAGATCAGGCTTGCTAATTAAATTAGAAAATATATTACATGGTGGCCACATTACTGGAAAAACTGGAAAACCTGAAAATGTCAGGAAATTTTACCAGAAGAGTGGAAAAAATTGATTTTTATATTTAGGGATAAAACTTCAATCAATTTTTCACTTGTTTTGAGATTAGATTTAAAAATTAATGCGTATTTTTTTTTTCTGCTCGTCATTTACTGTTTTACGTCAGAAAATTTTTTTACCCTTCTTGCGGTGGCATTTTTCACAAAATAGTCAGGGAATTTTTTAATAAAATTTCTGGAAAACCTGGAAAAGTCAGTGAATTTAATTTTCAAAAAATCTGTGACCACCATGTATTACTTTGGCTATTTAAAATAAACAGTTTTGTATTCATTATGAGCTTTTGCCTGGAAGGGATACGAAAGTCGACTACAGCGCTCAAGGTGGGCAAATATTGCAGTTTATCAGTACGGTGTTTGTACATAATATTACTGTTTTCTTTAAGGAAAAGTACTTTTTTTTAAAATAACTACTGTGTTTAATGTTTACCGAATTCTACAAAATAATAAAAAAAAAAAATTGTAACTCTACTATCAAACGTCATTTTATTTTGAAATTTTCAAAAAAGTATTACCTCTTATGCTCTTTCTTAGTTAATTATTGAAAACTATTCCATTTTAAGACATTGTTAAGGTAAAATGAGCAGATGTTTGGCTTTTATTAAAGAAACTTTCCCTTCATTTATAATAGTATATTAAGACGTCCTGATAAATTGTCAAATAATCACTTGATATATATGGTTATAGTTTCGGCTCGGAGCGAATGTTGTTTCCCCTTGTTATTTAACCGATTCAGTGCCATTGGTATGTTAACATGCCAAAGGAAACAAAGAGGGAAATATATCTTACAAAAAAAGACAAGACTATATTCATTCATTAATCATTTTGACATTTTTATTTGAGCTGCACTTGAATGGTTTAGATTGAAAAATATTTTTCCTCAGTTTTATAATAAAAACAAATTACAAGTACACTAAAAATCCACGCTAGGGTTATTTTCCTATTAGAAATTTTTCCCCAATAAATGTTAAATTAAAGGTAAATTGATAACTCTCTAGTTGCCCAACTTGCTTTAAAATGAAATAATAATAAAAAAAAATAATACTGTGAATAAATTAACATTTAGATATTTACAGAAAAATATAAAAGTTGGTTCTAATAATTTTTCTTGAATGTGTTAACATAATTGAATTTATAGTGTACTATGATATGAGGAAGCTTGTTTATTATTGTTAGCAAAAAATTTTCACACGGTTCGACCATCTCATCAACCACAGAAACATCACACTCACAATCAGCTATAATAAAAATATACACATACACACATACAACGGATCGCATTAGAATGCTGTTGACAAAATTCTGTGCTGTCGACTAATTGTAATATCAATATGATTTTGATTAGGGTTGACCGGGGTAATTGTGAATGGATTTTTATAAATTGAGATAAAAGCGTTGTTTTAAGTATTTTTTATTTTATATATCACATTATGGTTGATTTATTTTTAATTCTATATTATTCAGGATGCACCACACAAATTTTGAGCAAATTCGTATGAAAAACAAAAATTTTATAAGCCATTTACATTTCCCCGGCACGGTTTTGCAAATCTTATGAATTTTGGGATAAAAGTGAATGCCATCAGAAAAATTATTTAGAATGCATTACAAGAGAAGTTGAGGTACCTACATAAGAATAAAGCCCAACTCAAATTCTTCACATTTACCCCACTTTGAAAATTTTTTATCATACTTTAGCGTTCACAATTGCCCTTTGTTTAATGCAAGTTACCCATAGCTCAAATTTGTACAAAAAATCAAGGTTAAATAAAAATAACAAAAATTGTAGAAATAAATTTATTGCAAGCTTCTGCTATCCCGGTCAACCCTATACTGATTACGAATTTATGATTGTATAAATGTATAATATAAATAATATAAATAGGATTGTACGAATAAAAAAACAAAACCTTACCTGCTTTAATAAAGTCAGTATTATATGATAACAATTTATTATTTAAATTTATAAATGAATTACTTTATGGTAGGTATATACACAATAACAAAAAATGAAATTTAAAAATTTGTGATGGTATCATCAAATTGTAATATACATGATAATTGATAACTAAAATCTGATTAACATGTTGAGGATCAAACTTATGATAACGAAATGTACAGTTCGTACATTATTTTAACTAGTTAATACATTTTATATGGAATTATTGACGCGGTACAGCGTTGTATGGCAATTGGTTAAGTTTCACTTTACGGTTTACAGCATGCACGACAACTAACGTGTTAATAATTATTCTACTTAATTTTTCAAGAAAATTAAAATTTTAAACTGCTAGTTTAATACTGACTTTATAATATGTATTTAAAAAAAAATTTTAATGTTTATTTTTGTTATATCAATATGAGAGAAGGGAATCCGAATAAGAAAATTTAAAAACTAAAAATATTAAAGGAAATTTGTATGTAAACAATTGCCTCTCCTTTTTTAACATTCATACGCTTGTCTTTTAGTTCATCCGATTGTCCGGCACGCTAAGAGTTAAGGAAACTGGTGGAAAAAGTCGCAGTTTTCCTGTTACTTATGACTCAATATGTACGAACCCTATAAAACGGTTAGCTTTAGAAATATCGGGGGGAGGAGAACGGTTATTTTTTCCGAATTTTTAGCTATATTACTAACACTTTCAGTCCCACGGCTTCGGCATCCGAAAATAAACAAAACAACCGCAGAGGCCGATCGCAATCAATGATTAATTGATTACGCATTGTGTATGTGTGCGATGTTACCACACCGATGTGTATATACTCAACTCACACAAACACCAACACACACTACTCTCTTGGTTTCGAAAGAAAATGTTAAAATAAACAATATAAAAACTAATAAAAGTATTTGTTTGTATTTATTTTTGTTTTTACCAGTTTGTTATCTAAACTTTCTGTAATTCTCTAATTGATTTGAATGTCCGATGTGTCGAATGTGTTTGAATGTCTTTAAAAATATTGTCGGCTTTCGGGGAAGTTTACGGTGAAAGTGCTCGGGCCTCATAGTATTAAAATCAGACTGGACTTGCAGGTAGCTCCTTTAATTGGATGCGTACATACGTATTTTAATATCCGAATAATTACACTCAAGTCCTTAAAATCAGCATATACTCAGCAACTGATCTGATTATCATACTCCGCAAATCCCAACAATTCTCACTCGTGCCTCTGGTAATGAAATTAGAAGCTGTATCATATAAATTACCCGCATCACATAATTTATATAGTACACATTCCTATCGTCAGTTACATTTATACGTACATATTTTATCTAACACAGTTTCTAATTTCATCACAAGAGGCGCACGCATATCATCATTTCGTTAACAATAATGGATATATAAAAACAATTGATTACGAATATTATTTACGAAAAATTTATTGATACTGTGACAATACATTGGTTTTATAGTTTTATTAAAGTAAATAAAAATTGTAAAGCTTAAATTAATAAATTAGTGATTTTAAATGAAATTAGCAACATTTTAGACGATTTTCACAATGGATGATATTAAGATACAAAGAGTAACGCCATCTGTGCAATAATTGTGACACAAATACGCACGCGCCTCTATCGGACGAATTTGGAAGCTGCTAAGAACATTAGAAAATGTTGATATACGTCCAAAAATACAAGAAAGGTTCGTTTACACGACGATAGTTGGTGTCACTGTCGTCGCAACAGTTTCTAAACTATCCAATTTTCCTTTTGTTGTCAATACTAACGTGATTTCACTGTGTAATGTGTATGAATGAAGTTTTACTGTAAACGGTCGTTTATAAACTACATAAAGTTTCGTCCAAGGTCATTTCACTAGATAGCGTTACCGCTTACGGTTTACGTCAGCCATTGTGAAAACATCCTTACGAGACAATATTACTTCATATTCACAAATTCAAGGAGTATTTCTTCATTTAACAGAAATGACAGGATTTATTGATATTCTGTTAAAAATAAAAAAAACATTATGTACGTTACAAAGACCCAACATTATTCCAAATTTTTGAAAAAAAAAGTGTCTGTGAGCGACAAAAAAATGGATAACGGTTTCGTTTTTCTTTTTACGGAACCCTAATTTTTTTGTATGTTAAAGCTTATATAAGGTAATTCTCTGGTAACGGGAGTCACCCGAAAAACTCGTAGCTTTAAATTTTGATGATTTTTCCATTAAAGTGCTTCGTGTAGCTATAATATTTCTTGTTTTTCCGAATTTGCGTGGCAAGTGCGTGTTAGACACGCATTAAGTCAGAATTTTGTAGTTCATTCAATAGCGAGTTTTTTTTTACAATTCTCGAGATATTTAATATTTGTTAATAATATGATGATTATCTAAACCAGTTTTTTTCGAACTTTTTGGTCCATGAATCCCTTTTGTCAAAAATAATAAAAAATTTCAAAAACCCCCGGCTCAAATATTTAGAAAATGTTGTTACTGTTTTTAAAACCCCTCAAATATTTTTTTTTTACCCCACTTTGAGAAACACTGATCTAAACCTTTTACTTTCTAAATAAGTTTAAAAAAATTTCAATAATAACTTTAAAACAAAAAGAAAACATCGACACGGTTTCTTAAATTGTATAAGATGCGACACTGACAATTAAAAAGTGGGCAAGTGTGCGTAGACAACTTCATGTAATGACAGAGATCATCCACTTATAAGGACTGCGTTGTTAAAACTACGAAATCTTGATAATATCAAAATGACATACAGATAGGGGTTGTTGGTGGTTAAATTTTAGAGGGTGAAATTCGTAATATTTGTTGTAAAATTTTGTAGATACGAATTTACATAAATAAACATGATTAAACGTCAAAATTGATTTCAAAAATGGCGACTGACATTTTTAATGTTTCTTTAAATTACAATTAGGAATTTGACTAATTTTGGAAAACTATTTTAAAATACGCATATTTATGTATTTTATGCAAGTATATAATTTTAATTTTTAAAAATAATGCCGAAAATCGTTCGAAAAAATTAATTTGTGTTCAAAAAATTTGCGCGAAAACGTTTATTAGCTGTCAATTATGTCATATTTTCTAGATAGTTGCAGGTGTTCTGTAACTAAGAAAAAAAATTGTTTATTTTTTTATTTATAAGTAGGAAAAGAAATTGTTAATTAAAAAAAAAAAATTAATTAAATTCAGATTAATTTCCATAGTTATGTTTGTTAACCGGAATTTAAGTAGCGATCCTAGTGGCAACAGTGTTGTGAGTAAGAGATTGTGACGTCACAGCTCGTTTCTGCTATTTTTATCTGAAAAATTATTTTTATTAATTAACTTTTTTTTTTAAAATTAAATAATGATAGTTTTAGGATGAAAAAAAAAAATTTGATTTCAGCAGGTTTAAACATCGGTCCAACACAACTACACAGAATGGAAGGACGAATTTTTTAGGGTGGTTCCCGTTACCAGAGAATTACTCAATATCATAAAAACTTAAGAATATGGCTCAATGAATTTGTGTGAACACAGAGTGACATTAGTTCTTAACAGCAGCGCAGCGTGGTAAAAAAAGAAACTAATAATTTTTTTTAAAAATAATTCGATTAACATCAATTATTCCTCCATGGTGGCCTGTTGTGACTGAACTTGCGGCTGATCCTGTTTTCCATCCTTCTTCTTGCTACCGGACACAATATCGTCGATTCGTAATAGCAAAATTGCCGTCTCCACAGCCGTTTTGTACGTTTGCAATTTGACCGATAACGGCTCCCACAATCCTTTCTCGGCCATTTGCACCAATTCACCCGTTTCACCGTCAATACCTGTAACATATAGTCGTTTAATACAATATACAATTAACATTTATTAAGTCTTTAAATGATTAAGACGAGTTAACTCGTCCTGCAATATGGCGGCTCAAAATGCTGTCCAATGTATATACATATTCACTGGTACAGGTGCCGCCATCTGTGACAATACGGTATAATTCTAAATAATGTTCAATTTTATCAACATAGTTTAGTATAATTTATATTTTGTAAATTCCTAGGGTTCACTTTTTTGATGTTGAGATCTTTGATTTTTTTCTTTTTCTTTTTTTGTAACCTTATCTATTGTACTTATTATCACTTGGCAGTAAAAAGTCCGGCATTTTGAGACAAAAAAATTTTACCATATGGTTTGTTTAAACGAGTTAAATAATTGTACACTAAAAAGATTTACTTTGTGAAAATCCATATTATAAATAAATACATATGGAAATAATTTGCGTTGTTAACTTTTCACTATATTTAATTGTTTAAATTACGATTTGGTTTTCGAGCGATTAGCTCATCATCAGGTATCAAACAAGATTTATTTATAATATGGATTTGAGGGTTCCCACAGACCTGGAAAGTCAGGGAAATTGATTCACAGTTATGAAAAATCAGGGAAGGTAGTGAAAATAGGCCGAAAGTCATGGAAAATTGGTCAAAATCAAGATAAATCAGGGAAACTTTTGTAAAACGATAAGAAGCGCGCGTTTTTTTTTATAGAAGTTAGAATATTGTTGCGATATAATTGAAAAAAAACCGCCAACTTTGTTTAATAAATAGGTTTCTATATTTTTTTTTATGTTCCGCTAATACGGTACTTGACTGTATTCAAAATTTGTTTTAAATGCTGAATAATTTTATGTATTGTCCTTAAATATATTCAATTTTAGTAGTGATAGATAAAAATATTCTTTAGTTACTTAAAAATTCGATTTCGAAAATGATAAATTTTTAGCCTTCATTTAAATGGTTAAAAACGCAGTGATATTTGAAAATGACGTCATTTTTTAATAGCAGATCTTATTACTGTAGTTACGGTTTGTCTATGACAAATTGCATTTTCATTGTGACATTTTTACAATTCTAATTGACCAAGAGAAGTTGTTTTTCTTTATAATTTATTTTGAACTTTTTGGTTTGCAATTAATTTTGCACTCAAAAAAGATTGATGGAAGGAATACATCGTCACTTAATACGTAAAATATCCTTATCAACTTGTTTTAAATATTATGTTAAAAATGCTTATATTTTTTGCTACAATTTTAAAGTTACGTTTTCTTAAAGTGCATTTAATGCTTGTAGGGCTTCATGAAAATCTTACGATGATGATAAATGAAGAAGATAACAAAGTAGAAAGTTGTAAATACCACTAAAACTGAGCATGATGACTGTTGAATATTGTGTACAAATTTGAAACCGTGTTGACAAGTGTTGATATGAATGAAAGCGACATCTGTTTAAGTTAAATCGTGACGTCATTGCATACGTCACTACGCCAAATCGTTTTTCCCGCCAATTTGTTCATTTAAAATTGAACAATGGTTTTCTTGAAGATTTTTAAAAATTTAACAAAAATTAATTAATTTATATGTAAGAACAAAGCATTTAGAATCATTTCTCAATTGCAGTCAAGTACCCTATTATGCCGGTGTGTGTATTTTACTTCGCAAAATACCACTTTTTTTATTACATCCGTAAAATCACGTCAAAATCGAGCCTCTAGACTAGAATACGCCCTTAAGGGGACTGGGATGACCTTTAGGGTGAAAATTTTCAATTTTGGCGTTCTTACATTTTTGCATTCTGTGTATTTTCCTGTTTATTAGTTTTGATAAAAAAATAAAAAAGTTATTGCTATTTTGGTAAGATCGTGCAGTGTTTATTTTAATGTAGTACAGTATTTTAATCGCAATTCTGGAAAAACCACATTTTTTCCTATTTATGTTCCTTTTTTTCAGGAACCATAAAAGATATCAACATAAATCCTTTTTTGTTTTGTAGCTTATACACTATTACCTACAGTTTAAGTTGATAGTTTGTTTTTTTAAATTATTCTAACACATTATTAAAGTTATGTAAAAGGATAGAAACACGCAAAATGTCAAATAAATTTAAAAAAAAAGTTATCAAAATAAAATACGCTGCCAATGGGGTGGGCACACAGCTTCCTCGTAGTCGTAAAAGATTTTAAAACAGTATTGTACCAAATATACATATTATATACCGTGAAATTATATTTTCGCCTTGAAGTTTATAAAAAACTGTTGTAACTCAAAAGACTTAAAGGCTAAATTATAAAATAATAGCAAAAATATTTTAGAAACTAACCCCCAAAATACCCTAAAAATTTGAGCGAGATAGGACTAGCAGTAAATAAGATATTGACATTTAATGGAATTTCATGGTAGCGGCGTAGCTACCGTTACTCCGATTTCGATTAAATTGATAGGGGACCATATAGGAACCAAACTACATAATTTCTGAAAATTCCATAAAAAACAATTGAGTAGTTCATAAGTTATGCCACTTGGTGCAATTTTGGAATGACATGGTAGCGGCGTTGCTACCGTTACTCCGATTTTGATTAAATTCATAGGGGACCATCGCGGAGCCAAACTGCATAATTTCTGAAAATTTCATTAAAAACAATCGAATAGTTCGGAAGTTATACCACTTGGTGCAAAATTGGAGACACACAGACGAACGGACAGACAGACACCAAACCAAAATTGTTCAGGAAGCTTTAAAACGTAAAATGTGCGTAAAAAATTTGATTTTGGAGAGAAAAAATTTGTTATTTTTCAAGAGTGATCACAATGCTTCCGCTACTTTAGTAGTCTCGGAAGCAAAATAAAAAATTTATCAATATTTTCAATTTAATTTGCAGAGAAAAGTGTCAACTTTCAAAAGAAACAAAAAGCAAGTCTCTGTCATTAATGGTTGCCAAGCAACAGGTACATTAAAGTTAATAAATTTAACATTGCGAACATATTCGGAACCCAAAGGAATGGTGAGACCTCTGGCGAGCAATGCGCCGAACTGCTGTAAAGGGGGTTTTTGACAGGTAAATATTAGTAGATAAGTAATTTCATAGTAGTCGTAGGTAAAAATATTATTGGTGGTATCTATAGAAATAGTTTTTAATAAATATTTCTATAGATACCACCAATAATATTTTTACCTACGACTACTATGAAATTACTTATCTACTAATGTTTACCTATCGAAAACCCCCTTTACAGCAGTGCGGCGCATTCCTCGCCAGAGGTCTCACCATTCCTTTGGGTTCCGAATAGGGACATCCCAGTCCCCTTAAATCACTCTAAACTAGAGATGTCGATTTTAAATCAATTAATCGAAGCTTAAAAAATCGATTCTTTTTTCGATTTTTTTTTATTTGAATCGATTCATGAATCGATTATTAAAAGTAAGAGATCGATAACCGATTTTTTCCAAAAATAACTTCATTTTAATAGTAATTCTACAAAGAAACATGTGTTAAAATGAAACACCAAAAACTTTATTGTTAATTGTCACTTTTTACTCGTTATATCAACGAACCTTTCTTATGGCTCTATATAAGTCAGATTATTAATACAAAAGGAAGGAAGAGACCACCTATCTGTGCAAACGACGATCCCTTTTCCACAAAAGCGACTTATTTAGAAAACATTTTTTTGTTAATTTGTTTGAAATTTTTGAATAAACTTGGTTCAATTCGCGGTATTCGTCCTACATATTCAATTGCCTTATTTTTTATAATTATAACTGAAAAGTTAACTCATTCATCGCCTTTACAAATATAATGTAAGGCATTTTTACACGATATTACCGATATTACCTATGTACTATCAAGTAAGTCCCTTAAACAAAAATTATCAGCTAATTTTATTAAACTTTTCAAAATTTCGATTTTTTAGATCGATCTTACAGAATCGATTTTTTTTTAGCCGATTTTTTTTGAATCGATTTTTTTGATTTCGATTCAAATCGAACCAAAAATCGATCTTTTTTTTTGGAGAATCGACATCTCTACTCTAAACCCACCACCAAGATACGATACATACCCCAAGTGCAGAGCCCCTCTACACCCGCGGACACATGTGACGCATGTTTAGCACGCAACGACGTCAACATACGAATTGTATTTGCGCCACAATTTTGCGCCAACGTTTTCGGTATAATTTCTAATGCGGTGGCCACAGCCCTGTATGGGCCCTGTTTCGATTTTTGCGTTAACGCTTGCGACACAGCCATTTCAATCGCGCCACCACCCGGCACCATTCGTGGCATCAATACCAGATTTCGTGCCACGTGTAAAGCATCCTGAAGATTTCGTTCGGTTTCATTCAACACATCCTTACTGGCGCCGCGTAACAGGATTGTGCACGCCTTTGGATCCTGGCATTGGACCACGTACGTGTAATATTCATCGCCGATTTTTTTCACCTCGAACAGGCCACACTTGGTGCCCACATCGGATTCCCGTAACTCCTCCGTGCGATTAACAACGATTGCGCCGCATGCGCGAGCAATACGATTATTGTCGGTTTTGCGCACGCGTCGAATTGCCGTGATGCCCGCCTTCAATAGGAAATGTTGCGCTAAATCGCTAACACCTTTCTCCGTGAACACCACATCCGGTTTTACGGCAATTATATCGGCACAAATGCGTGCCACATGCTCCTCTTCAATTTCTAACATTCGCGTGAAATCCTGCTCGCCCATCAATTCCACATTCGTTTGACTCTCGCCCTTTTTATATTCCAATGGACAATCGAGAAGTACAATTCGTGGATTTTTTATGTAACGTCTCATTTTTGGATGTGTCACATCTTTGTTGACCATAACACCGTCCAGGACGCATGAATCATCGATCGATCCACCGGGAATCTTTTCAACTTTTGCATATCGTTTAATGTCCACCTCGAGACGACCGTTCTCGTTCACGGTCACTTTGGAGACGGCGTCCAGTGCAATATTTACCGCTAAATCGGACCATTTACCAATAAATTTTGTACCTGTGATAGAATTTTTAAATAAATAATCACCGAATTTAAGTAGGAATAATTAAATTTGAATGATTTAAATGAAAATGATTAGTTATTTAAACGTAAGTACAAATTGAGTTGCCTACTAGTTTCAAAATCTACTAAATCCAGTTTTCAAATTTTTGATTTTTTAGGGTCATTAACTTTTAAATGCAATAAGGTATATGCCCCCAAACATTTTTTGTTATAATTTTGATTGTTTGCTAAAGAAATTTGCAACTGAAATATAACATAGGTAATTTTCAAATCCTGCTACAATTACATTGAAAACTTTACAGATTCTACTAAATACCTATACATAACCTATATTTTAGATTTTAACCGTTGAAATTTTAATTTTTTCACTGACATGCGGGACGTACGAAGTATAAAATTATGATTTCACGTAAAATTTGTATTTTAGTATTTATCTAAAATTTTAAATAATAAAATCGTAGATGTAAATGAATTACTAAGTAAGCACTTTGGTTTTAAGTAACAAAATGAAAATAGTTTACAATATTACAAAACAAATTGTATCGACTAACCCTGATACATCCAATATTGCTGAATCAAGTTTTTTTAAATAAATTTCCCTTATAATTTCTGTTTTACAACGCGCTTTATATAAATTTTACTATCAAAACCTACTAAATCCAAATAATTTTGATTAAAAAAGGGGTAAAACGATAATTTTGTTTTTTGATAATAGTACTAATCATCTTTTTTACCTTGTTAGTTAATATAATTATAACTTTTTAATCGAAAAATTAATTTTGAACTGAGTTATGGTTTTTTGCGATTTCCCACGATTTTTATAAAGTGGATTTAGTAGATTTTGATACTAGACAACTCAAATAACTGAATTCAATTTATTAATTGACTAGAATTTATAACATTAAAGGTTAAAATTAAGTACAATATGAGGTAATGGAGAAGTTTACCAATTTTTTTTTTTTTTTTTTTTTTTATGAATGAAAATAAAAATTAAGGCAAAATTAAAGAAAAGTGTAAAAGCAAAATTAAGATATCTCAACAACTAACAAAGTTATGGGACTTTAAAATTTCACTTTTCAATTTCATCTGAGACAGATGTGTGACGACATTTATTCTACGGCATTGCAAATATAATGAAGAGTCTTTTTTATATAATTTTTATAAAGCCGGTCACTACGTTAATTACTACGGATACTAAATGGATTCGACCATTTTGAATCTTTTATCTTTTATAAATTCAATATTTTGACGTTTTAAAATGTCATTTTTTGAACTTTTGAAGATTTGTAAATATATAATGAAAAAAATAATTAAAAAAAAAAAATATTAAATCCATGATAATTTAACATAATTAATTAAAAAAAATATTGTATAAAAGACACTCGGTGTCCGATTGTGCAAATGTTTGACGTCACAGGCGAATTGAAAATCTGTCATTGTGCCTTAAGGGAGAAGTTCAAATAAAAAAGCAACTTTTTTATTTATGATTATTTTGCTTGCTGAAATTTTTTTGAAATTAGTGATGGTTTGAAATAGAAAATTTTGTTTTTGAAACATTCATTACTCTTCCCTGTGGGAGGAGGGGGCCCTTTTTCACAAGTTTTTAAGCTTTTACAAGGAACGCCATATCTCAAAAAGTAATGAATATTTTTTAAAATATTTTTTCATTATTCCTAAAGGACCTGTCCATAAAGCTGAGTATGGGTTTCAGGTAATTTTAAAAATTAACTATAAAATTGTAATCCCAAAGTTATAGAAATTATAAAACCCAATTTTTTATTAAAAATAAAATGTTTAAAAATAGTTACAATTGTTCAAATGGAAAAAGCATACTCCACTTTATGCGCAATATATTTATGAACAAAATTAAAAAAAAAAATTAAGTCTCTATCTTTTCTAGAACTTGAGATATGAATTTTTCTTGTCGGGAAAAACACAAGTTTCGGAAAACGGTAAAAAACAAAAAAAAAACAAAAGACGCGGTTAAATTTAACCGTGCTTCGTCACTTTGAATTTAAATAATTTCCGTTTTCTTGGCTTTATCTCTTTTATTATTGCATTTATGTAAATTTTAAATTTGCAGTTTATTTTTAGAAAAGAATAGAAGATTGATTTGTTTCGAATATAAGAATTATTTAATTTTTTAACGAAAACTCATGATCAATTGTATCTGAAATGAGGTATACATACCAATACACCCACGCACAACTTGTGCAAGTTGTTCGCGATTATTCACGTCCAACGGCACACTCAACGGGCCCTCCAACAGCCCGATCATATCCTCCAACGCTTGACGATAATCACGAATTATCACGGTGGGATGCATATTTTGTACCAAAAACTGTTCGGCCGCTGCCAACATTTCCCCGGCCAAGACAATCACCGATGTTGTGCCATCGCCAACTTCTTCATCCTGTGTCCGTGCCACCTCGATCATACTCTTGGCCGCGGGATGTTGTACGGTGATTTCGCGTAAAATTGCATTACCATCATTGGTCATAACGATCCCACCCATTGGATCCATCAACATTTTTAACATGGCTTGCGGGCCCAAACATGTTCGAATTACGTCAGCAATTGTCTGTAATAACATAAAATTTCACGTTGGTAAATTCGAAAAAATACACCTTTTTCACAAAAAATACATTTACCTTTCCGGCATTGATATTTTCTAATTGTACTTTCCGACCGGAATCACGTTTTGTGTTTTGACCTATGTGAAAATATGATATTAATGAAATTTAGTGAATTGATTCGTGTGGTTTTTTAATTTTTTTATCACTTACTCAAAACTAAAATTGGTGCTACACCTGGCCCAAACATTTTAATTCAATTTTTATTTTCACGTGTTTTATTAATTGAAATGTCTTTAACCGAGTTCAGTAGAATATGCACGAAATTACATGAAATATGTAAAAAGAAATATTATTTATGGTTCTGATTGTGAGATATGATTTAATCATTGCATTCATTTAACCCATTAGTAACCATGATACTTAGTATCGAGAAAGTTATATTTGAGGGTAGTTTGCTTTATTAAAGGCATTTAAAAATATAAAATAACAATTAGATAATATTTTTTAAACCGTTCTCCCTCTACTTGTGTAAAAATTAAGATCAAATATGTTACCGCAACGTTTTGAATTGATTTTTAACCATAGACCAATGAACATATTATATATATTATGGGAATGAACATATTATATATATATAGATACTAGGAATTTGCAAAATAGAAATTACACTAAACCATGTTGGTAAAATTGAATATTACTTACAACTATCCCGTATTTCGAAAAATTTGTCACAGATGGCGGAATTTCTATCAGTGAATTTCTACTTATCAAAGCAAGATATCAAAGCATTTTGAGTCGCCATATTGCATATTTGCATGACAAGTTAACTCCTCTTAATCATTTAAAGCGTTAAATATACTAAATATTTTAATTTAAAAGAAAAAAAAATCGTTGATGAAATTCTAGTAAAACATTAATAAGAATAAATATTAGAATACGAAATTTTGACAGAGAAATACCATGTAATATGTTTAAAAAAATATCCCAAACTAAAGTCTACCAGTAAAGACTGTCCCACAAATAGTTTTTTGTATTATTTCCTGGATAAGAGATAAAAATAGTTAGATATAATTAGTTAAGAAAAGAAGGAAAAAACTAAACATTCAATTAATACATTGATATAGAAGAATATGGATGGAGACTATTTCTTAAGAGAGGGACAAGATATAGTTTAATATGATATGTTAGAATGAATACGTAGATTCTTTTGAATGTACCACAAAAAATAAAAAACAAAAGAGTAAATATACACTATAACACGTGCAAATAAGCACTAAACATCCAGTCCTACAAAAAATTAAATTTAAAATAAAATTAGTAAACTTAATACACCGTAAATATAATATTTGGGTAAGTAAATATTGTATTGATCAATAAATGCAACCATTTCTAGCGAAAATTTGTTAATTTTTCTACATTCTTCATTTAAAAAAACAGGTTTATAATAAGCGGAAAAATACCAATTTTGACATTACACAAAGTAAAGGAAATATCGAAAAAGGAATCATTCTACGTAAATAAGGAATTCGTTTTTTAGTTAAAATATATGATAATAACGACAAAAATTTTAAAAATATTGTAAGAAATAAAATTATGTAAAAATTAAAATATAGGTTAGATTGACCCTTCATTTCAGTAGCGTCTTATATGTAAAATTAATGAGCATATAAAAATTTAACTTCAGGATTATGTATTTTGTTTGTATTTATTTATTTATTAATAAAATGATAATTTAATAACTATATAGTTTTATTTATGTTTGTGTCTACTTTTATCAAAAAGATATGTCTTATTAGTGATGGAAAATTATAAACCACAACGTAATCTTTTTAAAGAAATAGTTATAAATTGTCAATAATCGATTAATTTGAGCAATTTTTGTTTTCAGTTTATGATAATTTATAATATTCTTTGAGCACCGTTAAAAAATACAATAATTTAGTAGACAATTAAGAATTCGAAAAATTACCTGATAAAATAGTCGAACAGCATTTTTAAGGAGTTGATTATTGAATTAAATAGAACAGATATTAAAAATAATTAATTGTTTATGTTTTTATATAGAAATCACAATTATAAGAAAAATATACTAAATATATTGTTTTAAAAGCAATGACAATGTTTTAATTAAATTAAAACCGTTACTGTATATTTACAAAATGACGTCATTCATAACACGCACGTTTAATATTCATAATATGTTGATCAGTATTTTGGGAAATGCTCCTTCCTTTACAATATTATATACCTCTCCTTCTTCCATGAATTAATACGATTTACGAGTTTGATTTTTTTAATAAATTTTAACAAACTAATGAAAAAAAAAAACCTCTGAAATATTCTGAAAAAATTTTCTTGAACATTATAAAAATTATATTTTCCCAATAAAAATACATTTTGGATCGTTACGTAAGTTTATTAAAATTTGACGAGTAGAAATAGGTGTACCTAGGATATAATAGGTTAAATTTACGCGCTAAATATAAAATGATTTTACATTGTATATTTTTTTTATTTATTTATTAGTGAAACATCAGATATCTGATCTGTATTTTTTAATTTATTATTTTATTTAATTTTTTTTTTATTTAAAATTCTAAATATTTACTCGCTATATATACTTATTTTTTTTAATTTTAATGAAAATTATTTTTTGAAAGTTAAAACTAACCTTAGTTTCAATTATTTTTTATTTGTATAAAATGTATTTATATTAATTATTATTGCATAAGTCCAATTAAAAATCACAAGGATATCCGTCCACTTTTCCTAAGTGGGATCCTCTACGATCTACTAAATACCCTAATGACTCTAATTACCTTTCCAATTATTAAATTTTGATAAACAGTTTACGCAACTTCAGTTTGATAGGAGACTCATAGTCTGATAGTAGTGTTTCTGTGTATCAACAATCAAATTTATAAATTTCTCCAAAATTAATTAACACAATATGGCTTATAAACCGGCGAAAAAACATATTTTAGCCAGTGGTATCTTCAAGCCAACATTGAGGGAATGGCAAGGGTTAAATTGTTCGATAACTGCATCAAATTTGATGTATCCAATCTTTATTGTGTGAGTTATTTCTTTTACTATTCAAAAATTTGCCAGTCATCCGTCCAAGAGTTCAAGGATTTTTTTTCTAAAACGAATTTTTTTTTTAATTAAGGGATGACGATAATGCAGTGCAACCTGTCAATAGCATGCCGGGTGTTACTCGTTACGGAATTAATAAACTTAAAAACTTTCTAGAACCAATTGTTAATAATGGTTTAACTTCGATTTTACTGTTTGGCGTTATCGACGCATTACCAAAAGTAATTTTAACACGTCAAAATTTTTGTTTTTATTAGGTAAATAATTTGTAGTTGGAAATATTGTAGGATGAAATCGGTACGCATGCAGACTCCACGAAAAATCCGGTTATTCGTGCTTTGCCGAAAATTAAGGCATGGTTTCCCGATTTAATAATCGCCTGCGACTTATGCCTATGTCCGTACACGTCGCATGGACATTGCGGCATTTTAAATAGAGATGGCACTATTCAGAATGAAAAAAGTTTGGAGCGATTAGCACAAATTGCACTGTCGTATGCTCATGCTGGTAATGATCTCAAAATATATTTCGGGTAATTGTGCATTAGTGGGGCCAATTTTTTAAAAAAACAATTTTAACAATTGCACTATGTGTAGGTTAAAAAAAGATAATTCAGGTTGGGGGAAGCTAGAAAATGGTGAGGTTAGTTTAATTCGTTTTGACAATATACTTCGACTTTGATATAAAAACTAGGTGATGAGGTTAGTTAAGTTAGTTTTGACAATATACTTCGACTTTGATATAAAAAGTAGGTGGTGAGGTTATTTAAGGTTAGGTTAGTTTAGTTATTTTTGACAATTTACTTCGACTTTGGTATAAAAACTAGGTGGTGAGGTTAGTTTATTTAGTTTTGACAATATACAGTCGACTCTCGTTAAATAATTCAAACCTGCGATAATTCGAACCTCTCTATAATTCAAAGTTATCACGAGTTCCCTACAAAATCTATTGATATTTCAACCAGTCGATAATTCGTAATATTTTCAGAGTCCCTCGAATTTCGAATTAGCGAGGGACGGCTGTACTTCGACTTTGATATAAAAACTAGGTGGTGAGGTTAGTTTAGTTAGTTTGGCAATATACTTCGATTTTGACACATATGGATGCAAAATAAAAATACCTTACCAATGGGGTGTGGCACACAGCTTCCTCGTACTCGTAAAAGACTTCAAAACAGTATTCTACCAAATATATATATATATATATATATATATATATATATATATATATATATATATATATATATATATATATATATATATATATATATATATACACCGTGAAATTATATTTTCACCTTAAAGTTACTCCGATTTCGATTTCGGGGACCATCTAGGAACCAAGCTGCATAATTTTTGAAAATTTAATTAAAAACAATCGAATAGTTCAGAAGTTATGCCACTTGATGCAAACTGACGACACACAGACGAACTGACGGACAGACACCAAACAAAAATTGTTCAGGAAGCTCTAAAACGTAAAATGTGCGTAAAAAATTTTCAAAAATGATGACAATGCTTCCGCTACTTTAGTAGCCTCGGAAGCAAAATTGAATATGTAAATAATAAACAAATATGGAATACCATAAAGTAACGCTCAAATCTATTAAAATTTGAATATTTTCACATTTAAAGGCAGTTTCCTAGCACTGATATCGAGTTGAAGTATTTTTTTTAACTCATACGCCGTAACGGCGAACATTTAAAAAAAAATCATTAAAATCGGATCATTAGTTTTTCTTTTATAGCCGAAAATAGGTAGAGCTCCACTAATACATAATTACCATATTTCAAAATACTGTTGTTGACAACGTAAACAAAGAAGAAATTCACTAAAAATTAAATTATAACCCCGGATTTTTTTAGGGGCTGATATAATTGCACCCTCCGATATGATGGACGGAAGAGTTGGCGCGATTAAAACAAAATTAATCGAAAATAATTTTGATAATAAAGTTGCGGTGTTATCGTACGCGGCAAAATTTGCATCATCATTCTATGGACCTTTTCGTGATGCCGCCAAATCAGCACCCAGTTTTGGCGATCGAAAATCGTATCAATTACCGCCAAATAGTGTTGGATTGGCCTTACGAGCCATGGTACTTTTTTTCCAATACGGTACTTGACTGTATTTAAAATTTGTGTCAAATGTTAAATAATTCTATGCATTATCATTACATATATGTCCAATTTTAATGATGAAACATAAAAAAAAAATTTGATAACTATTTAGAAATTTTATTTTGAAAATCGCCATTTTTCAACAAATATTCAAATTAGTGAAAACGCGCCATTTCTTGAAAATGACGTAACATTTTGTAGCTGGATATGTCGATTTTGATAATTTTCATCGGTGAGGTGAAATTGTGTTTTCTTTTGAATATTTCTATTAGCTTATATATATAGTAATAATAATCGACCAGAATTCAAATAAATACTTGCTTTTACTTTGACATTTTATGAATATAATCAAAGTTTTGAGGTTATAAATATTGACATTGACGTTAAGTTGCTTCAAAATGTGACGTCACTATAGTGAGGTGTTTTTCCCGCCTTTTTCTCATTTAAAATTGTAGGGTTATTTTTTTTTGATGATTTTTTACAGAATCTGTCGAAAATACATAAAAAAATCACTTAACTGATATGGAAAAACAATGCTTTTAGAATATTTTTGTAACTTCAGTCAAGTACCCTATTGAATGCAAGTGATCATTAGACTGAAAATTTGTATATTTTTAGGCACGAGACATTGAAGAAGGCGCCGATATGGTGATGGTTAAACCCGGTTTACCGTACTTGGATATTATACAGAAATCAAAAAGTCTGTATCCAAATTATCCGATGTTTGTGTATCAAGTATCGGGCGAATATACGATGATATATCACGCAGCCAAAGCTGGAGCAATCGATTTCAAGAACACGCTATCAGAAATTTTAATATCAATGAGACGAGCTGGTAATTATGTTGACAAGTTTATGGTTTGCATTAGAAAAAATTCATTTTTGCACGATCGTGCATTATGAGCGCAAGCTAAAAAGAACTTTTTTATCTACATTTGCATTTATCTTTGTCTATCATATTAATAAATAGAAGTTTACTCACTCACTCATCTAAAAACATAATTATACCTCATTTCAAATACAATTGATCATGAGTTTTCGTTAAAAAATTAAATAATTATTATATCCGAAACAAATCAATCTTCTATTCTTTTCTAAAAACAAACTGCAAACTTAAAATTTATATAAATGCAATAATGAAAGAGATAAAGCCAAGAAAACGGAAATTATTTAAATTCAAAGTGACGAAGCATGGTTAAATTTAACTGAAATGAACCATATTTGGTTTGGTTAGTAACTATGGAAATAATACAATTTGTAAATAATTCACTGTTGAGAGATTTACTTTGTGAAACTCCATTTTAAATATTGAAAAATATTTAAAGTTCGATTACTTTGTCTATTTCACGAATTAAAAATTATTTTTATTTTTATTGAACGCGTTTTCAACCTTTCGGTCATCCTCAGAGTAGAAAGATGAAAATAATTAATGGGAATTTATAGGTAAGAAACCACCCCTCCTATATATCTTTCTTACCTATAAATTCCCATTAATTATTTTCATCTTTCTACTCTGAGGATGACCGAAAGGTTGAAAACGCGTTCAGTAAAAATAAAAATAATTTTTAATTCGTGAAATAGACAAAGTAATCGAACTTTAAATATTTTTCAATATTTAATACAATTTGTGTTCTACTCACCTCAGTTTCTGGAGGTCTTTTGAGCTTGCGGCCATAATATTTTCATACATTTACCGATGCTGTTGACAATGCTGGTAAGTTACATTTCCCGAACGTATGTTTATATCCATGGAAATCAAAAAATAACAGTGCGGTAAGTGAAATAGATGCGTGGTAAGTGACTAGGAGTGTGGTAAGTGAAATTAGCTCAAAAATGATTGTAATTATTTAGTTATATTGAAATTAAAAGTACAATTTAAACAATTAGGAAAATAAATCGATTAATATGAAAATTTTCACTAGTTTGCACATTATTATTATTATTGTTGGCATTAATCTTCTTATTTTATTGACATTTCAAAAGGTCATTCAATCATTAAAATTTTCTGTGGTTTTCATAATTATCCGAATTTTATTTTTTATTTAATATATTTTTATTCTTTGATTATTTTAAATCGATCGTGCAAAAAATATTATACAATACACGATACGTTAAGTTGCCTTTACTGATCTCGAAAATTGCAAAAACTCGACCCTGCGGGTTTCGTTTTCGCAACATTTTCTCGATCAGTAAAAGCAGCTTATCGAACTTATATTGTAAAATATGTATATATCATGTAAAAGTCCATAAAATTCAATGGTTACTAAAAAAAATTGCTATGAACATTATGAGTCATTTAATTTTTTTATTATTAATACAGTATAAGTATTATCTCGGCGAACGCATTTTTGTTCGATAAATAGCTATTTACTCATTCTACTGTTACCACATCGTTTACAACGTATTTCAGTTGTTTCTTTTGCATGCGTAAATCACACTTTGCGCTTGCAAATTGACAATAAAACACAAAAATTTAATTAAAACATGCAGTACCATCTTTTGATTTTTGATTTTATGTATTTTATTATTATTTTTATAGAAACCACTAACCAAGTACAGCTGAACCTTTTTTTATGCGGTGGATCGGGACCGCATAAAAAAAGTTTTATCGAAAATACGTAACTCAAAACGCTCAAAACCTCACAATTTCAATAGAAGTTGCTTTTTTAAACAAGATAAAGCCTTAATTTACACGTAGAAACATTTAATTTTTATAATATTATGAAAATTTTGAAAAATACATCTGTAAGAAAATTAAATGATACAATACAATAACTTATATTCTTATGCAATGTACTGATTAAATGCTTAAAAACCATTAAAAAGTATTTTTATCAAAGCATGTTATTATAGTAAATGTTTAAGTTTCTTACCGTCTCTTGATTTGATTTATATTATGCATTTTATTGGCCATTTTTTTTTTAAATCCACAAAGAAGGACCGCATAAAAAAAGGTTTAGCTGTATTAAAAGAAAGTAATATCGTCAGTTTAAACTTTTGCTCTATTTCTTACTGTTTTCGAAATGTATGAAAAATGAAATTTTTACCCCAATTTTAGAAGGATAATTTCATCCATTCAGACTGTTTTTTCGCCAATAAATACGGTGGCCAACTTCTTCAAATAAAACCACATAAAAAAAAGTTTAGCTGTAATTTAAAAATATTAAAAAAATCAAAAAATAATATATTCGCTCCGAGCCGAAAGTATAGCCACCTATATTAAATGATTATTTAACAATTTATCAGGGCGTTTTACTATTATAAATGAATGGAAAATATATTAAAAAACTGAAAAGCCATACATTTGCTCATTTTACCTCAAAAATGTCTGAAAATAGAATATTTTTCAATAATTAACCAAGAAAAAGCATAAGAAGTAATTTTTATGATATTTTTTTGGGAAATTTCAAAATAAAATGACGTTTGAGAGTAAGGTTACATATATTTTTTTATTATTATTTTGTAGAATCTGGTAAATAGAAATCGTAATAAGTACTCGCTTTGAAAAAATCAAACAAGTATTTAAAAAAAAAAGTTTTTCTTAAAGAAAATAGTAAAATTATGTACTAATGCCGTCCTGATAAACTTATATATTTGTCCACCGTGAGCGCTGTAGTCAATTTTTGTATCCCGTCCAATTGTGTAAATGCCCGAAGGATTAAAGGTCACATTTTAGTCCCTTGATGTATAATATACCTACTATTTTTTTTTTTTTATTAAAATGCTTCGAGTGATTATACCATATTTTTTATGGTTCTTCTAAGACACTCTGTAAGTAATAATACATAAAAATTTTGTTTCAGGTGCCGATGTAATAATTACCTATTTCACACCACAAATTTTAGAATGGATTTCAAATAAAAGCAAATTATAAAATTACAAATTTTTTATTGATACAATAAATAAAATTATTTTTACAAATCAACTGACTAATGAATTTTCTAATAATAAATAAAATTTTACTTTGTAAAAAAAGTAAAAAACGCAAATCATTTGTACGCAGCAGTACAACGTGTCACCAATAGATGTCATCTACGTTTAAAAATTGATTTTATCGTAACAATGAAAGCTTATGAAAAACATTGTATGAAAATTAATTTCGTTACAAAGTGACGCACTGTTTGATAATAATCATACTGCTCGAAACATGTCACAAAACTTGATATTTTTACAAAGTAAAGTGTTACTTTATTATTAGAAAATTATTTATTACTAAACTATCTACACTTTTAATTCCTTTTCAGAAGCATTTTGAACTTCCATCAATTTTTCTTGAACTTTCAAAACTGAATTTGCCTCTAAATATGTGATTCCCATACTTAAAACCGTTTGAAATATAAAATTATAAACCAGAAAAGATTTTATCGGTTTCGTAAAACGTTTCCACAATTTAAACGCCTCCTTTGGCTCCTCCGTGATCCAGGGTATCCTGTACGTGTTATACGAAAAGGCAAACTAGAAATCAAAAATATTAAATTTAAAAAAAAAATCATAATTAACGATTTAGATGCAAATTCTTACATTAAATGCAGCTAAGGGCGATGCAATCAAGGGGAACAGTATACCTAGACTTGTCTGAATTGCCGCCGATCGTATTTCAAGACATACTGGGCATTGTTTAAGTAATAAAATTTGTGTTGTAACAAGCTAAAATTTTACACCATTTTGAAAATTTTGTATCGTACAAATAAAGGTCTCGAGACCGGACCTTTTGATCTTGATGAAATTTAAATATGTACTTCGTTTCATCATCCATTTTGAAAATATTTATGTAGTTATTTTCGATATCCATAATTTTCGATAACAGACACTGTATTCTGATAGTCGTAATACGTTTGGAATATCTAAAACTGGCTTCCGAGTTTCGCTTAAACCTTCAAAAATTCGTCATTTTTCTACTACAACACACCGTTTACGAGATATTTACGATCAAAAGTTTACGATAACGAAAAGTATCATTTAAGGTAGGTTACCTCGACATTGAACTTTTCGACAGAATAGTGTCAAATTTTAATAGTATAAAGAAGAATACTATTGGCTGGGTGCATGATGCCAACGACATCTATAGTATACATTTTTTCATGCTATTAAATAATGGTAACCGTGGAAATAAATTTAAAATATTTTCAAAAAATTATTCATTAATTCATTCTACATCAAATTATTTTTTTTTATAAATAAATTTGAACAATTTGAGGTATAAAATACTGGATGAAATATAATAATTGTATTAATAAAGTATTTAAACAATTTTCGACGTTAAAATGGATATAATTATCAAGACAGTACTTCCTTCCAACCCCGGACTATGCAGAGGAAAAAGTTGCTGGTGATGGTGAAGCACGTCAGGGAAATTCGAAAATTAAGAAATGCTGACATAAGTCATTTAGCTGAATGTACAGTCATACATAAAGCAAACATCAATAACTTCTTATGAAACATCATTGTATGTGAGTTTAAAATATCTCAAATATTTTTAATTCTGTATTTATGGATTGACGTGTAGACGTTAATACGTTGACAGATAAATAAGGAACGACATATTAGTGGCAATTGCGTTTATAATCAAAGTGGATCAATGTATTATATTTTTATTTAATATTTTTTATTACACTATAAACACATATGAGCATGTATTATTGCCTATTTTCTCCACTACTCACGCTGCAATCGATTTAATTATCCCCACCATATACTACGCACCCTGCCAATATCTGATTGTCGTTGTAATTTGGGAAAGATTGATGGCTTCTGAATTACGATACACTTTTTTTATGCGGTGGATCGGGACCGCATAAAAAAAGTTTCACCGAAAATACATAACTCAAAACGCTCAAAACCTCACAATTTTAATAGAAGTTGCTTTTCTAAACAAGATAAAGAATTAATTTACACGTGAGAAAATTTTATTTCATTTTTATATTATGAAAATTTTGAAAAATACATCTGTAACAAAATTAAATGATGCAATAACTTATGTTCTTATGCAATGTACTGATTAAATGCTTAAAAACCATTAAAAAGTATTTTAATCAAAGAAAGTTATTATAGTAAATGTTTAAGTTTCTTACTGTCTCGTGATTTTGATTCATATTATGCATTTTTATGGTCATTTTTTTTTTTTTTTAAAAAACCGCATAAAAAAAGTCGCAGAAAAAAAAGACCGGCAATTTCCCAAATTACGTGCCAACGAAACTTTGTAGTTTTTTTCTGTTTTTCTTGATTGATTTGCAAGTAAAACAAGTAAAAAAGTAGATAAAAATTCGGGGACACGTTTAATTTCCGTTAAAAAGTATTAAAATTTAATATATTAATAAGCATTGCGTTTAGTAAGTAAATAACCCATTTTCCTTTCTTTTTTTTAAATTTGGGCAAAGGGCAATACTAGAAAGGAAAACAAACAATTTAATTTAACTATCATATTTATTTATTACCAAATAATATAATTTCTAAGAGGAATAGTAAAATCATATTAACATAACCTAAATTTCCTATAAATAAAAAATTAAGTTTTTAATATTTTTTAATGAAAATAAAATATGTGCATAAACTTTTATCATCATTTTTATTTGTTTTAATACTACATCAATCGGAAAAAATAAAAAATTTGACAACTTTATTTTTTCGTTGGCACGTAATTTGGAAATTAGCCAAAAGACCGCATAAAAATAGGTTTTGCTGTATTAAAAAAAATAATATCGTCAATTTAAACTTTTGCTCTATTTCTTACTGTTTTCCAGATATATGAAAAATTAAATTCTTACCCCAATTTTAGAACGACAATTTCAACCCTTTAGACTGTATTCTCGCCAACAGGCAATAAAAAAACAATACGTGTCACTTATTTTTTGGTGTTCTATAACCCTAGAATCATACGTACACGTCAAAACGACGAACGAACTTCTCTACCTGCTCCAATACTACAACTTGTCGGTACCTTCTTGCTGTGAGATTTCTGTTATCTAATTTATTTGTTATTATAACACACCACATATATTTATTTTGTTTATAGTCATTGTCGTTTTTTTTTGTATTGAAATAGTGTCCGTCAAAAGGACGTCGATGTATGATTAACGTATGTTTTTTTTTTTGAAGATTTTGTACACTACATATAAAAGTTATCCTAATTTTTTTTTTAAATTTATTAAAGATATGGATGTTATAATTAATTTATTCAATGATTATGATAATGTGAAAGATGATTACAGCTGTTCGACTTATAGAGGCGACATAATACTGAAGTTTTAATATATTGAATCGAAAACTAAAGAATGCGTTTCGAATGACTTAATAAAAGATTAACAATTTATTTTGTGGAAAATATTTTAATTTTTATTATTTTTTGAGATCTTATTCGAAAAATTACTAACAAATTTTAGAAAATTTACAAATGTGCCTAATGGGTAAATAACTACATATCTATAGGAATGTGACTGAGAAATTTCACATTCTGTAAAGTCACACATGTCCACTGACTCATAATAGTTCATAAATTAATTATTACAATTGATGTATTTATCTATTTTTTAATTTTTATAATGAAAATATGCTTTGATAAAAAGATTAAAAAAATTAATAAATATTTACATTAAGAAATTTTTCCAAATCCAATTTCTTTAAATATTTTGTTCGCTTTTGTAGTATTGTTATATAAAAAAAATGTTTTTTGCAAATAAACTCTAAAACTCTCCGTAAAAAGTTCATCCGTCAAAATGACGTCGATGTATGATTAACGTTTCTCGTAGACCAACGTATGATTCTAGGGATAAATATATTCAAATTTCATCAAAATCGCTCGGCCCAACCTTGGGACCTTTATTAATTAAACGTGTAAATTTAAACAAACCTCCTGATGTAGAAAAGCACTGGTGACTGTCGGTATGACAACCGTTGGTAAATATGTGGAAATTCGTGCGTACGATCCAAGTCTCACCTTTTGTCGAAAATGATTATTTATATACAGCGCCGAAATACCACTTACTGTTCCTAAAATCGAATATCCGTAACGTAATGGCCATCTAAAATAATATCGATTTTAGTATCGGTAATCGTTGCGATGTGTATAATAATATACTAACACGTCTGAAGACGGTTTCCACTGTTCAATAAGTTTTATTTGACACTCTAGTGCCTCTCTTTCGGATATTATCACGGCATTTTGTGGAATTTCGCTACGTTTACCGCTTAATGCCATACTCAGTGATACGGCAAAGTATCATCGAAACGAATTTTTACACATTTAATTATATTAAAAATTAAATCCACGTTTTCGGATACTTAATTCGCTTAATTCTTTCTTACATAAAATCCATAAAATATTTGAACGATGTACGTAACCTAACAAATTATTTATTAAATTAGTGCCCTAATCAAAATTTTGAATTATATTTCCTTAATTTTTTCACATATGTATCTCATTATTTTTATAATTAAGATTTACTTTTTTACTTTACTTATTTGGTACCTAACTAACTATATAAAATTATCCAAAAATAACATATAAATTTAAACGAAACGCTATAATCGCGCCAAATAAGCAATTTTGTCTGTTCCATAGGTTTGTTCGTTTATCTGTGAATTTTGCACAGAACACTAGAAGCAACTAAAGGTTCATTCATATCTACAGACACTGAACGTCACAGACACGTATCGTGGCAGACACGACATTTTTAAAAGTACATATTCATATTCATATACACAGACATTTAGCAGACAGACACAGACCAGTAGATACTATACGTATAGCACGTATATGTAGTATGTATCAATGAATTACAAAAATTAAATTGTAGCAGATCTAACAACGTTATGTGACTTTTATACTGAAGATTTTTCCGAAATTGCGTTATTATTGGAAGAGGAAAAATTTCCTTTTTTGCAGCATACTTCCGTTGATTATCGCCAAATTTCTTATCGGTGTGATTGTGGAGAAATGTACATAACCTAATAAATTCGATTAAATGTTTGTTATTCAGATCTTATATAATTAACAGAAAATGTTTATTTTCTGACAAATTCGATTAATTTTTCGTTGTTTGTACTTCATAAAATGAATACAATGAAAATTTATAAATAAATTCTAGGAATTTTGTTTGTACGTTTCGAAACATGCACTCATATTAGCCGCGCAAAGTCAACAGCATGCCCCTGTCACTCTCCATTTAGTCTATTATAAAAAAATGGACCGTTTTCTGACGTCGCTGTAACTAATATACGAGATGGCGTTGATTTACTAGGGGATAAAATTAGAGTCGAGACATGAGGTTCAATAGTTCGCTATTTTTCATCTAAAATAAATTGGAAATAAATTAAATATTTAAAAAAATACTTTAATTCAACCTAGAAAGATCAATTAAATTAAAAAATTTTAATTCTTCGTTAACACATAACTTGGTGACGATACTTTTGTGCTCAATCATATGGTAATTAATTTTTACATCTATTTGATGAAAAATGCTCACATGTCCCAACTCTATTTACTATACCACCTATACCATTAGCAACCCTCGTGCGAATAGCCAACATAAATTTAAAAAAATGAGATTTTTTTATTTTTGCTTCGATCAATCGTTTGTGAATCGTTTGTGAATCGTTTGTGAATGTTTGTGACGCTATTATTTTCGTTTGTGACTAATTAGTTAATTAATTATTTAATTGTTAATTAAGACTGTGTGAATAGCCAACATTTTTTAAAATTTATTGCAATATTGACATCCGGGCACTTAATCGATCGAAAATCGTTTGTGAATTCCAAATATACCATTAAAAACATTTGTGACAGCGTATTCTTTAAAAAAATAATAAAAAAAATTCTGTATACTGCTGTCATTTACAAAATAGTTATTTTTTCTTACATTAGAGGGCAATGGAGTATAGATTTAGCGCAACTAAATAGAGTGGCCAATATAAAAAACTTCATTACTACAAAAAATAATTGATTTTTTTTTATTCTTTTTTTAAAAAATACGCTGTCACAAATGTTTTTAATGGTATATTTGGAATTCACAAACGATTTTCAATCGATTAAGTGCCCGGTTGATCGAAGCAAAAATAAAAAAATCTCATCTTTTTGAATTTATGTTGGCTATTCGCACGAGGGTCCATTAGCGCCACGTAGCAAACGTAGCAAACTGTGACATGAAAAGGTCCGTCCTTGAAAACAAGTGGCAGGGACATGGTCAACAGACACGTTCCACCACAGACAAAATATTCTCCTCCAGAATACTGTGCGGACCACTGAGCACTGAATCGAACATACTAACATAATATGTTTCCTAGAGATACCACAGGCATTAAATTTTGAAGCATGACTCCATTTTAGTAAGCCCAACTTGTAACCACGGAGACTTGTTTATAAATATTAAATAAACCATTAAATTAATGGTTTGACTGCCATTAAAGTAATCCCATCAGACAATTTTTTGGCTCACATTAGTCAATTTTTTTGCTTCAGTTTCTTAATGTATTTGTAATACATAGCATTCTCTCTAGTCGATTCTCTCCTCAATGGTGCGGACACTGTCTGTCACTGTACGTGTCTGTGCGCTTACGTTACGCTATAATATGAATACATCCATAAGAAAATCATTAAACAATATTTGTCGTGTCTGGCACGATACATGTCTGTTACGTTTAGTGTCTGTAGATATGAATGGACCTTTATCCGTACCAATTACCAAACCTGTACTAAACATGTCAATAGTGCTAAAGGTGCTAAACGTGTTGAACGTCATTTAATGGAGAAGTTTACCAATTTTTTTTTATGAATGAAAATAAAAATTAAGGCAAAAATAAAGAAAAGTGTAAAAGAAAAATTAAGATATCTCAACAACTAACAAAGTTATGGGACTTTAAAATTTCACTTTTCAATTTCATTTGAGACAGATGTGTGACGTCATTTATTCTACGGCATTGCAAATAGAACGAAGAGTCTTTTTTATTTAATTTTTATAAAGCCGGTCAATACGTTAATTACTACGGATACTATATGGATTCGACCATTTTCAACATAGAACACTAGAAGCCAACTAACATAAAAAAAGTGAAATTCGCTTGGAGTCCTTTGTAACCCAGTCACAGCTTAAGGCATTAGTCCGTCAGTAGCCGTCGTCGAGTCAACATAATATGTACCATTGTATTAACAATATACCCCATTGTTACATGTACACGTTGAACATCTCTCTCTGGTAATACGTGTATTGTGTTTGTATGTGTGTATACACATACTACTACAAAAAACCAAACTAATACACTGCAACCAGTGTGTATGTACACAAACAGACTACGTCACAAACTCATTACAAGTGGAACAGAGGCAAAGCCAATCTAGTTTGTCCCCTTGATTTTCAATCTTTTATCTTTCACAAATTCAATATTTTGACGTTTTGAAATGTCATTTTTTGAACTTTTGAAGATTTATAAATATATAAGAAAAAAATAATTTTAAGAAAATATTAAATCCATGGTAATTTAATATAATTTATTTAAAAAAAATATTGTATAAAAGACACTCGGTGTCCGATTGTGCGGATGTTTGACGTCACAGGCGAATTGAAATCATTTTGCATTAAACTTTGATCTTCTATTTCTCTATTATTTGTTAATGGATTCCAAAAATTGTTTCACCAGTTTATTAGTTTTGGTCTATATTTTAGTTAAATGTAACTACATATTACATTATCCACACTACGATACTTCTCCATTGTTCAGAATTGATAAACGTTTAAAGCTACTCAAGCTACACAATTAAGTTTTTAAAGCAAGTACGAAAATGGTAAAAAATGAAGATTCAACATCAGTGACCGATATAACGGTCAAAATTAAAGTGGAGATGAATTCACAGACTGTAGACAACTCATTGTCAAACATAACAACAACCGAATCATCCCATTCTTCATATTATCCAAATGAAATTAAATTGGAAATGGAAGAAAACAATACTGATCATTTATTGAAAACTTTACATACCGAAATTAAATTAGAAGATGATGAAGAGGATATGTTAACGGAAAATAGCGTTTTGTTTGACGAAAATTCAGAAATATTTAACACAGAGAGCGCCACTGAGCAAACATATACACAAATACATACAGAACAAGAAAAACCATTCAAATGTGATGTATGTTTTAAAACATTTTCCACGTCAGATAATTTAAAAAAACATGAAAGAACACATACAGGGGAAAAACCATTCAAGTGTAATGTATGTTTTAAAACATTTTCTCAGTCAAGTAATTTAAAAAAACATGAAAGATTACATACGGGAGAAAAACCATTTAAATGTGATACATGCTTTAGAACATTTTCACAGTCAAGCGCTTTGAAATTACATGAAAGAACACATACAGGAGAAAAACCATTCAAGTGTGATGTATGTTTTAAAACGTTTTCTCTGTTGCATAATTTGAAATCACATGAAATAATACATGCAAAAGAAAAACCGTTCAAATGTGATACATGTTTTAAAACATTTTCTCGATCAAGTAATTTAAAAACACATGAAAGAATACATAGTACAGAAGAAAGGCCATTTAAATGTGAAACATGTTTTAAAACATTTTATCGGTCAAATGATTTAAAGAAACATGAAAGAATACATACAGGACAAAAACCATTCAAATGTAATGTATGTTTTAAAACATTTTCTCAGTCAAGTCATTTGAAAGGACATGAAAGAACACATAGAGGAGAAAAACCATTCAAATGTGATATATGTAGTAAAACATTTGCTCGATCAGACGTGTTAAAGAGTCATGAAAAAATACATACAAGAAACAATCCATTTAAATGTGATATATGTTTTAAAACATTTTCTCGGTCAAGTAGTTTGAAAGATCATAAAAGAATACACACAGAAGAAACACCATTCAAATGTAAAACATGTTTTAAAACATTTTCTCGGTCCGGCAGTTTGAACACACATGTAAAAAGAAATCATACTTATATTTTAGGAAAATAAATATGTAATTAATAATAAATAATAACATGTAATACAGTAATTTTATTTTACATTTTACACTTCCATTTATGTGATTCAGTTTTAGCGAATTTCCAGAACTGGAAATTCGCTATTACGGTCTTCGTCATGACGCGGCTTGAACACGAGACCATAACAGAACGGAATATGTTTTGTGGTCCCTAGAATACGAAAATGATATTCACTCAAATAAATTTATACATATACTGTGTGAGTTTTTCGAGAGTTGCCATTTTTATTACAGCCAAACCGTTGATTTAATCGAAAAATTGTTCAAATAAGAGTTGTAGATATCGACGGGGGCAACCGATTGCTATAGTCAGGTGCTTTATAGCTCTTATGGTTTTCGAGCTATGATACAAACTTATAGATTTTTAAATGGGACTATATATTAATTTTTCGATAAAACTGATGTAATGCATTAACTAACAACATAAATGAGCAAAAAAACTTTTATAACCAAGTTAATTTTTTAAATTTTTCTTTAATTTATCAGTTACGTAGTAAAAATATGCATATGTACTTGAGGCTACTTCAACCGATAGTGTTTTTCTTGGTTACATTTCAATTACATTCAGGAAATGAACTTTTTCCAGTACCATTTCTATCATAAAAATTTGGTTGTAATAGAAATGGCAACTCTCAAAAAACTCACATGGTATATACAATTATACATTAGTAGTGGAGAACTGTCCATAGTTTTGACTATCGAAAACTATCGATATTTTTTTTTCTTTTGCCATCGGTAGTTTTCGATAGTTTTTTTTTTTCAGTCATTTCGTTTACTTATAAATACTAAAGATAATAAAAATTTCGTAGAAATTATAGCCAGAGATATAAACAGAACAATTTTAAGAGGATTTCCGAGACCAGGTATAAGTTACAACTGTGGGTAATAAAATAAAATGACAAGAGATAAATAAATAACATGACATAATTAAAATAAATTTAAAAAATATAGCCAAGAAATTTCTGTGCATTAAAGTTTTTGTCGGCAAACTTGCAATAATTGCAGGTAATAAAAATCTGTTTGTTTTCTAAATTGTATGTATCATATTTATTTAATATTTATCTCCCTTGTTGTTTTCCGGTAATACCTCTTTTTCATCCATTTACAGTAGTATTACATTAATCTAAACTTGGGAATCCCATTAAGTTTCATACATTATGTATTATATTACAACTCTAAGAAAAAAGTAAACGTAATAAAATTTTACAAGTTGGATTTACACTATAGCAAAAAATGAAATAAATTATTTTCAGTACGAAACTGCCCTGTTGCAGCAACATTCATAAAAATATTACTTTTCAATTCAAAATAGAATATGGCAATACAGAATACGATTTAGAAATGTTAAATTATAATCTAAATCAATAGTTTTAAGAATTATATACATTCATTTAACTTTTTGAATTATGAAATTTTTTTTAGCTATGTAAATCCGACTTAGTTTGTCACATTTTTGTGTGAGAGAGATAAATAAATTAAACTGTCACTATACAAGCTACTTTTTTATCCTTGTCATCTTTTTTAATCAATTATATTTTTTTCAAAATTTTATTACCTTTACTTTTTTCTTAGAGTGTTTCATAATTTTTAAATGTGGCTGTACTTCAGAAATTAAGTATTTATACCGTGAAAAACCATGAAAAAAAATTAACTTGCATTAATTTTTTGAATCAGAGCCCTCTGGTTTGTAACGGTGAAAGCTTCCTTAGCTAACGTTGGGCTAACAAAATTTTCGTCTGGAACGCCAGCAGTGAGCAGTAAACGGAGTAAGGAGTAAACTGTGTTCTTAGCGTTTTTTGACTTTGACGATGTTCACGAAAATTAATTTTTCATAAATATCCCTTGTAGTTAGTCCAGGGCTTTTAGATATTGTGCAATTTGAGTATAATAAAACCACGAACAAAACAAATATAAAATGGAAAAATCAATCCCTGACAGTTTTTATACATTTAAAATTAAAGTGGAGAAAGATGAAGTGAATGAATTGATTCATGAAACTAATCATACATGTGAAATTAAAGTGGAAAAAGAGGAAATACATGAACCAGCTTGTGAAATCAATCCCAAATTTGGAATTAAAATAGAGAAAGTGAATGAACCAGTTCAAGAAATTGATTTTCCAACTGATATTAAAGTGGAAAAAGATGAAGTGAATGAAATAAAGTTAAAATTATCGAAAGAAACTAAAACTTTTGAACCAAATAAATTGTCACCAGAAAACAATAGTTTGACAGATAAAAGAAACCTTACAGACTTAAAAAAGCAAAATATAAAACTGGTAAGAACTAAATATGGATTATAAATTTTAGAATTATGTAAATATTTTAATTAAAATACTTGTTATATTTTAGGAGTTGAGTGAATGTTTGATCGATTTAAACAGTTTACACACAGAAGTTAAAATTGAACAAGATAAAATAAATGAAAATTATTCGGCAGATTTAACAGAAAATAAAATTGCAAGTGTTAACAAAAAACTATTTCAGTGTGATACATGTAATAAAACATTTATTAGTTCAAGTGAATTAATAATACATAAAAGAAGTCACAGTGGTGAAAAACCATACAAGTGTAATATTTGTATTAAAAAATTTACTATTTCAAGTAATTTAAGAAAACATGAAAGAATTCACAGTGGTGAAAAACCATTTGAATGTAACATATGTACTAAAACATTTACAACTTCATGCTATTTAAAAATTCATGAGAGAATTCATAGTGGTGTGAAACCATATGAATGTAACATATGTACTAAAACATTTAATCAGTTAGGTACTTTAAAAACACATGAAAGAATTCATAGTGGTTTAAAACCATATGAATGTAACATGTGTGCTAAAACATTTAGTCAGTCAAGTAATCTAAAAATACACGAAAGAATTCACAGCGGTGAAAAACCGTATGAATGTAACATATGTACTAAAACATTTACTACTTCAGGTGATTTAAAAACACATGAAAGATTTCATAGTGGTTTAAAACCATACGAATGTAACATATGTACTAAAACATTTACTACTTCAAGTGAATTAAAAACACATGAAAGAATTCATAGTGGCAAAAAACCATTCAAATGTAATATTTGTTCTAAAACATTTACTCAGTCAGGTAATTTAAACAGACACAAAAGAATTCACAGTAGCGAAAAACCGTATATGTGTAACAGTATGTACTAAAACATTCAATCGCTCAGATACTTTGAAAACACATGAAAGAATTCACACAGGCGAAAGGCCATACAGGTGTAATGAATGTTCTAAATCGTTTACTATTTCAAGTTATTTAAGGTAGTTACCTCGACATTGAACTTTTCGACAGAATAGGTAGTTTGAAATTTTAATAGTATAAAGAAGAATGCTATATCTGATTGTCCTTGTAATTTGAGAATGATTGATCACTTCTAAGTTAAGATAATAAAATTAGGGTTAAAGTTTGTATCTACTCCATGTATTAGATCTGAAAATTCTGACTACGTACCCTTATTTTGTATTTAACAATATTGGTAAATTCTTACCAAAAATGTGTTATTTTATTCTAGTTATCTGTATATGTATTCATTTCTATTAACATGTAACTGACTGATGACTGTTTATGGTACCAAACCAACCAAACTGACCTTTTTGACTGTGTGCTTGGACTATGGAGTGTAGAGTGTCAGCAGAAGTATCTCCATATATAAAAAGTGGCCCCAAAAGTGGATGAAAATAAGATGGCACTAGTGTATTAAAATTCTTAATTTTAAAATTAAGCGCTGAAAATTTTAAAACTGAAACAACAGTTTTTATTGTTTTTAACAGATTTAATTGTTATATTTACTTCAATTTTTATTGTTTTCATATTTAATTCAATTTTTATTGTTTTTAATTCAATTTTTATTGTGTTTAACAGTTAGTATTTCCCTTTGGCATACTTCACTTCACTTATAATCGCTAAGTTCACGTCGAACCCTGATTGCTTATCAGCGCCGTTCTGGGTAATGATTGAACTATTATTTCATCAAATTTAGGGGCCACTTTTTCGATTCAAGTCCCATATGAGATACTCCTCCTTTAACTCTACTCTCCATGGCTTGAACACACAACTTCACTTCTGTAGAGACTGCTGATAACCACCCATGTGAAAGGGTGTCTGTTTACTGTATTGTTAACAAATTTCCTACTATTTCCTACTTTATATTTGTGTTATCAAAGTTTATAATTTCATATTTAATATTTTTATATATTTAAAATTAATCAAACTACAACAAATTAAAACAATAGTGAATAAAATACAAACATTACTAATTAAAATAAATGTGTAATATTTTCATCATTAAAATAATTTAAACAATTATAGTGTTTCCTTTTATTTATTTATATTTTCTATGGTCCTTCGAACTAGAGATGTATAAAATATATCGATATTTTCTGACGATACTTTTAGTAACGATATATCGATATTTTTATTTCAATATTTTTTTTCCTGGATTTTTCTCCAAGCTAACATGTACGAGATGTACGACATGTACTACATGTGGCACATGTACAAATGTACAAATGACATACATAAAATATATTCAACAAAAATACCTACAGTAGATAATTTTCTACATATTAGGTGTGTTCCAGCACCTATTTTTCGACAAGTACGAAACATGTTCATGATTTATTTATGCGCATGCTCGACTATGAACAAGTCACAAACATATTTGTAATGTGCAGAGTGCTGGAACATATTTTAAAAAGAATTGTTGACATTTAATGGACACTGTCTTCTTCCACAGTGTCGTATATATAACTTTCGGTTTGAATTTTTTTGTTCCCTTGAAATAATAATCGAATTATTTCGTTCCCCGTCTCAACAGAGGTAGATAAGTGAAAATTAGAATTAAGTGTTTCCTAGTATCACTCATATCATATTACCACTAAAATTAAACAAATAAAACAAATATGGAATATCTAAAGTCACGCTGAAATTTACTAATACTAAATAAAATTATATTTCAGTTTTATTCATTTCACTCCATTTCAGTAATAAGAAATGTTAAAATGAAATTTATAGATGTAACTTGAAATTTTGTTAAGCTAAAATTTTAATATACATATCTAGAAAACAAAAATTAAATTATTTAATTTTTCCCCCTTCTTTTTATAAATAATTATAAAATTTGTTTATCTAGTTTAACATTTTCAAATTCTGTACGTTAAACAATTAACCTATAATCCGTTGTTTTTAAACCGTCAAAAGAAAGAGATAGCAATAAATAAAAGAAACAAACAATATAATGTACAAAAAATCCATTCAAAAACCCTTGGACAATTTAGACAGTCAATAACAAGTTTGTAACTTGTCGGATGTATTGTTGGAACATTGTACAATATGTACAAATTGTTTACTTTTTCTTTGCTGGAACGCAATAACTTGATTACGCATGTGCAAACAATCCACGGACTGTCAAATATAACATGCTGGAACAAACCTATTATGTCGCATACACATATGATGCGCGCTTGCGCACCAAATTTATTCTGATTTCAAATATTGAAATTAGATAGATGTTAGATATTAAATGTAGTTTATTTAAGTCTAAAAACTTTGGTGTTTTAACATCATGATGGTCATAATCTATAGTGAGAAAACACCCAACTGGTACACTATTTTGACAGTCAATATATTTGTACTTTATGTGGAATTGTTGACGTCGTATATGACACTTTACTAACGTGTAAGTTAGTAAAGTTTAACTTGGCGTCTTTAAAAAAAATTCTCTACCTCAGTTATGTACAAAAGAAAAAAACTATATATCGATGTTTTTTTTCGATATATCATTGCACGATATTGATATTTTTTTAAAAAATCGATACTATAAATATCGATTTTTTTTTAAAAATATCAACATCCCTACGTTCCAACTGTATGAACTTTATACTTGTTAGAATTTGAGGTCTTCTTTAAATTAAACATTTCAACTATATTAACTTTTATATAACTTAAATAATAATTTTTATACAGTACAAAAATAATAGTATATTATTCAACAAGCTGGTAATGATAGCTATTACTCACGAAGATGAAATTGCGACACGAGCCGAGCTTGCGAGGCGAGTGTCGTAATGCATCTGAGTGAGTAATAGCCATTGCAAGCGAGTTGAATACGCTATTTTTTCTACGACTTTTTTCTTTTTCTGATTTAAATAAAATTGAATATAAATTTTAAATTAAAAGAATACAATTTTTAATCTATCTCTAATTTCATTAATTTTTTGTATATGTATCTATGGAAACGATCAAAATAAAATTCACATTATTTTGTTTACTAAGACGTTACTACGCAACAAATTTGCAATTAAAAATTTATACGTATTTTATACACAAAACAAAAGCTAGCCCAGTGAATAATGGTTAATACGGCGATTTCATTGGTCAAAAGAGTATTGAGTAATGAAAATTCCTCCACACCTTTGAATAATGCCTAACTTTCTCAACAAATTACGGATATGTAATGAGTGTGTTCTTCAACAGGAGTAGAAAAACGTTTATATTTCATTCATATTCTAGAGCGTTCTTCATTTTTCGATTTAATAAACAACAAAACAAAAACATCTTCCCAACCAACTAACTTACTAGTAGTTTTCATAATCTTTGTTAAATTTGTTAAACTTGTTAAATGTTATTTATGTTATTCTTCGAAATAGATAAAAATCATGAACGACCTATTTGCAACTCTGTTAATTATTACATATTTGACAGTTATTTTATAGTTTAAACCAGTTCTCGATTTCAATTTAACAAATAACATGCTCTTGGCCTTGTTATTTGTTATCGTCGAATTTCATCAATTTTTTCTCGATTTGTTAATATTTTTCTTCGAAATAACACATTTAACATGTTATATAGCATGTTTAACAAAGATTATGAAGACTAGGGTAAGAGACCCGATGACCGATCACTATTTTTAGCTGTATCATTAAATTAGCTTAAAAAAATTAAAAAATAAACAAAACACCCATTTTTTTTTTCTTAATAAGTATGAAACCAAGTTTTTTTAATCAAATGGATATGTTTTTAAGAAAATATAACCCAAAAATTTTGATTTATTAATGATTTTGTTTTATAATTTGTTGACGTCTATTAAAAAGCATACAGAAAATATTAACCTCCTTTGAAAGATCAATACACTGACCCCTATGAAGAATCAGTAAATCAGTACAGTAGTAAATCTTATACTATCGAATATTTGAACCATTCTCTTTCAGTCACTTTGACACTCTATCCACTACAAGAGGTCAGTCTGTGTCATAGAGTATCACAGAATGACACCTTGTGAAACATAGCAGCAATGACAGAAGGGTTTAAATATTCGATAAAATAAACCACTAAAATACTGTATTTTCTTTCGCCATCTAATTTTGCTTTAAAAAACATTGTGTACATTCTGACATGATTCTAACTTATCTATACGCCATTGTGAATTTTTAAACAGTTAAATTGGCGATAGATGACGTATATATTTATATATCGTTTCAAATCTAAATGACGTTTTTATTTCAATTTCGAAGTTTTAATTCAATATTAATTATTTTTCAATTGATTTTACGTTCTGAAATAAATAAAATATTAAAGTGAAATTATAAAAACGGTTAGTTAAGTGTTTTAAACCCAAAAATTAATTAAAAATGTTTATAAAAGAGATATGCAATATATAATTCTCAAAATGCCGTACCTAACTCTAAAACTTTGACCCCAAGAAGGATCAGTCATACAAATAATATTTAACACATATAAAATTTAATTTAGCTATCCTAATCTCTTAAGTGGACTAATAACAATTATTTGTATACTTTTATTATGCTAATAACTTTAAAAATTCGGTGAAAAATGTTACAATTTATAACCCATGTGTTTTGAATAATGATCATCTACCATATTAAAAATTCATGAATTCAACAAAAATTGTTATATATATATATATATATATATATATATATATATATATATATATATATATTATATATATATATATATATATATATATGTATTTCTTAAATTAAGTGAGGAGACATTAAATGTGATGTGAATTTAAATTGAAAAATAATCATTCTATTAACAATAATTTTTTTTATCAAAGGTTTCTTTCAGAAATAACTTCATTAAAATATAAATGTCAAAACTGATCGGACTTATAACCCCGATCGACAATGGGGTCTTTTACCCTACTACTATTATAAAATGTTTTAACAAAGAGGAGGCAAATTCAAAATCAACACACCTCAAGAGGAGGCAAATTCAAAATCGCTATTCTAACACTACTGAACACTGCCTTGCTCAAATATAGTGACTAATTTAAATACAAAATATAATTTTGTATTTAACAATACGGTGAAAAACCGTGAAAAAATATTTAACGTATATTAATTTTTGGGTGTTGCTAGTCGTCCGATAATGGGACGAATAAAAAAAAACTTAGTCGTCCGATAATCGGACGAATAAACAAAAACTTAGTCGTCCGACTATCGGACGAATAAAATAACCTAGTCGTCCGACTATCGGATGAATAAAATAAATTAATCGTCCGATAAATCTAATTCTTCTAGAAATGGTATACTTACTATTTTATAATTAATAATTACATATTTGATTATAAAATATTACAGAAGGAATTAAGTTTATAACATTTTAAATTTATTCGTGAAATTTCAAATTTTAAACCAACCTCATCACCTAGTTTTTATATCAAAAATCGAAGTATAGTGTCAAAACTAACTAAACTAACCTAACCAAAACCAACCCCGCCACCTAATTTTAATATCAAAAATCTAAGTATATTGTCAGAACTAACTAAACTACCCTACTGGAAAAAAATCATAAAATATCATAAAAAAATATATTTTATGATATTTTATGGGATTTAGGATGTGTATTTGTCCAAGGGAATGCCCTTAAATACTCATAAAAATGATATTTTTTAAACTCTATGGGATCTTATGAGTGGTATTAGCTCCTTATAGAATCTCATTACATTGTAAGTAAAAATGTTGAAATATATGAGTAATAACCGGTGAAAAGTGAAACTTATGAGAGCGTATGAGCTTGTATTAGAATCAAAAATATTTACGAGTATGTATCAGTAGAATATAACGTAACGAAAAAACAATCCAAAAATCTCAAAATTATATTCTGTTAACAAAAATAGTTTTAAGGTTTTTGTGTAATGATTTTCCGTTTCGTTTGAATGTTTTACTGATACATTCTCATAAATATTTTTGATCCCAGCAAAAGCCCATGCACAATATTTTCCCACAAATTTCACTTTTCACCGATTATTTTACTCATACACATCAACGTCTTTAGTTATAATATCTCATAGCGGTACTCTGCTCAATTTTCTTGTCAATTTTAATACTAATTGCTTTTTGTTGTTGGAGCGTCTGCCTTGTATTCAAATTTCATTTACATATTTTAACAATTTTTAACTCAACCGAGCCCAGAATTTTCATATAAACAAAAATCTTATTGCAAAAAGAATAAAAATAAAACTATAATTGATCCCGAGAAAATTTTAAGCGCAAGGTGATCACAGATTAAGCAAAATTGTTAGCACTACATAATTTGTTCTTTAATTAAAAAATCATACGGCATACCCGGCATACAGTAGATAATAAATAGTCGGTTGAGTTTAACTGCATTTGTTGTATAATAAAATAACTATAATAATATCTGTAAGTAAGTACATACATATAATTCTAGTTTTAACTTGCTTAAACTGACGAGTATAGCGAATATGTAAAGACACGTCTACACATACATAATAAATTGTTAAGTATAACACTAAAAAAATGTTTTAATAACTTAAAGCATAAACAACCTATTAAGCATCGAAGTTAAATTTAGCATTCAAGTAAACAAGTATAACTAAATTTTGTTTATGTATTTTGAGTTAATTTTGTGAGTTTGATCAATCACTTGATACATACGTTTGATCAATGAACAATTTATTTTTAACGAATTGTGTCGTTAGTCCATAGTCATTTTGAAGCACTTTTTTTAAAAATATTATTTGTTCCCTCTGTTTAAAAATATTTTATATTTTTCAAAATATCGAAGTGGACAGAAGACATCTCATTTAGATTTATTCAAAAATATTTGAAGACATGAGTGGATGAAGGTGTTATGTAACATTTTTTTTATAATTTTACAGTAGAAGCGTTTGAAAGTTTTTATTTACATATACTTCCCATGCCATAGCACATGTTTATTATTGAATTTCTACAAAACTATTGGACCTAATGAAACCAAATTTTAATATATGATACTTCAGCATAGAATTTTTCAAAATTTGGCAAAAAATGAATTTTTGAAAAAAAATGTTACATAACACCTCCATCCACTCATGTCTTCATTTGAAGATTATATAATGAAATTCCAAAATCATTATAGAAATACGCTGTTACTCCGCCCAACTTCTTAATACAAAAATTAAATCTTCGAATACGAAAACAAAGTAAATAGCTAAATTGTACAGTACTTCTAAACACCTGATCAATCGAAATTAAATTATACATTGTTAAAATTTAATTCATCTCTTAATAATCTGATACGTGTAAATAAGTCTTTAGGCATACCACTCTTCTAAACATACAAATACGTATAACACCTAGAGATGTTAATTTACCGGTAATTTTGAAAATTACGTTACCACTGGTAATATTACGGTAATTTTCGGTAAAATTCGGTAATATTGGTATTTTAAATTGAACTAGATGTACATTAATGTGATTTTTTAGTGTTTTTTTTTTTTTTTTTTTTTTGTTAATAAAACGCGAAGGGGTATGAGTTAAGTAATTTTCTTTAATTTTTGATCATTTTTGTAAAACTCATCAAAAATAAATTTTACAATTTCATATTAAAAAAATTGCCGCTACAAAATAAAAACAGTACACTACAATGGCATTCACATCACAATTTGAAGATTAAAAGTAACTCAAAGTGGGTATTTATTATAATTCTGGTCGATTATCATAATTATTATTATTGTGTATTCAAATTAACAGAAATATTAAAAATAAAACACAATTTCAATTCATCGATGAAAATTATTAGTAGGTACCGACATGTTTGTTTATAAATTGCAACTTCATTTTAAAATAATGGCGCATTTTCAGTAATTTGAATCGTTGTTGAATTTAAATTAAATAATAAGAATAAATTAAATTAAATAAATGTAAGAATCATAAAAATCGTAACATAACATTTGCTAGGGAGTAAAACACGAAATGCTATTTTTACCACTTCTCTACTATCTTAATTCACATTATGTCTGCAATTAATATTTCAGATAATAGATGTCATAAAGATCAAAATTACCTGTGGTAATTTTTGTCGGGTAAATTACCAAAATTACCGTCGGGTAAATTACGGTAATTTGGTAATATTACCAGACTCACATCACTAATAACACCATATATACACTTGGAGGGCGCAAGTGCAATCAAAATACTTAATATACCAAAAGATATTTTATAAGATTTTATAATTTAAGTCACACGTTTGTTAACCACATAAAAGTAAGATGATCTTCTATCAGATTATGGATGTGTATTTGTCCAAGGGATTTCCACCTAATTCTCATAAAAATTCAGTTACAGTATTGCCCATCGTTTCTCGTAAATTGCTAATGATTTCTTATGAGCTTATTCTACTCCAGCTTTTGTTATAAAATCTCATAGAAATACTTATTGTGCTTTAATTCGCAAACTCTCATAAAATCTCATAGATAATTGAAATTAATTACTTTTCTCATAGGATCTTATAAAAAAGATAAAAAATATTTTTATCAGAATCTATGAGCTACTAAAGTACTGATAAAATATCATAAAATATTCGAGGGAAAATATTTTCATGCTCATAAATATACCAGTAAATCATACAATCTTATAAAATAAACATTTTTTTTAATGATATTTTGTGAGACCTTTCCAGCAGGGTAACCTAACCAAAACACATAGAAATGGTATGCTTACTAGGCAGTATCGATAAATTCTGGAAAAATATAACATCATTAAAAGTGAATACTTACCCGAAAGAATTATAATAAGCACATACACCACTGAGTTTAATGAATTGTACACAATGAATAATGAACTTGTACACAAAGAGTGATAAACTAAAATCCTCGTAACTTTTAATTAATTATTTAATCCAAAACTATGAAGTCTATGTCTTTGATAAAAATAATAAATCAATTGGTGTCGATTATATCCATATTCACAATGAATTATAATTCGTCTTGGATTATAACGAATTATTTACACTATTAATTTATTCCATAACTAATAATTACATATTTGATTATAAAATATTACAGAAGGAATTATTATAACATTTTAAATTTATTTGTGAAATTTCAAATTTTTAACCAACCTCACAAAATAATAAACATAGGTACCATTCCCAGAAAAATTAGATTTATCGGGCGATTAATTTATTTTATTCATCCGATAGTCGGACGACTAAGTTTTTTTTTATTCGTTCGTTTATCGGACGACTAGACACTTCGTTAATTTTTTGAATCAGAGCCCTCTGGTTTGGAACGGTGAAAGCTCCGTTAGCTGACGTTAGGCTAACAAAATTTTCGTCCGGAACGCCAGCAATATTATGCTCATAGAAAAAATTATGCTAAACGTGCTAACTGCTAAACGTCAGTAACGTCATTTGAAGGTTCAGAATTGATCAACAAAACGTTTATAACTACAAAAGTTTATAAGTTTTTAAAGAAAGTACGAAAATGGTAAATAAAGGATCTACATCAATGTCTGATATCACTCAAAATATCACTGTCAAAATTAAAATGGAGATGAATTCACCGACTGTAGATAACTCATTGTCAAGCATAACAACAACGGAATCATCCCATTCAACATATTATCCAAATGAAATTAAATTGGAAATGGAAGAAAACAATACTGATCATTTATTGACAAGTTTACATACCGAAATTAAATTAGAAGATGATGAAGAGGATATGTTAACAGAAAATAGCGTTTTGTTTGACGAAAATTCAGAAATATCTAATACAGAGAGCGCCACTCAGCAAACACATACACAAGTACATACAGAAGAAGAAAAACCATTCAAATGTGATGTATGTTTTAAAACATTTGCTCAGTCACATAATTTGAAAACACACAAAAGAACACATACGAGAGAGAAACCATTCAAGTGTAATGTGTGTTTTAAAACATTTTCCCGATCGGATAGTTTGAAAACACATGACAGAACACATACAGGAGAAAAACCATTTAAGTGTAATGTATGTTTTAAAACATTTTCTCAGTTAGGTTATTTAAAAACACATGAAAGAACGCATACAGGAGAGAAACCATTCAGTTGTGACATATGTTTTAAAACATTTTCAACATCAAGTAATTTAAAAACACATGAAAGAACACATACAAGAGAAAAACCATTCAAATGTGATACATGTTTTAAAACATTTTCTCAGTTAAGTACTTTAGAAACACATGAAAGAACACATACAAGAGAAAAACCATTCAAATGCAACACATGTTTTAAAACATTTCCTCGATCAGGTCATTTAAAAACACATGAAAGAACACATACAGGAGAAAAACCATTCAAATGTGATATATGTTTTAAAACATTTTCTCAGTTAGCTCATTTAAAAACACATCAAAGAACACATACAGCAGAGAAACCATTCAAATGTGATATATGTAGTAAAACATTTTCTCAGTCAAGTAGTTTGAAAAGACATGAACGAACACATACAAGAGAAAAACCATTCAAATACGACATATGTTTTAAAACATTTTCTCTGCAACACCATTTGAAATCACATGAAAGAATACACACAGGAGAAACATCGGTGTGAACCTAGGTGTCCGACTTTCGAAAATTTAAAAATAAATAATATAGCTCGTTTGTACTGCGTTTGTACCGCATTTTAATAATAATAATAATAATACTAATAATAAGATCTAAATGAGCAATTTGATGAACCAGAACACATTTACACCAAGAAACGTAAAATAGAACGACACATCCACACACATACACGAACACACACACAAACACAAAAAGTCCTTTCCCTTCTCTCTGTTCCTACTCCTATTACCAATCCTCTAAGGACACGAAAACGAACAAGGCTTTCACAGCCGTCTCTTAGGGATGTTGATATTTTTAAAAATATCGATATATATTATATTGGCATTTTTCAAATATATCAATATCGCAGAGTGATATATCGGTAAAAAATATCAATATTTTGATATATCTTTTTTTTTTTTTAAATTTTTATTACATTGAGTCACAATTAAAATAAATGATACTTTCTCCTTGTAGTTACGTTTATTCGTAAGAAAATAGGCAAAAATTGCTAGCGTTCGAAACGAAAATTTTTTTAGCGTAACGTTAGCTAATTGATCTTTTACCGTTACAAACCAGAGGGCACGCATTCAAAAATTCACATACTTTATATCTTAAAACAACAATTTCTAACATGGTGACTGATTATTTTTATTCCATAATTTTTAAATGTGGCTGTACTTCAGAAATTAAGTATTTATACTGTGAAAAATCATGAAAAATAATTAACGTGCATTAATTTTTTGAATTAATGAAAATATCAAGAGCCCTCTGGTTTGTAACGGTAAAAGCTCAATTAGCTAACGTTACGCTAACAAAATTTTCGTTTCGAACGCCAGCATTTATTAAACTAGTATTTTTCTAGGACAGTTTTTAGGAAAAATTGTTTTTTCTTATGCGTTCCCATCAACGTCATTAATTACTAGGAATCAGTGTTCACAACCAAAGGAAGCTTAAATAGTTAGATGGCATCTTAATTCGCCGTGTTCGTTGCGGTTCCGATACCTTAGCACCCCAGCAATTACTTTTTGAAATTTTATCTTCTCATATCGTTAGTTCGTCGTTTGTTCTTTATTGTTCGTCATTTATTATTGTTTGTTCGTATATTGTTTATTTATAAAAAATTACATAAAAATGCAAACTCAGACTAGCGCCTCCACATACTAATTATGGTTTTTTTTTATTTCTACTGGCCTTTTATTATGAATAAACGTTTGTTCTTATATAAACGACGTTTGTTCTATCATCAAAGTGACTTCTTTCGGCTTTAATTAACAATTTTTTACATTTTTTAATTAGTTCAATTGTCATGGCATAGTAGTAGCATTGCGCATCCGCCAATTGATGAGAACCGCTTAAAAGTAAAATTGGCGCATGCGCAATGCTACTACTATGCCATGACAATTGAACTAATTAAAAAATGTAAAAAATTGTTAATTAAAGCCGAAAGAAGTCACTTTGATGATAGAACAAACGTCGTTTATATAAAAACAAACGTTTATTCATAATAAAAGGCCAGTAGAAATAAAAAAAAACCATAATTAGTATGTGGGGGCGCTAGTCTGAGTTTGCATTTTTATGTAATTTTTTATAAATAAAGAATATACGAACAAACAATAATAACTGACGAACAATAAAGAACAAACAACGAACTAACGATATGAGAAGATAAAATTTCAAAAAATAATTGCTGGGGTGCTAAGGTATCAGAACCGTTCGTTGCTGAGTTTTTCTGCTCAAAGTGAGCTGTGAGCGCATGCGCAAGAACATTTTTATGAAGTACGAAATACTTGTGCTCATAATATGAAGTATTTTGGAGCATGCGTATTCCATAAAAAAAGTTCTTGCCCATGCGCCAACAGCTCACTTTTAGCAGAAAAACTCAACAACGAATACGTCCATTATTATACTTTTGCTACATACTTTCTAGTCATAGCCGATTAAGTAGATTCTTACAGTTGATTTATTCTTGGAAAATATATCGATGTCGATACTGACATTTCAGTATCGATATATCGGATTGGAAAATATCGGTTGAAAATATCGAAACTTTACAAAAAAATATCGAATATTCGATATATCGATATAATGTCAACATCCCTACCGTCTGTCATTGAGCCAACATCTACGCTGCCACAAAAGTTTTATCACTTGTTGCTATCACGGTACTACTTGCGTACAACCGGTACTAGGGTACTACCACAGAGGACAGAGGTACAATACGTGTCTCTTACTATTGAAACCCATGGAACACTAGAAGGAATACAACTATCTCTTTTCTGCAATCACTTATGGGTAAGTATGTGCATTTTACAGAACTATGTTGTCATTCACTTACTACCTACCAATGGGTGTGTTTCAGTTATTGTCATATTGTTGCCGTTGTGTTAAAACGGTATGTTACATGTACGTACCACATACATATTATGTATTTTTTTAGTATATGTGTATGCAAGACACGCATGCACACAACCATCTGTCGGACTACCACACACAACTCCGCGTGCACATATATGTATAACATAGTGGTGGGGTATTTTTTATCCTTTAGCGTTACACTGGTTTCAGTAGTATAGAGATACTACCTTTCGTTCTGTATTCTGTGACTGAAACCAGTGTAACCAGTAAGAGATAGAAAATATATACGTGTACGGTGTTTACTTTGTATTCGTGCGATACTGTGTATTTGTGTTAGTGATCCTTGGTGGTACTGGTCGTCACGTGACCATTATTCACATACATATGTATGCTACCACAACTCTCCGTGTGGGAATGTAACAATGCAAACAACAATCTAATCCATTGTACTGCGATTGACTTATACTCATCGACTGCCGATGAGCGTGTGACTATTAAGAAGTCTAACGTCCACAAAAGTGCAGACTGCAGATTTCATGATAGAGATAGTTGCCATAGTTGCTGTACCTCTGCTCTGTGGGTACTAATGTACTACCAAGTACCAATGCGCTACCAATCCGTTCAGTGGTTCAGACTTGTAAATTGTCAAAATTTAATCAAAATTACACAAATTTTCGAAGAAAAAAGAAAATGGAAGATAACCAGTGTACGTCAATAACTAATGCATTTACGGTTAAAATAAAAGTGGAAGAGAATTTACAGAATGTAGACGATGTAGACAGTTCATTTTCAATCACAACAAAATCGCAATTAACTGACTCCTTATGTTATGGAAATGACATAAAACTGGAAGTGGATGTTGAAACTGGTCCGGATAATTTAAGTTTGAAAAGTTTACATACGGAAATTAAATTAGAAGATAATGAAGATGATATGTTAACAGAAAATAGTGTTTTATTTGACAAAAGTTACGAAAGTGATTCTAAAACGGAAAATTCTAGTGAGCAAAGCATTTTAAAGACTTATGAAATGGCTCAAACTAGTGAAAAATCGTACACGTTAAGCCGTTCGGGAAAACGTGAAAGAATTCATAACAGTGAAAAACCATTCAAATGTGATATATGCTTTAAAACATTTTCACGGTCAAGTAATTTGAAGGATCATGAAAGATTACATACCGGAGAAAAACCATTCAAATGTAATGTATGTTTTAAAACATTTTCTCAGTCAAGCCAGTTGAAAGTACATGAAAGAATACATAGAGAAGAAAAACCATTCAAATGTGATATATGTTTTAAAACATTTTCTCAGTTAGGCAGTTTGAAATCACATGAAAGAACACATACCGGAGAAAAACCATTCAAATGTGATGTATGCTTTAAAACATTTTCTGTCTCAACTGCTTTACGGATACATAAAAGAACACATACCGGAGAAAAACCATTCCAATGTAATCTATGTTTTAAAACATTTTCACAGTCAAGTATTTTAAAATTACATGAAAGAATACATACCGGGGAAAAACCATTCAGTTGTGACATATGTTTTAAAACATTCTCTGCGTTAGGTAATTTAAAAGAACATGAAAGAGTGCATACCGGTGAAAAACCATACATGTGCAGTATATGTTTTAAAACATTTTCCGCGTCAAGTAATTTAAAAACTCATGAAAGAGTACATACCGGAGAAAAACCATTCAAATGTAACACATGTTTTAAAACATTTTCTAAATCGAGCCAGTTGAAAGTACATGAACGGATACATACAGAAGAAAAACCATTTAAATGTGATATATGTTTTAAAACATTTTCCGTTTTATTTGTTTTACAAAATCATGAAAGAGTACATACGGGAGAAAAACCATTTAAGTGTCATGTGTGTTTTAAAACATTTTCTACGTCAGGTAATTTAAAAATACACGAAAGAACACATACCGGAGAAAAACCGTTCAAATGTGATATATGTAGTAAAACATTTAGTCGTTACGATAATTTACAATCACATGAAAGAACACACACAGGAGAAAAACCATTTAAGTGTAATATATGTTTTAAAACATTTGGCCAATATACTAATTTACAAATACACGAAAGAACACATACAGGGGAGAAACCATTCAAATGTGATATATGTTTTAGAACATTTTCTACGTCAGGCAATTTGAAATTACATGAAAGAACACACACAGGAGAAAAACCATTTAAATGTGATATATGTTTTAAAACATTTTCACGGTCAGATCATTTAAAAACACATAAAATAATACATACAAAATTGTTGTAAACTTTTGTAAACAATTACTTAGTGAAAGGAAAACTCACACTAGTTCGTCATTTTCATTTCTCTATTTTTCTTTTTTTTTATAAAAAAAAACAAATGCTACATCCGACAGTTGGAAAAATATTCCCAGACACTTTTGTAGGTTTCCTTCTTTTTTTGTCCTTGTCGTACACTTTTCAACACTACACCAGTGTCCTTAATCAGTGGTTTTTATTTAGTTTTTTATTATATTTGACATAATAATATTTCATCTTCACAAAGTTAAAAAAAATGATGCAATACTGTAAAGAAAAGTGAAATATGTTATTTTTAATTAGAATAAACTATTTTCGTTTGATTTTAACGGATTTGAAAATTCTAAACAGTACATATTGACATTAACTGATTTTTGTTTTTCAAAATTATATTTTTAATAGTATACCTTATTTCAGATACAATTGATCGTGAGTTTTCGTTAAAAAATTAAATAATTCTTATATTCGAAACAAATAAATCTTCTATTCTTTTCTAAAAATAAACTGCAAATTTAAAATTTACATAAATGCAATAATAAAAGAGATAAAGCCAAGAAAACGGAAATTATTTAAATTCAGAGTGAGGAAGCATGGTTAAATTTAACTGAAATGAACCATATTAAATATTTTGCAATGAATCCAGTCATTCAGTTATTTTATGTATATGTCTACAGTTAAGTTATAATATATCATTAATGTCAATTGTTTTCGGTTTCTTTAAGAAATATTCTTCTGTAATCAAATTATTATTGAATAAACAGAATTTACATAAAAATATAAAATAGTGTTATTAACTTATTATTGATTATTATTTCGTAACCTAATGTTCAATTAGTACCCTATGCACTATTTATTTGTTTGATTGAAATTAGAAAAAGACAATCATATGTTGACAAAGAAACTACCAAAAGTGTCTGGGAAGATTTTTTCAACTATAGTTTAACATTATACAGAGTGTTCATAAAGTTCCGGAACAATTCCGCAAAATCTCAGTTAATATTGAAACTAGAAAATGACCTTGAATATGGCCTCGACCAACCAATATCATATTTTTTTCGTTTTTATAACCTTCACACGACTTTGGGATATGAAGTATGAATATGGTTTTGAACGTAGAATTTCCCGCTCTCTCCGAATCCGAGATCAAAAATAGTGGTTTCCATTTAAGAAAACAAAGTTGACCTCCAAATTTTGGTCAACGTCATTTTCTAGTTCCTCATTTCTTCCCATGAAACTTTTGTCCGGGTTATTTTTCGATAAAGTCAAGCAAATACATTCTCACGAAGTTGACCGAAGTACGAGAGTGTAGACGGTTACTTCGTTGTGCCTCGTGGTTGGTGTTATAATGCTATATGCCTCGACCAACCTCAGCGAAGAACTCGGCCAGGAACCTTGTCCTGCCTCGGCGAGAATGTAGTTGGTACATCATATACTTGCGGAAAAAATTAAAAGATCATTTTTTTACTCTTAAACTTTCATAATTTTTAACAAAATGAAAAAAAAATTTCTCAGCTTTCTTCACATTTTTATCAATAACAGTATTTAAATTAATAAAAAAAAGAAATTTCGTTAAAAAAATTTTTTAAAAATTTTAAGGAAAGATTCTGAAAGTAAAAATTGTAAGCTTTCATTCTGTATTAAAATCAACGCTCTCTCATCGTTTTTGCCGAATTTGCAGGGACTTAAACATAAAACACTATTTTTATAAAGACATGTAAAATCGTCAAAAAGTTTAGGACCATATCTAATAGTACTACATATATTTTTTGGTCTTAAACTTTTTGACGATTTTACATGTCTTTATAAAAATAGTGTTTTATGTTTAAGTCCCTGCAAATTCGGCAGAAACGATGAGAGAGCGTTGATTTTAATACAGAATGAAAGCTTACAATTTCTACTTTCAGAATCTTTCCTTAAAATTTTTTTATGTTTTACTGTTTTTGAGTTATAGTTAAAAAAAAAACTTGATAAGAATTTAAAATGGAATTTTTACGTTCAAAACTCAGTATTAGTTCGAAGAATTCTTTTCCAATTAATTTTAATATTATATTCAAAAAGATCACTTTTTGTCCTTTAATTTCGTTTTTTTTTTCATCGCTGTACGACAATTTTTAACCGAGTTATAGTATTTCAAAGAGTAGAGCACACACTAAATTTTGACTGTTCATAACTTCGTAACTAATCATCGTACGGAAATTTTTCGGTGGTCATTAGAAAGCGAAAAATGTGTTATTTAATATGATAGAAACGTTAGTTGAGAGAAAACAATTTTTATCTATTAAAAAAGTTATATTTCAATTTTTTAAAAAGTAGAGAATATTCACTTTCACACTTTGATGTGACGTGATCGTCAAAGAAATGCCTAAATAATCTAAACAAATGCATGGATTGGAAGCCAAGTGTGTAGTCAAATCGTATACACAACGTTGTTTAAATTAAAGTTTTCATTGCATAGATAAAAACATTTAAAAAAAAAATTGAAGTGGTCTTAAATATTCTGACGGGGATGTATGTAAAGTAAAATTTTACTCAAAATATCGTCGGATTTGGAATTTTATGGAAAATTTGACGAAAAAAATTATATATGTATATAAAGTAGAAAAAAGCCCCCCAGTATGGGATAAAATTCTAATATAAAGGTAAGAACATTGTAACGTGTTTTTGAAGAGAGGTTTGTTAAAAAATAGTAATAAATTGGACTGCATTACAGATAAAAAATGTAATTATTGTTTAAAATGTAATTAATTAAATGTAATGTAATTGTTTAAATGTAATTATTCATAAGTTTGTAAATTTAAATTATACAGAATTTTACTTACAAAAAATTATTTTTGATTTTGTAATGTTAAATTGCCATCGTAAAGCCCCAGTAAAAGAAGCTTAACGAAAGTCCTGCATTTGATAACTAGTTAACCTTTTAAACAAACCATAGGCCGCTATTACATTGTCATAGATATATGTCAAAGATCTTTGATCAAATCTATGATCAAATATTAAGAAGTATCTTTAACTATGGTTACAGAAATATTATATTATGAAAGTTGACTTATTACACTATAATATTTCTTTGATTTAATAAAACTTTGACATATATCTATGACAGTGTAATAGCGGCCATATGATAAAATTTTTTTGTCTCAAAATGCGGGACTTTTTACTGCCAAGTGATAAATACAATAGATAAGGCTACAAAAAAAGAAAAAATCGTACATCCCAACATTAAAAATGTGAACCCTAGGAATTTACAAAAAATAAATTATACTAAAATATGTTGATAAAATTGAACATTATTTAGAATTATACCGTATTGTCACAGATGGCGGCACCTGTACCAGTGAATATATGTATACATATGCCAGCATTTTGAGCCGCCATATTGCAGGACGAGTTAACTCGTTTGAGGGCCAGTATTATAAAAGACAACTAACTAAATTTGTGAACTAAATTAATTTTATTCACAGATGTCAGTATTATAAAACTGAAATAAATTAAGTAGACAACTAAATTTTAGTTGACAGAAAATATACCGACTAAATTTTATTCGGAGATTAATTTGACAGTTCTGAAAGATTTTTACAAACATTATTTATGTTTATATTTATACCTCATATTAAACAGGTTTTATATACATTGTAATACAAACTAGAGGTACAGAATTAATGTTTATATTATACTTATATATGGAAATTAAAACATATTTGCAACATATTATAGGTTAATCTACTACTAAATAATTTAATCATGAGATACGTTTATAATACTGAACCAATATTTAGTTCACAACTATTTTTATTCGTAGAATAGTTATTCGTTGATTTAGTTGTCCTTTATAATACTGGGCCTTAATCATTTAAAAGTTAATGTCACAGTTCGCTACGTGGCGCTAATGGCATTTGCTGGCATACTAAATAGAGTTGGGACATGTGAGCATTTTTTATCAAATAGATGTCAAAATTAATTATCATATGGTTGAGTACAAAAGTATCGTCACCAAGTTATGTGTTAAAGAAGAATTAATTTTTTTTAATTTAATTAATCTTTTTAGATTAAAGTATTTTTTTAAATATTTATTTCCATTTTATTTTAGACTAGCCGTACCCGCGACGTCGTTCGCGCAAAGCATTGTTATAAACTCAATGAGAAGTATATATGTATTAAGTGTAATAATTATAAAGAACTTGCAAAGAATAATAATTTTTGTGTAATGCATGCACATGCTCAAAATGGTTTTTCTATTTTTCCGTGGGAATGAGGAATTTTCCCGGAGTAAAAAGTATCTTAAATGTTGACCCAAGTAATAAGTTATCACCACACCAAATTTCATCAAATAGTTTTTGCGTAATATGTGCACATGTTCACAATGGTTTTTCAGTTTTCACCTGGGAATGGAACATTTTCCCGGAGTAAAGGGTATCTTAAATGTTGACCCAAGTAATAAGGTATCACCACATCAAATTTTATCAAAATCCGTCCAATAGTTTTTGCGTAATGCGTGCACATGCACAAAATGGTTTTTCTATTTTTCCGTGGGAATGAGGCATTTTACCGGAGTAAAGAGTATCTTAAATGTTGCCCTAGGTAATAAGTTATCACCACACCAAATTTTACTAAAATCGGTCCAATAGTTTTTGCTTAATGTGTGCACATGCTCAAAATGGTTTTTCCATTTTCCCGTGGGAATGAGAAATTTTCCAGGAGCAAAACGTATTTTAGATGTTGACCCAGGTAATAAGTTATCATCACACCAAATTTTATTAAAATTCGTCCAATAGTTTTTGCGTGATGCGTGAACAGACAGACAGACTCTAAAAATCGCTATTTTGATATCTACATCGATAACTATTTACAGTACCAGTACAATTTTTCAAAAATATTCCGTGTACAGAAATGGTCTCGTTACAATTTTATTATATGTATAGATGAATCTGATGAAAAATAGCGAACTATCAAAACTCATGTCCCGACTCTATTTTAGAATAAGTACCATTAACGCCAGCTGGTATATTGGTTACAACGGCGTCAGTAACGGTATATGTATTTTTTTATAATGGATATATGGAGAGTGGCAGGTACATGAGCAAGGGGTCAAACCAAGCCCTAAGCGTGTGTGTAAAAAATTGTGGATAGCAGTGTGCCAGTGAGTGGTTCGATACCGCTTAAGTGTGTCAGTCACACAACAACTATACCCGTGTTCAGATCGATTGTTATCAACCAGTTTCAACAGTAAGCGAATACATATATAGTAATATACAGGTACCGAAACACAAGCATACATATGCAGTGTAGTCCCCTCTTTTAACAAACAGAGTGTGACGTTGATACAAACACACGCGTACATCACGCATGCATTGATACGAGATTTATGTTGTAACATGTGCATTTGGAGTGGGACAGAAATTAGGTCATTTGTGACGTAAGCTATTGTCCACATTGAGAAAGCTAGTATAAAGATACGAAGTTTGTTTCTGAATACAGATTCCGCTCAAAATAGGGAATAGTAAACAAGTCACTTTCCCTATTTTAAGCGTAACATACAGGATGAACTAAATATCTATGTATATGCATATACATATATTTACTAGGTCACTGATATACCGTAACCAAAAGCTAAGACATGCAGCGATGCCCAGTTCTCCAAATCTTTCTAGTTTATTTTCTCACGTTAAATGTTTTCTTTTCTTAATAACCCCTGTCATATTAAAAATACAGTTTATTTAGTTATATAAAATAAGTGCATAACTTAACTACATACATTAAGTAATTAACTTTTTTTATTTAAAATAACAACTGTACACAATTAATACATATAATAAATTGATAACAATTATTATTATTAATAAGAAAATACGTTTGTATGTTCCGAATCAGACCATTTTAAGAATAATCTTTGCTAATGTTTGAGTACAGAACAAAAAGTAAATACGTACAGATACATATTGTGGAGTGAATGTCAAAGACGCTATTTTAATTTTAATTTATCACCACTTCATAATGTCCCAACGATCCCAACAACACATTCACAAGCATTATATGCATGTATGCCTACTACCTGATACTATTAAATAATCAAATCATGGATATGTTTATATATGCATAATTATATACATAGAATTATAGACAATTGTAGGGTTTTGGACGTTTTAAACATTTCATTTCAAACTCATAAGTAAATGTACAAATTGCAAAATTTTTAATTTTTCTGAATAAATGATTAAAAAGTTCATACACACTTTATTATTTGTCACACCATTTATACTATTATTTTTTATTTTTTTTGACAATATTTTTATTACTTTTTAATATAAACATGTTTGAATGTGTGTGTGTTTGTTTACAATATTTCCTTATTTTAGATTTGCTTATTTTAAGAGAACGGTGTATTCTGTGGATGGTAGTCTACCAAACTGTACCCGCTGTCGCCAGCGAGTGACGTAGATACAGCAACATGATGTACGGACACGAATTTGCGAATATATTAGTATGATATGTGTTCTATGTACGTCACACTCTATCTGAGGCGAGTGGTATACGTACTACATATTCGAGGCGTACGTATGTATGCTATGTATATATATTACATTGTTGCAAGTGGTTGATAAACAATGTCCAGCAATCAATGTCCGCGATGTCTGCACCGCTACAACTGGTGCGCATGACTGAACCACCTAAGCTGTGACAGACCAACAAATGACTCCAAGCGAACTATACTTTTTTTATTTTAGCTTGCTTCTAGTTTCCTATGGACATGAGTGAGTCCCAAGCATAGATAAAGTACATGAGAATTTTATTTCTGAAAGATAGCTAACTTCAATACATTTTTTTGACTCTCTATTACCTCTCTATGACACTGAGAACGGGGGGCACAGGGTATAGATGTCACCGTTGTCATAATCCTCATGCGTATTACACTTGAGAAGAACAGAAATGTCACTATAATAACTTTAAATTATCTTTAGCCTTTGCCGATAATGTAGGTTACTACTAGTAAGATAATCCACTAAAATTCTCCTAATTGCATTTTATTTTAATCAGCTTTTCAAGTTTAAAACTCATACAATAATTATAAACTCATATATTTGTTTAAAAACTCAAGTAAATTTATTTTTATTCAAAATTATACATTAATCAAATATTTCGTAAAATATCACTATCACTGATTCTAATTTCTGACAAGTGTGCTCCCATTTTTCTGCAACAGATAAAATGTATTCAAATTTTCTAATTAATTTACTGTGATAATAAAATAAGTAATTATTTTCAAATAAAGTAATAAATGTTAATTATACATACCTCCAATAAATAATAATTAAATAAAATTATTAAATTTAATATTGAATTCAAAAAAATAGACGAATTACTCATAAATAATTCGAAAAAAATGAAAATTGCTTCACAGAATTTTTTATAATTGTTACTATAGAAATGTTAGAAATTATAAATTTCTAAAATAATAGAATAAGTTCTATGAACAGTAAATTCGACAGATATCAGCTAATAGCACTGTCTACAATTACCAATTTTTTAAATATGTTGTGCAGTGCTACTGCACTGCCCTCTGAACTTAGTACCAAAATAACCACCTGCTAAGAAAAATCCTATAATTTTAGTGGGTGCTCTTCTATATATTCATAGTGTTATTCTCTATGGTCACAAGTATGCTACCGCGGCTACCGCTATCAACCCTACCAACATAGAACACTAGAAGTCAACTAATATCCAAAAAGTGTAATTCGCTTGGAGTCATTTGTAGGCCAGTCACAGCTTAAGGCATGTAGTCAGTCAGTGTCCGTCGCCGAACACACAGTACATTGTTAGACAATGCTTAGACATTGTTACTTAAATTGGACAGCTTGGTCTGTCCCATAATACGTGTGTTGTAGTCGTTGTAGTAGTATGTGTTAATACGCACACAGACGCAACCACAGAACAAATAGAACGAATATAACTATCTCTTTTCTGCAATCACTTATGTGCTTTTATGTGCATCTTAGGCTGCTTAGTGTCATTTGCTCAGTACCCGTCGCTGAGTGTAAGTCAGTCAAACAACAATGCATTTGATTGTTGTTAGCATTGTAGAACCCGCACAAGTATCACACATATGTATGCGATCGAGGGTCACGTGCACCACCGATCACTCACACTAACTGAGTTTACCGCACAAATACAAAGTAAACACCGTGCACGTATACAACATATTTTCTATCTCAAGTGGTTACACTGGTTCCAGTAGTATAGAGAGAGATATTTTTTCTCTAGTGCTCTATGGACGCAACCATTAAACCAATACCACTGCAAACAGTGTGTATCTACACGCCAGAGTGGGGAGATTTTACGTCACAAACTCATTACAAGTGGAACAGAGACACAGACAATCTAGTTTGACCCCTTGCCAACCAACCACAATTCCACCAACATAATTTATAGCTAAGCACCATAGAACGTTCAGTCACAGTGGTTCAGATTTGTAAATTGTCAAAATTTGGTCAAAATTACAAGAAAATGGAAAATAACCAATGTACGTCAATAACTGATCCATTTACTGTTAAAATAAAAGTGGAAGAGAATTTACAAAATGTAGACGATGTAGATAGTTCATTTTCAATCACAACAAAATCGCAGTTCACTGATTTCACATGTTATGGAAATGACATAAAACTGGAAGTGGATGTTGAAACTGGTACCGATAATTTAATAAATTTGAAAAGTTTACATACCGAAATAAAATTAGAAGATGATGAAGAGGATATGTTAACGGAAAATAGTGTTTTATTTGACAAAAGTTACGAAAGTGATTCTAAAACAGAGAATTCAAGTGAGCAAAGCATTTTAAAGACTTATGAAATGGCTCAAACTAGTGAAAAATCATGCACGTTAAGCCGTTCGGTAAAACGTGAAAGAATTCATAGTTGTGAAAAACCATTCAAATGTGATATATGCTTTAAAACATTTTCACGGTCAAGTAATTTGAAGGATCATGAAAGAGTACATACCGGAGAAAAACCATTCAAATGTAATGTATGTTTTAAAACATTTTCTCAGTCAAACAATTTGAAAGTACATGAAAGAGTACATAGAGAAGAAAAACTATTCAAATGTGATATATGTTTTAAAACATTTTCCCAATCAAGCGGTTTGAAATCACATAACAGAACACATACAGGCGATAAACCATTCAAATGTGATATATGTTTTAAAACATTTTCTGCCTCATCTGCTTTACGGATACATAAAAGAACACATACGGGAGAAAAACCATTCCAATGTAACATATGTTTTAAAACATTTTCACGGTCAAGTAATTTGAAATCGCATGAAAAAATACATACAGGGGAGAGACCATTCAAATGTGATGTATGTGTTAAAACATTTTCTCAGTCAAGTAAATTAAAACTACATAAAAGAACACATACAGGAGAAAAACCATTCAAATGCGATATATGTTTTAAAACATTTTCTCTGCAACATAATTTGAAATCACATGAAAGATTACATATAGGAGATAAACCATTTAAATGTGATGTATGTTTTAAAACATTTTCTCAGTCAAACATTTTGAAAACACATGAAAGAACACATACAGGAGAAAAACCATTCAAATGTGACACATGTTTTAAAACATTTTCTTACTCAAGTAGTTTAAAAGCTCATGAAAGGATACATACAAGAATGTTGTAAAGTTTTGTAAACAATTACTTAGCGAAAGGAAAACTCACACTAGTTCGTCATTTTCATTTCTCTATTTTTCTTTTGTTTTTTTTTTATAAACAAAAACAAATGCTACATCATCATACCAACTAACTAACACATTCTCGTGAAGTGGACCGAAGTACGAAGAGTGTAGACGGTCACTTCGTTGTTCCTCGTGGTTGGTGTTATAACGCCAACCTCAGCGAGGAACTTCGGTTACCCTATTCATATATGTATTCGACTAAAAATTTAATCGGTTTGTCGACTATTGTATACTCGATATTCTCAACTAGTAACTAATTTTGTCTGAAAAACGTTTTTAGTCGATTAATCGGCTCGACATGACTACGTAATGTGTTCTTAAATTAAGACTTTACGGTTCAAGTACACAGCATCTGTGTAATAGCCAGAACTACCGTGCGATCACCGATCACACATTTGTGCGATGTTACTGCAAACACGTGTAAACCAGTTACAAACACTCTCTGTGTGATGATCTATAGATGAATAAACATTCATAGATGAATAACACATGAATATATAATTTTATATTATCATTTTTTTTTTTTTTATAATACGGTACTTGACTGTATTTAAAATTTGTGTCAAATGTTAAATAATTCTATGCATTATCATTACATATGTCCAATTTTAATAATGAAACATAAAAAAATTTGATAACTATTTAGAAATTTTATTTTAAAAATCACCATTTTTCAACAAATATTCAAATTAGTGAATACGCGCCATTTCTTGAAAATGACGTAACATTTTGTAGCTAGATATGTCAATTTTGATAATTTTCATCGGTGAGGTGAAATTGTGTTTCCTTTTGAATATTTCTATTAGCTTATGTATATAGTAATAATAATTGACCAGAATTCAAATAAATACTTGCTTTTACTTTGACATTTTATAAATATAATCAAAGTTTTGAGGTTATAAAATATTGACATTGACGTTTAGTTTCTTCAAAATGTGACGTCACTATAGTGAGGTATTTTTCCCGCCTTTTTCTCATTTGAAATTGTAGGGTTATTTTTTTTGATGATTTTTTACAAAATCTGTCGAAAATAAAAAAAATCACTTACCTGATATGGAAAAACAATGCTTTTAGAATATTTTTGTCACTTCAGTCAAGTACCCTATTGTATTGAAATGTGTAAATGTAATTGTAATAAAAGTATTTAATTGTTTTTGTCTTTTTTAATTAGTTTATTGTTATTGTATTTCCTGTTATTATTTTTTTTCTTAAATAAATATGAAAATAATTTACGTTGTCAACTTTTCACTATATTTAAATTGTTTAAATTACGAACGGTTTCGAGCGATTTGCTCATCCTCAAGTATCAAACAAGATTGAGGGATATCTATTGCATTACAACTCTTTATATAAAAAAAAACTAACTATGGTGGTGTTACGTGTGCTAATTGACCATCAGTAGTCCGGCAAAATATAAATTGAAAAGAAGAAAACAGAAAATTTAACACGTGTATTCATGAGACAGGTAAAAAGGATACTCATTGTAAAGCATTTAGTAATAAGAGCCGCAGGAATTATTTATTTATTTTTTTTTTTAAATTAAAAATGTTTATGTTTACAAATGCAGAATTATTTCGTGAATTGATTTAAATAAATTGTTTTATTTAATTTTTATGTCATCGAAGATGACATATTAATATCGTTTTGTGACTGAATAATTATTGAGTTGTACATCCATACTGAATAAACGCAAGAGGGCTGTAGAGCTCTGAACAACTATAGAGTTAACAAAAAATCATAAATTAACATTTCACTGAGATGACATAGTGCGTGTCAAAAACACGCATTTGACGAATTTTTTAAAAATATTGCCGACGCCTGGGAAAGTTGACTGCGTCACAGTGTTAACACTTTCAGTCCCACCGCTTCGGCATCCGAAAATAATCACAACCGCAGAGGCCGATCGCGATAATATTTAGAATAAACAAAACACTTAAAAATACATACTTATAAAAAAGATTTTATATTATTCTAATAGACTATCTATATTTTCGCAAAGTTGATCGAGTACGAAAGTGTAGAAGATCGCCTCGTTGTGCCTCGTGGTTGGTGATATAATGCTATTCCATGGAAGAAGGAAAGGTATATAATATTGTAAAAGAAGGAGCATTTCCAAAAAATACTGATCAACATATTATGAATATTAAACGTGCGTATTATGAATGACGTCATTTTGTAAATAAACAGTAAGGGTTTTAATTTAATTAAAACATTGCCATTGCTTTTAAAACAATATATATTATTTAGTATATTTTTCTTATAATGGGGAATTTGACTAATTTTGGGAAACCGTTTTAAAATACGCATATTTATGTATTATGCATGTATATTATTTTAATTTTTAAAAATAATGCCAAAAATCATTAAAAAAAATTAATTTAATATTTGTTCTCAAAATTTGCGCGAAAACGTTCATTAGCTCCAGTTACGTCACATTCTCTAGATAACAACAGGTGTCATGTAATTAAGAAAAAAAACTTTATTTTTCTTGATGATTTTTAAAAAAATTAATTAAATTCAAGTTAATTTCCATAGTTATGTTTGCTAACCGGAATTTATGTAGCGACCCTAGTGGCGACAGTGTTGAAATATAAGAGAAAGCAACGTCACAGCCAAGGGGTCAAACTAGATTGTCTATGTCTCTGTTCCACTTGTAATGATTTTATGACGTAAATCGCCCCACTCTGTTTGTGTAGATACACACTGTTTGCAGTGTATTAGTTTGGTGTTTTTTAGTAGTGTGCGTATTTACGCACACTACTGCAACACACGTATTACCAGAGAGAGCTGTTCAACGTGTTCAACTAACAATGGTAACAATGTACATATAATGCACTGTGCGTTCGATGACGGACACGGACTGACTAATGCCTTAAGCTATGACACGTCTCCAAATGACTCCAAGCCAATTACACTTTTTTGATATTAGTTGGTTTCTAGTGTTCTATGGTCACAGCCCCTTTCTGCTGACGTCATTTATAGCTGAAAAATATTAATTTTTTTTAAAATTAAATAATGATAGTTAGGATGAATAAACATAATAAATTGCTGTATTTTATTATCAATTTTCATTAAAATTTGTAAATTTTCCCATTTACCGACACATCGCTAAAATAATTTTTTTTAATTTAATGTTCCCATCATGCAAACGTACTACAAACCGTGCAAACGCAAGTATGATTCATTTCAGTTAAATTTACCCATGCTTCGTCACTTTGAATTTAAATAATTTCCGTTTTCTTGGCTTTATCTTTTTTATTATTGCATTTACGTGAATTTTAAATTTGCAGTTTGTTTTTAGAAAAGAATAGAAGATTTATTTGTTCCGAATATAAGAATTATTTAATTTTTCAACGAAAACTCAGGATCAATCTGATCAATTTTATTTGAAATGAGGTATACTTCCCAGGAATAGGGATGAGTATCGATAAGAAAACACCGATGGTTAACATCGTTTGTAAATCAATAACATCGATGTTTTTACAATGTTTAAACATCGATCTTTAAAATATAAATACAGAAAAAAACTATTATAAACTATTTTCAACTGTAAGTTGGGAATAAGAATAAAAAAATAATAAAACATGGGATCGTTGCTTTGTTACTTTTCACAACAAAATCGTAAAAAAAACACGAGTCGACTTTCGGCTTTTACACCATTGTCAGGTGAAAAACATAACTAAAATTTTAGTTATGTTTTTCACCTGACGATGGTGTAAAAGCCGAAAGTCGACTCGTGTTTTTTCTATGATTTTGTTGTGAAAAGTAACAAAGCAACGATCCCATGTTTTTTTTTAATATGGATTTTCACAAAGTAAACCTATCTAATATTAATTATTTAAAAAAATAATATTCTTAGCGTTTTTATAGCTCGCAGTGTAATATCTTCGTTCTTACCATGGAAGAAGGAGAGGTATATAATATTGTAAAGGAAGGAGCATTTCCCAAAATACTGATCAACATATTATGAATATTAAACGTGCGTATTATGAATGACGTCATTTTGTAAATATACAGTAACGGTTTTAATTTAATTAAAACATTGCCATTGCTTTTAAAACAATATATTTAGTATATTTTTCTTATAATTGTGATTTCTGTATAAAAACATAAACAATTAATTAATTATTTTTAATATCTGTTCTAGTTAATTCAATAATCAACTCCTTAAGAATGCTGTTCGACTATTTTATCAGTTAATTTTTCGAATTCTTAATTGTCTACTAAATTATTGTATTTTTTAACGGTGCTTAAAGAATATTATAAATTACCATAAACTGAAAACAAAAATTGCTCAAATTAATCGATTATTTACAATTTATAACAATTTTTGTAAAAAGATTACGTTTTGGTTTATAATTTTCCATCACTAATAAGACATATCTTTTTGATAAAAGTAGACACAAACATAAATAAAACTATACAGTTATTAAATTATCATTTTATTAATAAATAAATAAATACAAACAAAATACATGATCTTGAAGTTAAATTTTTATATGCTCATTAATTTTACATATAAGACGCTACTGAAATGAAGGGTCAATCTAACCTATATTTTAATTTTTACATAATTTTATTTTTTACAATATTTTTAAAATTTTTGTCGTTATTATCACATATTTTAACTAAAAAACGAATTCCTTATTTACGTAGAATGATTCCTTTTTCGATATTTCCTTTACTTTGTGTAATGTCAAAATTGGTATTTTTCCGCTTATTATAAACCTGTTTTTTTAGATGAAAAATGTAGAAAAATTAACAAATTTTCCCTAGAAATGGTTGCATTTATTGATCAATACAATATTTACTTACCCAAATATTATATTTACGGTGTATTACGTTTACTAATTTTATTTTAAATTTAATTTTTTGTAGGACTGGATGTTTAGTGCTTATTTGCACGTGTTATAGTGTATATTTACTCTTTTGTTTTTTATTTTTTGTGGTACATTCAAAAGAATCTACGTATTCATTCTAACATATCATATTAAACTATATCTTGTCCCTCTCTTAAGAAATAGTCTCCATCCATATTCTTCTATATCAATGGTTCTTACAAACTTCATATTACCAACGTTACCAACAGTGTATATAAAAACATCGATGCTATTATAATTTGTTTATTTGGTTTGGAATATGAACACCATATTTCTTTCTCTGTTTTGCACATTTTTTCTATTCTGCAAAATAGAGAAGGAAATATGGTATTCATATTCCAAACAAAAAAACAAGCTATGTGTATAAAAACATCAGCAATTTACCATCGATGTACAAAAAACATCGACGACTTGCCACCGATGTCGAAAACATCGAACATCGATAATAAAACATCGATCATTGATTCTCATCCCTACTCAGGAACTACCAACGTTACCAATGTGCTACCAATCCGTTCAGCGGTTTAGACTTGTAAATTGTCAAAATTTGGTTAAAATTACCCAAATTTTCCAAGAAAATGGAAGATAACCAGTGTACGTCAATAACTAATGCATTTACTATTAAAATAAAAGAGGAAGAGAATTTACAAAATATAGACGATGTACACTGTTCATTTTCAATCACAACAAAATCGCAATTAACTGACTCCTTATGTTATGGAAATGACATAAAACTGGAAGTGGATGTTGAAACTGGTCCGGATGATTTAACAAATTTGAAAAGTTTACATACGGAAATTAAATTAGAAGATGATGAAGATGATATGTTAACGGAAAATAGTGTTTTATTTGATGAAAGTTATGAAAATGATTCTAAAACAGAGAATTCAAGTGAGCAAAGCATTTTAAAGACGTATGAAATGGCTCAAACCAGTGAAAACTCATGCACGTTAAACCGTTCGGAAAAACGTGAAAGAATTCACAGTAGTGAAAAACCATTCAGATGTAATGTATGCTTTAAAACATTTTCTCAGTCAAGCCAGTTGAAAGTACATGAAAGAACACATACAGGAGAAAAACCATTCAAATGTGATGTATGTTTTAAAACATTTTCCGTTTTATGTACTTTACAGAATCATGAAAGAGTACATACGGGAGAAAAACCATTTAAATGTAATGTATGTTTTAAAACATTTTCTACGTCAGGTAATTTAAAAATACATGAAAGAACACATACGGGAGAAAAACCGTTCAAATGTGATACATGTAGTAAAACATTTAGTCGTTATGACAATTTACAAAGACATGAAAGAACACATACAGGACAAAAACCATTTAAATGTGATATATGTTTTAAAACATTTTCCCAGTCAAACATTTTGAAAACACATGAAAGAATACATACAGGACAAAAACCATTTAAATGTCATATATGTTTTAAAACATTTTCCCAGTCAAACATTTTGAAAACACATGAAAGAATACATACAGGACAAAAACCATTTAAATGTGATATATGTAATAAAACATTTTCTCAGTCAAACATTTTGAAAACACATGGAAGAATACATACCGGCGAAAAACCATTTAAATGTAAAGTATGTTTTAAAACATTTTCTCAGTCAGCGCATTTGAAAGGACATGAAAGAATACATACAAAAGTGTTGTAAACTTTTGTAAACAATTACTTAGCGAAAGGAAAACTCACACTAGTTCGTTACTTTCATTTCTCTATTTTTATTTTTATTTTATAAACAAAAACAAATGCTACATCATTGACCGATGTTGACCGAAGTACGAGAGTGTAGACGGTTACTTCGTTGCTCTCAGTGAGGAACTCGGCCAGGAAGCTCGTCCTATCACGAGGCGAGAATGTAGTTGGTACATCATAATTAAGTTAGATTGATATATACATATATATATATATATATATATATATATATATATATATATATATATATATATATATATATATATATATATATATATATATATATATATATAAGGTCAAAATAGATAGAGAAAGATACGCTACATTTGAGACTAGGGATGATCGATATTAGAAAAACATCGATTCAAGAGTATCGATATACGATATATATCGAAAAAAAGACATCGTTGTTTATGTAGCAAATTAAACAACCATTATAGGTAATCTATTATTTTATTTATTAAAAATTAACATTGCCAGTATTTATTTGGCACACTTTGCAAAAAAAAGTCACTTTGTTAGAAGTTTCCCTTTTAATATGTTCCTTTGCTGATTCAAATGTAGACAAAATTAAAATAATAAATCCTGAAGTTAGAATCCGGATAAAAAGTTAAATCCTGAAAAGAAAAAAAAAACTATATAAATAAGGTAAAGGGCCTAGTTTCTGACCGTTTTGTAGTGACAGCTGAGGTTAAAGGACAATAATAAATATAAGTTTTAACTTAAGAGACAATTAATTTATCAACGAGTTTATGGTTTTCGAAATAAAGTCATGTACGTAAAATAATTATTTGAATTGAATTAATAATTTAAATTAATGTTTAAAAATTGACATCCAAGGACCCAGTTTTTAACCCTCAGAATTTCTCATGTGACAGTTTCTGACCCTGACAGTGGCCTAGTTTCTGACCCATAAATTCAATTATGATTAGCTTATGAAGTAATTATTAAGCTTAAATAAACTAAAATCATTACTTAGAGTCTTAGACTAATAAATTAAATATTTATTTATTATAAAAAAATACAGTTTTTTAAAATTTAATTTATAAATAATTTTTTATTGATAAAAATGAATGTTTAATGTTATATAGGTTATGAAAAATAACAAAAACTAATCGAAGATAACTATAAATAACAAAATAACTAACAAAAACTGGTTAGAATTTAATTGGGCCATACCACTTTAGAAGTGAGCCTAGTAATTGACCCTCATATTTCAATAATAAAAATCATTCTAAGGTATTTTATAAATATTTTAAAATAAATTTTAAACAAATATTAACCTGCTCATATATTTTTAATTAAGTTTTCATACTTACATGATGAATATTGCACAGATCAAAATGAGTACTTTGTAACATAAACTGTTAAGAAACAACTAAAAAATAGTTTTTACACACATTTTAAACTTAACTTTTTTTTTTTATTTAGTTAATATATTCTAAACTTTTTAAATTGCTATTCATTAGGCACAGAATAGATTACTTTAAATTAAGAATTTATTTTTTTTCTTATTTAAAATATAGTTTTTTTATTAATTTATAAAAAAAATTGAAAAGATCAGAAGCTGGGCCAGGGTCAATTACCGGGTCTTTTACCTTATGCAAATCAACTACAATTTTTAATTAAAAAAACACAAACATTAAATAAAAACGTAAATATATTGAAAACGAAAACTAATATGTCCTGCGACGAAAACGAAAAATTTGTATTATCTTTGTTACCAACATTGAAATCATTTTCAGAAGATTTAAATAAAATTTTTGAACGTGAAATAATGCAATTAATAGAAAAATATGAAATATATTCGAAAAATGAAAAAAATTCGATATCAATACCAGAAAATTCCGTAGCTGAAAAAATAAAACCGCAGGAAATTTTATTAGAAACGCCACCGAATTTTCAACCAAATATTTCATCGACTGAAACATCAGTACGAGGTCATTCACCAATTATAGAGCAACCAGAGCACATGTCTGTTGTTCAAAATTTAACACCGATATACAGTTGCACATCAACGGATTCAATTGATTCGTACTTATCCAATTTTTGTACTACAGAGTATACGGAATTTCCTTAAATTTTTCACCGTGTCAGTCATTGATTAAATGGTCAAAATTTGTATCATTTATAAATAATAAGTAAGTACAATTTTTTTTCATTAACAAAACTATAATTAAGATTTTCTTTTATTAAATTTTTATTTTTTATTTCTTTTAGATACGAGAAATTATAAACGTAAAACGGAAAGAGGAAGCTTTTGAAAAAGGTCTCTCTGAAGCTGTTGAAATCGCTGTGAAACACAAATATTTAATGGCAATTTTTTTTTAAAGTTTGGATAAGTGGATCCTAGAACTTGCCATAAAAGTAATGGATCTTGTTTTAAATCAACTACAGGACTTTTTAAATACTGGATAGCTTAGAGTAATATCGATGTTTCGATATTATTCTCGTAACATCGATGTGTCAATGTTATCGAGGACGCTATCGCTATGAGAAATTCACCAAATTCTACGACATCTACGTCATCACGATCTGTGCGTCGCGTCAGCATACCTTTCTTCATCTATTTTGGTATATTGTACTCTGAGTAAGCTGTGTTCTACATACAGCTGTACAAAAAATGGCTCTTTACATGCATGTATGCGTAAAATACCACAGCTTATTACACTTTCGTTAATTATTATATTGTATTAAAATCTGGTGTTCAAAAATTTTACCTAGCAACTGTGTGTTTACATTTGTTTTTAATAAGTTTCAAATTCTACATAATTTTAATGTACTGTATTTGTATAATTAACACTAGAAAGATTTACTTTGTGAAAATCCATATTATAAAAATAAATATAAAAATAATTTGCGTTGTCAACTTCTCACTGTATTTAATTGTTTAAATTACGAACCGGTTTCGAGCGATTAGCTCATCATCAGGTATCAAACAAAATTGAATGTTATCTTTTGGATTACAACTCTTTATATAAAACTAAATATGGTGGTGTGACGTGTGATAATTGGCCATCAGTAGTTCGGCAAAAAATAAATTGAAAGGAAGAAAACAGAAATTTAATTCAGTATAGAAACTTGTGTTTGTAACTTATATAAATATATAACAACACACGCACTTGTGTGTTACGATGCACTGATACTCAACAGAAATGTATGTAAAGTAAAAATTAAACAATTTCTGTTCTCGTGGCGAATAATAGTATATTGTACAATAAGTGGGAAAAGAGGCTTATTTCTCACGAATATGAGTTTGTTGCGCGAGCCCGCAGGGCGAGTGCAACAATTCGTATGAGTGAGAAATAAGCTTTTCCCACGTATTTTACACTATACTTTTTCTACGAGCACATTTTTTTTTTTGTAAAATTTAACATAAATAATTAAAATAAAATTTAAATAAGTAGTAAAAATTTTTTAAATTTATAATGTCAGTAGTAAGATGTTCAAATTTTTGCCAAAGCATACTTTGAAACTATGGAAACAATAATAAATAATCAACATACATATGTATATTTTTTTTAGTATTATTCCTATATATTATATAATATATTAAACTAATAACAGAACAGCCTACTTTTTATGTCATCGAAGGATGACATATTAATATCGTTGTGTGATCATAGTGGGGGGAAACATTATTATAGAGTTGTACATCCATATTGAATAATTATAGAGTTGTATATCCATATTGAATAAACGCAAGAGGGCTGTAGAGTTAACAACTATAGAGTTAACAAAAAATCATCAATTAACACTTTTACTGAGGTGACATTACTTACAAGGAAAGGTATCCAACTGTATCTCTCAAAAATTTTTGAAACTTTGGTGGATTGTAGATCTTATTAAAACTAATCCAAAGCCATATTTCGTTCGTGCCCATAAGCGGTTTAAGGGGGTGGAACTTCGCCCCTCAAAATTAGAGTTTTTTTGAACTTTCTTAAATATCTTGGAAATGGTAAGAGCTTTGGTAGGGAAACTATACATTTTTGTAAATGGTACTTTAAGATCTTTATTATGATACCAAAATTAAAATTACAAAATCACTTGGGTTTCATCCCCCACCCTCAACCCCTAATTTTATCAAGTATTTTTTGGTAAAAGAGGAGACCGTTATGTGTAAATAAAATAATTTTTAATTAATATATATTTTACATTACGCCAGTTTATTTCTTGTTGCACCCTTTGTTAATATTAACTTGGGAAAATTTTTAACTTTTTGATTTAATAATGAGCAAAAATATGGTCAAAGAATCTTGTATTTTAGAGAGATACAGTTGGGTACCTTTCCTTGTTAGTGCGTGTCAAAAACACGCACTTAACGACTTTTTTATTATATTAAGGCGAGCGAAATAATTTCCCACTGTATTTCCGTACAGTGTGGGCAATTATTAATTTTTACATATAGTTAGCCGTGCACAAAATGTAACTTTTCATAGTAGAAAAATAAATTATAGTTTCTTATATTGTAAAAAAATCGAAAAAATAGTTTTTTTTTTTGCTAAAAAAGACCACTGTAACTCCTTAACACTATAAAGCCCGAGCACTTTTACAGTAAACTTCCCCAAAGGCCGGCAATATTTTTAAAGAAACTTTATATAAGAAAACACAAAATGATTCAGCATGTGTATATGTAAAGTAAAATACGTATATAAATATATTTTTATCAATAAAAGGAAGATAATAAACTCGTAAAAACAAATATAAAAATGTAAACAAACAGTAATAATATAAAATATTTTTAAGTAAGTGTTTTGTTTGTTCTAAAAATTGATCGCGGTCGGCCTCTACGGTTGTTTTGATTATTTTCGAATGCTGAAAAAGTGGGCTGAAAGTGTTATATTAAATGTCCATCATGCGCTCCCCTGATGAATATTATGCACCCCCTGGGTGCGCGCCCATCAGTTTGGAAACCGCTGGTGTAAAATCTAATTCGTGCCTATTTATCTAACACCACCTACGTTATGTAGGTGGTGTTGGTACATCACGCATACATTGATACGAGTTTTATGTTGTAACATGTTGTGCGTTTGGAATGTGACAGAAATTAGGTCATTTGTGACGTAAGCTATTGTCCACATTGAGAAAGCTAGTATAGAGATACGAAGTTTGTTTCTGAATATTCTGTGTTCGTACCCTATTCAATTCTATCTACGGTTTCTCACAATCAGACGCCTCTGCACACATAATCTATGGTCAAACAAAACGTTCAGGTTCAAACTTGATCATTGTCAATTTGTCAAAACCCCAATACCATTCTAAAATTAAATTTCTCGAGAAAAAAGAAAATGGAAAATAAAGTGTGTACATCAAAGACTGATGCGTTTACTGTTAAAATAAAAGAGGAGGAAAATTCACACAGTGTAGACAACGAATTTTCAAATGTAACAAAAACGGAAGTACCGGAATCTACATGTTATGGAAACGAAATAAAATTGAAACTGGAAGAAAGCAATACTGGCGATGTAATAAATTTGGAAAGTTTACATACCGAAATAAAATTAGAAGATGATGAAGAGGATATGTTAACGGACAATAGTGATTTATTTAGTGAAAATTCAGAAATATTTAACACACAGAATACCATTGATCAAACACATGACACAATACATACAGAACAAGAAAAACCATTCAAGTGTAATGTATGTTTTAAAACGTTTTCCCGATCAGACGCGTTAAAGAGCCATGAAAGAATCCATACAGGAGAAAAACCATTTAAGTGTGATATATGTTTTAAAACATTTTCTCACTCATATAGTTTCAAGAATCATAAAAGAATGCATACAGGAGAGAAACCATTCAAGTGTAATATATGTTTTAAAACATTTTCTTATTCAAACTATATGAGCCAACATAAAAGAAAACATACAGGAGAAAAACCATTTAAGTGTAATGTATGTTTTAAAACGTTTTCCCGATTAGACGCGTTAAAGAGCCATGAAAGAATCCATACAGGAGAAAAACCATTTAAGTGTGATATATGTTTTAAAACATTTTCTCACTCATATAGTTTCAAGAATCATCAAATAATGCATACAGGAGAGAAACCATTCAAGTGTAGTATATGTTTTAAAACATTTTCTCAGTCAGGCGACTTAAAGAAACATCAAAGAACACATACAGGAGAAAAACCATTTAAATGTGATATATGTTTTAAAACATTTTCTCAGTCAAGTAATTTGAATTTACATGAAAGAACACATACAGGAGAAAAACCATTCAAATGTGATATATGTAGTAAAACATTTTCTCAGTCAAACCATTTGAAATTACATGAAAGAGTACATACAGGGGTGAAACCATTCAAATGTGATATATGTCTTAAAACATGGTCGAATTCATCTGCTTTACGGACACATGAAAGAACACATACGGGAGAGAAACCATTCAAATGCAATACATGCTTCAAAACATTTACTCAGTCAGGTAGTTTAAAGGATCATAAAAGAACACATACTAAAGAAAAACCATTCAAATGTGATGTATGTTTTAAAACATTTTCTCACTCAGTTAGTTTAAAATTACATGTAAGAACACATACAGGAGAAAAACCATTCAAATGTAACACGTGTTTTAAAACATTTTCTCAGTCAAGCAGTCTGAAGACACATGAAAGACTACATAGAAGAGAAACCATTTGAATGTAATTTATTATGTTTTAAGACATTTGGTCACTCAAACCGTTTGGTGGATCATAAAGAATACACACGAGAGAAAGACCTTTTAAATGTGATATACATTTTAAAATGTTTTCTAGGTCAGAAATTTTGAAGACACACATAAATAGAAAACATATTTTAAAAAATAAATTATTGTACAGTAATAAAATTAATATTAAATGAAAATTTATGTTGTATAAATTTATTACATTTTACATTTTTTACATTCAGTTTTATCCTAGAAAAATAATTTGTATTTGTATTGTATAAGTCGTATTTTTACGTATTACTTCTTTACGTATTTTTTTGATATCAATTGCCGTCAAGGTGTTAATAATGAGCCATTTTCTCAAAATATTGAACTGTCTGACACCAAGGCGGCGACCAAGGAGCCAAACTAGTAACCAAATCACACTGTTCCACTTGTCGCAAGTGGGTGACGTAAAATTTCTCCCACTCCGTCGTGTAGGTACACAGTTTGCAGTGGTATTGGTTTCGTGTTGTATAGTAGTGTGCGTATTTACACACACGACTACATCACACGTATTACCAGAGAGAGAAAAGAGTGCAGTTCAACCAACAATGGGTAATAATGTATTTACAATGGACTGTGTGTTCGGCGACGGTCAGCGAGAGACTAGATGTCTGAAGCAGTGTCGGGCTCCCGCTGGGCTCCCAACTAGTTACAATTTTCTAGACTTACGCTGACCACTTGGCGGCGACACAGGTAAGTTGGAACTACATCTCTATGATTGAAATTTTAATTTAAAAATTGCTATCTAACGGCATAAAAAAATTGGGTGTGTTTATTTTAATGCAACGTTTTACACCATAAAAACATGTTTTATGTTCACTTAGGCGGGACAGAACTGTTGCAAATAGCTTTGACGTCATTTACATACGTACATGAAGTACATAGGGTACATAGTGTGTGTCTAACGCACGTGTATAGTTAGCTAGGTTAGCTATCATTATTGTTACCGTATGATTCAATTACGGCGTTTATTTATTCATTTTACAGATAATTTTACAATCGGATTTCAAATAAATAATGTCCCATAACTGTGTTTTTTTGAAAACATATTATCTAGTAAATAATAATAATAATAAATACGAAAAGTTTATTGCCAGCGGAAATCAAGATTTGATAGACATATTCGTCTATTATAAGATTATAACATCAAGATAGACGTATTCGTCTATTATAACATCATAAAAAAAGTTCATTTTCCTAAAATTTTAATGTTATTTAATTAATAAAAAAATAAAATAAAAAACTATTAAGATTTTCTTTATTTACAACAGAGGTTGTTTTTTTGTTTTGCAACATTTGCAACAGTTGTGTCCAGCCGAAATAAAACGTTCGCACATGCGTAAAAATCATGCACCATAATATGTTTGCTTACGTCATATATGTTTTACAACGTTTTGAAACGTTGCATTAAAATAAACACACCCATTGTTTAACACCAGGGCGGCGCAACAGGTTAATCGGAACCATAGATTAATAGAGACAACATATCTATGCCTACACTACTGGAACCAGTGTAACATGTAAGAGATAGACAATATGTTGTATTAACACACTGGGTTTACATTGTATTAGTGCGATTTTGTGTATTTGTGTGAGTAACGCAGATAGTAGGGGCGGTCACGTGGCTCAGTTATTGCATACATAGCTATGACAGCATACGCATGTACTAGGGGATGTAACAATACCAACAACAATCAAGTCCATTATCGTGTGGTTGATCTTCAATCATCGACTGCTACTGACAAACCGACAACAAAGAAGCCTAATGAGCACAGAAGTACACACTCGTGATTTCAGAAAAGAGATAGTTGCGGGGTCTCTGTCCTCTGTGATCGGAACTATCTCTATAGTTGGAATATTAATTTCTAAAAAATAAACAATATTCCTAGGTAACCTAATTTGAAAATTTCGTTGCTAAAATGGAATTAACAGAAGGTCATTTTTGGTTGGTTAAATTAATATCTCGATTATAGACATGTAATCCCAAATACCTGTGTCGCCGCCCTGGTGACAGATTGCTACATATTTGAGAAAATGGTCCATTAAATCTTGCATTAAATCCATAAAAATATTACCGTAGAGTTATTAAATCGGGTGAGGCGGGTGAATGGGGATCAAACGAAAAATACAATTCATGAGTTTAGTTTAAGTGCGAACATATATCTTCCTTAAACTGTCAAATAGAACTGATATTTTTTTTACGAATTTAATCAACCGGCATATTATGCTCTAATACCGCCGGTTTATCGGCGCGGTTACAACTAGAGTTTCCGATCTCAATTGGATTTTATCGAAAATCGATTTTTGTGGAGTCGATGTTCGATTTTTCGAATCGATTCTTCGGAGACCAAATTGATACAGAGATCATAAAAAATTTACGGGATCGGAAATCGATCTTTTCGAATTTAAATTAGAATATTTTTAGTAAAAATGTGACGTTTTTTTTAAAATTATTGTATATTTTAACTTTTTATGTTATCAAATAATTTTACCACTTTTTTATGATTCGTTTATAGAAAATTTAGTCAAATTTTGGATTCGTGTGACAGTTTTGGAGCAAAGTGGAAACCATTTTATTTATACTAAATTCGCCGGTTCATCTTCAAAGGTAATTGAAATTTTTTTGAAATTGATTTGTAATTACGTAATAAGAAACTTTATTAAAACTTTTATATTTTTATTTTGTGTAAGTACAAAAATTGAATCGATTTTCGTCAGATCGATCTTTGTAAGCTGATTTTCTCTTGCATCAATCTTTTGTTTGACGATTCGGATCGATTTTTTGGTCAGAGACCGGAAACCTTAGTTACAACCAGAATGTATGTATGCGGCCGGTCTTACTGTCTCGTTTGACCCCAATTTACCACAGAGAAGAAATTTTTTGATTTTTTCTTTTTTTTTTTTTAAAAAGCATCAATATTTTCAAATGTTTTTGAATACTGTCGTAAAGTGACCATATTCTCGTAAATATTTTATATATTTAGGTACTCATAAAATATTACAAAAAGATGCGCTGTAAAATCTAAATTTGTGCCTATTGATTCCGATCTACGGTAGCTCACAATCAGCGCTTCTGCATACATAATCTATGGTCAAACGAAACGTTCAGACCACAGAACAAATAGAACGAATACATCTATCTCTTGTCTGCAATCACTTATGGGCATTTATGTGCATCTTAGGCTACTTAGTTCTCATTCATTCGCCAGCACTCAATGGGTATGTTTCAATTGTTGTAATATTGTTACCTCTCGTACTAACACTGTATATGTACGTGGTATACGTACATCCACAGAATAATCAGAAGTCGAGTTGCTATCTCTGCACTAGTGATACCAATGTAGACAAAAAATCCCCTCTCTTTCCCCCCACTATGTTCTGTAAGTACACACTGTGTGTAGTGGTGTTGGTTTGATCTTTGCAACTGTGTCAGTTGAAACACACACAATTACAAAACATGTATTGTCGGACGAGGCAAGGTGGGGTCCAAGCTAACAATGGTCCAACAATACATAATAATGCGTTGTGCATTGAGTGACCGATACCGACTAACTAAATGCCTTAAGCGGTATCAAGCACACTCTGGCACACTGCTATCCACAGTTTTCTACAAACACGCTTAGGGCCTGCGTACAGCATACGTACCACCACCACGTATATATTATGTATATATGTATGCAAGACACCAATACACACAACAACCAACGGACTAATTGGATTAGACTAACGGAAATGTACTGTGCGTTCGGCGACGGACACTGACTGACTACATGCCTTAAGCTGTGACTGGCCTACAAATGACTCCAAGCGAATTACACTTTTTTGATATTAGTTGGCTTCTAGTGTTCTATGATGGTGGCTCACAATTAGTCGCATCTGCATACATAATCTATGGTCAAAAAAAACCGTCAATTTGTCAAAACCTCAAAAGGGTTATACAATTAAATTTCTCGAGAAAATGGAAAATAAAGTGTGTACATCAAAGATTGATGCATTTCCTGTTAAAATAAAAGAAGAGAAAAATTCACACAGTGTAGACAGCGAATTTTCAAATGTAACAAAAACGGAAGTACCAGAATCTTCATGTTATGGAAATGAAATAAAGTTGGAACTGGAAGAAAGCAATACTGGCGGCGTAATAAATTTGGAAAGTTTACACACCGAAATTAAATTGGAAAATGATGAAGAGGATATATTAACGGAAAATACTGATTTGTTCAGTGAAAATTCAGAAATATTTAACACACAGAGTACCATTGATCAAACAAATGACAGAATACATATAAAAGAAGAAAAACCATTTAAGTGTAATGTATGTTTTAAAACATTTTCTCAGTCAAATAATTTGAAAACACACAAAAGAACACATACGGGAGAGAAACCATTCAAGTGTAATGTGTGTTTTAAAACATTTTCCCGATCGAGTAGTTTGAAAACACATGACAGAACACATACAGGAGAAAAACCATTTAAGTGTAATATATGTTTTAAAACATGTTCTCAGTTAAGTGATTTAAAAACACATGAAAGAACGCATACAGGAGAGAAACCATTCAAGTGTAATGTGTGTTTTAAAACATTTTCCCGATCGGATAATTTGAAAACACATGACAGAACACATACAGGAGAAAAACCATTCAAGTGTAATGTGTGTTTTAAAACATTTTCCCGATCGGGTAGTTTGAAAACACATGACAGAACACATACAGGAGAAAAACCATTTAAGTGTAATATATGTTATAAAACATTTTCTATGTCAGGTAATTTAAAAGCACATGAAAAAACACATACAGGAGAAAAACCATTCAAGTGTAATGTATGTTTTAAAACATTTTCTCAGTCAAGTAGTTTGAAAATACATGAAAAATTACATACAGGCGAGAAACCATTCAAATGTCATAAATGTTTTAAAACATTTTCTCAGTCAAGTGATTTAAAAAGACATGAAAGAGTACATACAGGAGAAAAACCATTCAAATGTAACATATGTTTTAAAACATTTTCTCAGTCAGGTTGTTTGAAAGTACATGAAACAACACATACAGGATAAAAACTATTCAAGTGTAACATATGCTTTAAAATATTTTCTCGATCAGACCTGTTAAAGAGTCATGAAAAAATACATACAGGAGAAAAGTCATTTAAATGTGATGTATGTTTTAAAACATTTTCTCAATCAGGCCATTTGAAGACACATGAAAGACAACACAGAAGAGAAACCATTTGAATGTAATTTATTATGTTTTAAGACATTTGGTCACTCAAATCGTTTGATGGATCATAAAGAATACGTACACGCGGGCGAAAAAGCTTATAAATGTGATATATGTTTTAAAATGTTTTCTAGGTCAGAAATTTAAAAAAAAAAAAATATTTTAAAAAATGAATCATAGTACAGTAATAAAATTAATATTAAATGAAAATCTATGTTGTATAAATTTATTTCATTTTACATTTTTTACATTCAGTTTTGTCATTCTTTTTTTGCATGATGATTTTGTTAGGGATCATTTTTTCCCAAATCTCACTTGAGGTTTTTTTCAATTGGGTATTTAACAAAATTTTGAAAGAGGGTTTTAAAACATTCCAAGTGACCTAAATAATATAATCCCAGTGATTGATTTTTGTATAAAAAAAAATCGATTTAAAGGAGGAAAAAATTCGTCAAATGCGTGTTTTTGACACGCACTAAGTAATGTCATCTCAGTGAAATGTTAATTTATGATTTTTTGTTAACTCTATAGCTGTTCAGAGCTCTACAGCCCTCTTGCGTTTATTCAATATGGATGTACAACTCAATAATTATTCAGTCACAAAACGACATTAATATGTCATCTTCGATGACATAAAAAGTTTTTTTTTATTTAATTGAATTTTGGTGCGACAACACTTGGTCACGTGTCAGTGACCTAACATCACGAACCAGTTCGCTTTTTATATTATATATAATAAGTATGAGGAGTTTATTTTCAAAAATCAATTTCTAAGAAAAAACTGATTTTGAGATTAATATAGAATTATTTAAACTTGATTTAGAAAATCATTATTCTAAACGGAAATTTTTTTCCAAAATTAATTACAAAGTACATAAAAAGGACATCAAACTTTAAGTGTATTTTCGAAAAAAAAATATCTGAATGAAAATAAGATAAAATGAGATTGCATTGAGGAAGACTGCAGGGTTAAAATTTATCGTAATATTAACTGTGTGGGAAAAAATGGAATATTCATTTTTATTTCCATTTTAGGAGATGAATTTATTACTTTTTTGTAATTTTCTTTTCAGAAGTGAAATAAGATAAAATTTTATTTTCAAAACCAATTCTCTTTTTTTTTTTGAAGACGCATTTTTAAGGGGATTAACTCGCATAATGCGGCATTAAGGCGCACTGTGCCCTGGTAGTGGGAAAACACCCACTGTATATCTACTTTTTTCACTTAGGGAACATCAACTTTTATTGTGTTTCTGCAGAGGGCAGTATAGACAATGTTACTAGATTTAAAGAAAACTATGATTCTATAAAATTTAAAAAAAATTAGTTTTTTTGTGAAAAAAGAAAGTACAAAAATCCCGAAAATTTTGTTGACATTACTTTTCCCCTAAATGCACTGTGTTACACAGTGTCGTTTGTGTTTGCTAATGGAATACGATCAGCGTCTACGATGGCCTTTGAGTATCGAAGTGATAGAGGGAGTACAGGTATATATTCACTGTATATGAAAATGAAGCCAAAAAAGGGTTAAAGTGTTGACCAATATGGCGGTTAAACAAGGTTTAATTTAAAATTTTTTTATATTTACTGATTTATATTTGTTGCTATAAATATTGTTAGAAAATTTATTAATAAATAGTCTCAAATTACAACAAAAATCGTATACAAATTAAAAAATATTTATTACCACTGACAGTTTGTAGGTTATGAAAGGTGTTAACGTGGTGTTTACCAATGTGGCGATTTGCTTCAAAAAAGATAATGTGTACTCCATCTATTGTGTAGTATATACACGTTCTGATATCTATGACGATGGCCCACAATCAGAGGCTTCTGTACATGTAATCTATGGTTAAACAAAACGTTCAGACTTGATACATAATTGTCAATTTCTCAAAACCTCAATACATTTCTAAAATAAAATTAAATTTCCCGTGAAAAAAGAAAATGGAAAATAAAGTGTGTACATCAAAGACGGACGCATTTAGTGTGAAAATAAAAGAGGAGGAAAATTCACCCAGTGTAGACAACGATTTTTTAAATGTAACAAAAACGGAAATACCGGAATTTTCGTGTTATGGAAATGAAATAAAATTGGAACTGGAAGAAAGTAATAATAGTGATGATTTAATAAATTTGGAAAGTTTACATACCGAAATTAAATTAGAAAATGATGAAGAGGATATGTTAACGGAAAATAGTGATTTATTTAGCGAAAATTCAGAAATATTTAACACACAGAGTACCACTGACCAAACACATGACACATTACATACAGAACAAGAAAAACTATTCAAGTGTAATATATGTTTTAAAACATTTTCTTATTCATGTCATTTGAACCAACATAAAAGAAAACATACAGGAGAAAAACCATTTAAGTGTAATGTATGTTTCAAAACATTTTCTCAGTCAAATGGTTTAAAAACACATGAAAGAAAGCATACAGGAGAAAAACCATTTAAGTGTAATGTATGTTTTAAAATATTTTCCCGATCAGACGTGTTAAAGATCCATGAAAGAATCCATACAGGTGAAAAACCATTTAAGTGTTATATATGTTTTAAAACATTTTCTCACTCAAATAGTTTAAAAACACATAAAATAATACATACAGGAGAAAAACCATTCAAATGTACAATATGTTTTAAAACATTTACTCAGTCAAGTGGTTTGAAGTTACACGAAACAACACATACAGCAGAAAAATCATTTAAATGTAATGCATGTTTTAAAACGTTTTCAACGTCAGGCAATTTGAAAACACATGAGAAAACACATACAGGAGAGAAACCATTCAAATGTGATATATGTTTTAAAACATGTTCTGATTCATCTGCTTTACGGACACATGAAAGAGTACATACAGGAGAAAAACCGTTCAAATGCAATGTATGTTTTAAAACATTTTCTGTGTCTGGCAATTTGAAGATGCATGAAAGAACACATACCGGAGAGAAACCATTCAAATGTAACACATGTTTTAAAACCTTTTCTCTGTTACATCATTTGAACAAACATGAAAGAACGCATACAGGAGAGAAACCATTCAAATGTGATGTATGTTTTAAAACATTTTCTCAGTCAAGTTATTTAAAATTACACAAAAGAATACACACGGGAGAAAAGCCATTCAAGTGTAACACATGTTTTAAAACATTTTCTCAGCAACAGCATTTGAAAACACATGAAACAGTACATACAGCCGAAAAACCATTCAAATGTAACACATGTTCTAAAACATTTTCTACCTCGAGCAGTTTGAAATTACATCAAAGAACACATACCGGAGAAAAACCATTCAAATGCAATACATGTTTTAAAACATTTTCTCACTCAGGCAGTCTGAAGACACATGAAAGACTACATAGAAGAGAAACCATTTGAATGTAATTTTATTATGTTTTAAAACATTTGGCCACTCAAATCGTTTGATGGATCATAAGTGAATACACACGGGAGAAAAACCTTTTAAACACAGATGAGACAGATCAAGCCTAAATATAAAAAAGTGTGATCCGAAAGTTGCAGTAAGTAGCAATTTACACCACTACTGATTTAGTCTGTTAGTGTTCATCATGGGGCTCACGTTGTAACGAGTATCATTATTTTTTTTAATCAACTCGTGAAATTTAAACAGAAAAAAATATGAAGTGTGTCGTATTTAAGTGTAAAAATTCTATTGAATAAAAAATTTCTCAAAATAAAGCGATATCTTTCTTAAAATAAATAAATTTATTTTTAATTGTTGATTAGTTGTCAAATATGTCGGCCATCTTAGTGTATAGTGTATGTATGCGAACTGCGTACATCTTGGGCTTGTTCCGAAATATAATCCAGTATACTGGCCAGTGTTAATGACGTCATAACTTCGACGCCATATTGTACTGGTGAGCATCTATATCTATCATATCTATGATTCACATTAAGGCTGGTCGTCCGTTGGTTGCGTTGGCGTACGAAATTTAATGCGGACGAATACGCATGAAACGGACGAACGTTCCAAGCAGCTGTGAAGCAATACATCCTCGTCCATTGAAAGCGTCTCTCTCAATGGACGAGGATGTATTGCTTCACAGCTGTTTGGATCGTTCGTCCATTTCATACGTATTCGTCTGAATTAAATTACGCACGACTACGCATCCAATGGACGACCAGCCTATAAGTGTCAAAGTTACGACAACGCATGGCCAGACTGGCCAGTGTATTTCGGAACGATTCACCAGCATGGCGTGTATTTATGACGTCATTCACATTGGCCAGTATGCTGGGCTGCGTTCAGAAATAAAAGGTGAAGGTAGAGTGTGTTTTGATAGGGTGATTGTCGGAATATCCTTAGGATGTCACACCGTATGTGTTAATATTTGAACGATCTCGAAAATTAAAAATACAGCATAACCTCTTTTTTTCATTATCAGTTTTATATTTCTACGTAACTGTCATTTTTGTATTTAAAATCCTAAAATTAATAATATAATACAATAATAATAAACCGTTAAACCGTCTGAATTCCACATCTAATTATGTTATACGTATGTTGAAATGTCAAGTACATCATTACTGCTCATGAGTTAACATTTTATCCAAAGTCACTCCAGTCCAGACCGCGGCGATTAAAAGTCACTCTGGGTTAAAATCATAGTTATTTTTGAACGAGTGTTGGTAATGTCTTTAATTTGACCTAAGTGATTTTTGAACGCTCTGGGTAATCAAATATCACCCGGGTGTCACCGGGTAAGCATTTCTGAACGCAGCCCTGGATTATATTTCGGAACACACGCCTTACATCTACAGTTAACTTCAAAAATGTTAACTTTACCGCATCGATGCAGCATCATGACTTTTCTGATGCGTCGAATACTACATGATGCGGTGCTCATCATATATGTATTATACCAATATTGCTAGCAATTTGCATTTTTGGTCGCAAACATTAGAGTGCAGACGATATCACTCTCTCTTTCTATTTAGTGTACCTATTTTCATTGTCCGCATGCGCTGACAATTTGAAAAATGCCTCCATTTTAGCCACTTAGGTTTTTATTATCAAGTACGAGTATAAATTACAAAGTAAATTTTAATAAGCGATAAATGTGTTTATTTATTATTTAAGTAAATAAAATTGTCATTCGTGATTTAAAAATTCAAACAATAAAATATTAAAAATATGAATGAGTTTATTTATTATTTTTCATGTGAACCGCTAGACATGCGCAGAACAAAAATGATACACTATTTTTGTATTGTCTGTCTCTGTTGGCGACCAATTCCTCTCATAGATTACATACACAGAGGACAGAGGTACAATACGTATCTTTAAACTATTGAAACCAATGTAACATGAAGAAGATAGAAAATGCTGGCCCCCACCAAGCAATTACTGTACAAATGGGGGTACACACAACACAGTTACTAAATAAAACTATCAGAGTCGAATTAAGGAAATTTTAAAAATATAAAAAAATGTTATAAATTTAATTTTTTTACTTTTCTATTGAAAAAATTAAGGGGAATAATTTGTTAAATTATAATATTAGTGAGAATAATGAAATTGATGAAGCATTTAATATTAGTTGCAAAATTCGCTTAAAATGAAAGAAAAATTATGTATATTTTGAAATGTAAATAAAATATGAAGGCAAATTATGGTAATAATTAATAATGTACAAACTAGTGAAAATTCTAATATTTTAATTAATTAATTTTATTTAACTGTTCAAATTGTACTTTTAATTTCATTATAAATAAATAATTATAATCATTTTTAGTCTAATTTTACTTACCGCACTCCTATTTTCACACCTATTTTACTTACCATATTGTTATTAGCGAATTTCGAAAACTCGAAATTCAGCTATTACAGTAGGTCTCATGACGCAATCTGAGTCCGGGACTATGGCAGAAATCTGTTTTGAGGTCCCTAGAATACGAAAAGGATATTCACTAAAATTTATATATATATATATATACATATATATATATATATATATATATATATATATATATATATATATATATATATATATATATATATATATATATATATATATATATATATTATATGTGTTCCCACGATAACTCTCGAACGAAACGTCTAACGCTTATGAAATTTTGTGTGCAGACTGGATTCTGAATTGGCTTGGCTAAGTTCGTTAAGCCAGACACGTCGGATGCCCAGAAGTAGGTTTTCTGGCCATTTTTTATCATTCGATCCTATCATAAGTCAGTTCGATTTTTACATCGTTGAAAAGGAAAAAAAAAATTATGAAGAAAATATTCTTATAATTTTCTTTCTATTTTAAGTATTTTTCGAGAAAATGTAAATTTTCACTTTTATTCTTTCTTTGTTAGTCTAATAAGTAATTTATATTTATATCTCAGTTCTTTATGAAGTATAAAAATATTTCACTTTTTTATTAAAGAATTTTGTGAGAACAAGTGAAGTCTATTCACATACATGTGTTATAACGCACATACATGTATAGAGTTTTGTTTCTCATTTATTGCATTATAATTAGCATGGTTCTATCTCATGTTAAAAAATGTAAATTAAACAGATTTTCTAAGCTAATGTAATGAAAAATTTTTTATTTTTTTAATGAATTTTTAAGTAAACAAGAAATTGAAGATAATGTTATGATATAATATTATTAAATATATGAAACAAAACAAAATATGTACAATGTACATATGTATGTACGGAAAAATATTTTGAATCGATTTTGAAAATTTTTTCACTAATAATTAATAATGTTAAAAAATTAAACCATTTCAAATGGATTTAAGGTATTTTATGTGAGGTCAAGGTTTTCGGGACCTAAAAAGGCCAGAAATTAATTAACCAATCGATTTTAAAAATTTTTTCACAGTTAGTAAGTTAAAGTATTTGAATTAATTAATTAAATGATGTCCGCAAGAAGCTTACGGACTGCCATAAGTTATATGAGATCCTTAGAACCCTTTTCTTACTGTTAGAGTACTAGACTTGTATGAGTTTCGCCAGGATTTACTGATCCCATAATTGTAAAAAATAAACTAAACGACCAATTTTAAAAATTTCTTCACTGTTACAGAGCTAAACTATTTTAGATAGATTTAGAATACATTATGTAAGGTCCGCCAGGGTCCACAGGACCCAAAAATGTCAAAAATAAACTAACTGACCGATTTTGAAAATTTTTTCACTGTTACAGAGCTAAACTATTTTAGATAAATATCGATTACGTTATGCAAGGTCCGCCTGGGTCCATAGGACCCAAAAGTGTCAAAAATAAACTGCCTGATCAATTTTGAAAATTTTTTCACTGTTACAGAGCTAAACTGTTTTAGATAAATATAGATTCCGTTATGTAAGGTCTGCCAGGGTCCATAGGATCCAGAAGTGTCAAAAATAAACTAACTGACCGATTTTGAAAATTTTTTCACTGTTACAGAGCTAAACTATTTTAGATAAATATAAATTACGTTATGTAAGGTCCACCAAGGTCCATAGAACCGAAAAGTGTCAAAAATAAACTAACTGACCGATTTTGAAAATTTTTTCACTGTTACAGAGCTAAACTATTTTAGATAAATATAGATTACGTTATGTAAGGTCTGCCAGGGTCCATGGGATCCAAAAGTGTCAAAAATAAAATAACCGACCGATTTTGAAAATTTTTTCACTGTTACAGAGCTAAACTATTTTAGATAAATATAGATTACGTTATGTAAGGTCTGCCAGGGTCCATGGGATCCAAAAGTGTCAAAAATAAACTAACCGACCGATTTTGAAAATTTTTTCACTGTTGGGGAACTAAGCTATTTTAGATAGACATACATTACGTTATTTAGGGTCCGCCAGGGTCCATGGGACCCAAAAGTGGTAAAAATAAACTAACCGACCGATTTTGAAAATTTTTTCACTGTTGCAGAGCTAAACTATTTTAGATAAATATAGATTACGTTATGTAAAGTCTGCCAGGGTCCATCGGATCCAAAAGTGTCAAAAATAAACTAACCGACCGATTTTGAAAATTTTTTACTGTTACAGAGCTAAACTGTTTTAGATAAATATCGATTACGTTATGTAAGGTCTGAAGTGTCAGTAGGACCTAAAAGTGTCAAAAATAAAATAACTGACCGATTTTGAAACTTTTTTACTATTACCGAGGTAAACTATTTTAGATAGGTACAGGTTGTGTTATCTGAGATCGACAGCTGTCCTGCGGATGCAAATGCGGCGTAGAATGCTACACAACGGGTTTTGAATATATATATATATATATATATATATATATATATATATATATATATATATATATATATATATATATATATATATATATATATATATATAAAATATTACATAAAGTCCGCCTAGAATATACGGTCGAGCTGATTTTTTAATGAGGTCCACCGGGATCTTGCAGATCCGAAAACGCCAGTAATAAGCTATCGAACCGATGCTAAAAAATTTCTCACTGCTAGAGAACTAAATTATTTTAGATGGATACAACTATGCTGCACAAAATTCGTTCGGGTTCTTGGGTCCCCAAAAATACCAAAACTAATTACCCAACCGATTTTAAAAATTCTTTTACTCTTAGAAAGCTAAACTATTTTAAATAGGTACAGGTCTTAGATGAGATCCGCCAGTGCCCAAGATTTGGAAATTCGCTATGTTATGCAGATGCTGCGACAGGGGTATTTTTTTGATTGTTATGGATATAAACAAACGTTCGGGAAATGTAGCTTACTAGCATTGTCAACAGCATCGGTAAGTGCATAAAAATACATGATCGTGCAAAAAAATAATGTACCATATGAAACTAAAAAGAACTTATTAAAAATAAAGTAAATGCAAAAAAAAACACGTTTCTAAAGGTAACTTTACTGATGTCGGTTGATGATATTTAATAATAAGGAAATACATAGAAATTACATATGTATGAAATAAACTCTTATAGTTTAAATTACTTTTTACGGCGGATATCCAATGGTACTGACTCAGATTTTACATAGTAACGTCAGCTAATTATATAATATACAATATAAATGATGCGACGCAAAATAAAAATTGTTAAGTTTATTTTAAATGTGATCGAAAAACCCACTTTATAACTGAGTTTAACATTGAAAAAGATTCCAGAAGATTCTATTCAAAAGCTAACAAAGATAATATAGAAGCTCGCCTTTCCATTTGAGAATAAGTACTGTACCGCTTTCGTATCCGTCGAACAAGAGTGCCATCTTGATTTGGACACTTTTTTGAATAAATTGAGTTTCGTTTCCTTGTCTAATCTCCATAGAGATAAGGCTAAGAAAGAATGTTCCAACGTATTTGTATGGGAGACGTCCGGAGACGTCAAAAACGTTTGTCGATTCATGGTCGATTTTTATCTTTACCTTTTACATGTTTTTACACATTTAAAATTGTGTTGCCAATTTTCAGCTTTTTAAAAAGATCGATTTTTTTTTAATACCTCTTCTTATTAAAATTAAAAAGTAAATTACATTATTTTTAAAAATAAATGACTTTGTTAATTATAACTTTAAAATTTATTGACCTGTATCGTTTTTTATTCGAACTTTTTTCTTCGTTTCGTTAAATTTGGCAACAACCAGAAAAATTCAAAGAGATTATACCATAGAACAGATTATACATTGTATGTATCACAGAACAAATAGAACGAATACATCTACCTCTTTTCTGCAATCACTTATGGGCATTTATGTGCATCTTAGGCTATTTAGCCTACTTAGTCCTCATTCATTCGCCAGCACTCAATGGGTATGTTTCAATTGTCGTTATATTGTTACCTCTCGTATTAACACGGTATATGTACGTGGTATACGTACATCATACGTTCCACCACTACGCACATATTATGTATATGTATGCAAGACATCCATACACTCAATATCCAACGGACTAACACACAACTCCGCGTGCACATATATAACATAGTGGGGGTTTAATTTCTATCCTTTGTGGTTACGCTCGTTTCCCTAGTATAGAAATAGTAATGTTCGTTATCTTTGTTCTCTGGTATGTATGTAGTTGTAACATCCCTAGATTAGGTACTCATAAAATAAATACAAAAAGATACGGTGTGAAAAATCTAAATTCGTACCATGGAGTAATTCGTGTCTATTCATTCCTTTCTACCACAGTACAGCAACTATCTCTATCATGAAATCTGCAGTGTGCACTTCTGTGTATGTTAGGCTACTTAACAGTCATACGCTCATCGGCAGTCGATGTGTGTAGGTCAATCGCAGTACAATGGATTAGATTGTTGTTTGCATTGTTACATCCCCACACGGAGCGTTGTGGTTGCATACATATGTATGCGAAGCACGTCACGTGACGACCACTGCTACCACAGAATACAGAACGAACGGTAGTATCTCTATACTACTGAAACCAGTGTAACGCCAAAGCATAGAAAATATCCCATATATGTACACGCGGAGTTGTGTGTGTTGGATGTTGTGTGTATGGGTGTCTTGCATACATATATACATCATATGTATGATGTATGTATACCACGTACACCGTGTTATTACGGACGGCAACAATATGACAATAATTGAAACACACCCATTGGTAGCTAGTAAGTGAATGACAACATAGTTCTGTAAAATGCATATACTTGCCCATAAGTGATTGCAGAAAAGAGATAGTTGTATTCCTTCCAGTGTTCCATGACTACTACCAACGATAACTAACACTAATACACAATATCACACGAATACACAATAAACCCATTGCATGTATATGACATATTTTCTGTCTCTTACTGGTTACACTGGTTCCAGTCACAGAATACAAAACGAACGCTAGTATCTCCATACTACTGAAACGAGTGTAGCGACAAAGGATAGAAAATATCCCTGTATATGTGCAGGCGGAGTTGTGTGTGTTAGTGCGATAGATGTTGTGTGTATGAGTGTAGTAACCTATCTTGCATGCGTATGTACCTAATGTGTATGTGATACTTATACCATGTTAACAGGACGGTAAAAATATAACAACAGTTGAAACGTACCCATGGAGTGATGGCGAACGAATGAGACTAAGTAGCTTAAGATGCACATAAATGCCCGTAAGTGATTGCAGAAAAGAGATAGTTGTATTCGTTCTATGTTCTGTGGTTCCAGTAGTATAGAGATTGTATCCTACATATCTATATGATAGAGATAGATATGTTGTCTCTATGACGGTGGTTCACAATCAGAGGCTTCTGCATACATAATCTATGGTCAAACAAAACGTTCAGACTTGATAATTGTCAATTTCTCAAAATCAAGAGGTCAAACTAGATTGTGTATGTCTCTGTTCCACTTGTAATGAGTTTATGACGTAAATCTCCCCACTCTATTTGTGTAGATACACACTGTTTGCAGTGTATTAGTTTGGTGTTTTTTAGTAGTGTGCGTATTTACGCACACCACCGCAATACACGTATTACCAGAGAAAGCTGTTCAACGTGTTCAACCAACAATGGTAATAATGTACATATAATGCACTGTTGGTTCGACGACGGACACGGACCGACTAATGCCTTAAGCTGTGACACGACTCCAAATGACTCCGCGCCAATTACACGTTTTTAATGTTAGTTGGTTTCTAGTGTTCTATGCTCAAAACCAAAATACATTTCTAAAATTAAATTTCCCGTGAAAAAAGAAAATGGAAAATAAAGTGTGTACATCACAGATTTGTGCATTTACTGTTAAAATAAAACAGGAGGAAAATTCACACAGTGTGGACAGCGAATTTTTCAATGTAACACAAACAGAAATACCTGATTCTTCATGTTATGGAAATGAAATAAAATTAGAATTGAAAAAAAGCAATAATACTGGTGATTTATTAAATTTGGAAAGTTTACATACCGAAATTAAACTAGAAGATGATGAAGGGAATATGGTAACGGAAAATACTGATTTATTTAGTGAAAATTCAGAAATAGTTAACACGCAGAATACCATTGACCAAACACATGACACAATACATACAGAACAAGAAAAACCATTCAAATGTGATGTATGTTTTAAAACATTTTCCACGTCAGGTAATTTAAAAACACATGAAAGAACACATACAGGTGAAAAACCATTCAAATGTGATATATGTTTTAAAACATTTTCTACGTCAGGCAGTTTGAAAACACATGAAAAAACACATACAGGAGAGAAACCATTTAAATGTGATACATGTTTTAAAACATTTTCTACGTCAGGCAATTTGAAAACACATGAAAAAACACATACAGGAGAGAAACCATTTAAATGTGATACATGTTTTAAAACATTTTCTACGTCAGGCAATTTGAAAACACATGAAAAAACACATACAGGTGAAAAACCATTCAAATGTGATATATGTTTTAAAACATTTTCTACGTCAGGCAATTTGAAAATACATGAAAGAACACATACAGGAGAGAAACCATTCAAATGTAATGTATGTTTTAAAACATTTTCTAAAACAGGCGATTTACAAAAACATGAAAGAGTACATACGGGAGAAAAACCATTCAAGTGTAAGAAATGTTTTATAACATTTTCCACGTCAGGCAATTTAAAGAAACATGAAAGACTACACAGGAGAGAAACCATTCGAGTGCAATATATGTTTTAAATGTGAAAAATCTTTTAAATGTGATAATGTAAAAATATTTTCTAGGTCAGAAATTTTGAAGAAACACATAAATAGAAAACGTATTTTAAAAAACGAATCATAGTACAGTAATAAAATTAATATTAAATGAAAATCTATGTTGTATAAATTTATTTCATTTTACATTGTTTACATTCAGTTTTATCCTAGAAAAATAATTTGTATTTGTATTGTGTAAGTCCCAATTGACGTCAGTTACCGGCAAGGTGTTAGTCATGGTGACTATAAAAGGGGATCAAACTTCATGTATGCAAAAGAGTGTCTAAAAATAAGAGGGCATTCATGTTCCTTGTGTACCAAAGCCGGAAAGAAGTGAAATGGCAGTTTGAAATAGCTATAATAATTTAAAATTATAAATTAAGTTAGTTAGATTGTTTAAATATAAATAATGGAAATAAAATCAATAATTATTAAAAAATAATTAAAAATAAAGAAGTAAACCATAATAATAAATTTCAAATTACAGTACACAAGGAAATTAGCGCCACGAGTGGTGACAAAAAAAAAAACCAGTAATATGTGCCATTTTCATGGCCAATTCTAGTTCTGTTCCCGTACTTCCCAATAGACCACGAATATGGCAAATCAGATAAATTCATCTTTGTCTAGCTGACCTAATTTCAAAAGTCGGATTTACATGCAAAAAAAAAAACGACGGGTTGCACTCCGGGGGTGCCGGCAGAAGTGAAAACTTGAATATTAACGTTGTGCATTTTTTATATTTTGGAATGGTTAGGGAATAATTTTACACGAATTGCTTTAATTATCAGTATAAAAGTACTATCATTTATGTGGTAGAATACAATATTTATTTATTGCGCTATCGTACACAAACATGACAATTTATATTACATTAAAAAGTTTATTGTCTGCTCTACTGTACTGTCTACTCTCCATCCGTCTTACGAATTTTCGATCAGGTCACGTGTCCTGACGCGAGTTTAACATTTTTTACCCATTACAAAAAAAGTGTACAACGCCGCCCAGCAATCTCAGTTGACATTAAGGGCAATAAAATTTTACAAGTCAGTTTTACACTGGAACAAAATATTTAGTGAATATAGTTAACATCGTTTTTAACACAGAGCAGAGGTACAGCATCTATCTCTATCATGAAATCTGCTGTGTGCACTTCTGTGTACGTTAGGCTTCTTAATAGTCACACGCTAATTAAAATTCACATAGTGTTTGAAAAATTATCAAAACTGGATCGGCTAGGACTCGAACCCGGATCTCTTGGTTCCAACCGGACCAAGAGATCCGGGTTTTTTAACGGTTTCAAAGTCGAACTAGTGGTCTCTGGGAAAAAAAGTTGGCAACACTGACGGTAGCTCACAGTATGCATACATAATCTATGGTCAAACGAAACGTTTGATAATTGTCAATTTGTCAAAACCTCAAAACAGTTCTAAATAAAATATATAATTAAATTTCCCGAGAAAATGGAAAATAAAGTGTGTACATCAAAGACTGATGCGTTTACTGTTAAAATAAAAGAGGAGGAAAATTCACACAGTGTAGACAACGAATTTTCAAATGTAACAAAAACGGAAGTACCGGAATCTTCATGTTATGGAAATGAAATAAAGTTGGAACTGGAAGAAAGCAATACTGGCGGTGTAATGAATTTGGAAAGTTTACATACCGAAATAAAATTAGAAGATGATGAAGAGGATATGTTAACGGACAATAGTGATTTATTTAGTGAAAATTCAGAAATATTTAACACACAGAATACCATTGATCAAACACATGACACAATACCTACAGAACAAGAAAAACCATTCAAGTGTAATATATGTTTTAAAACATTTTCTTACTCAAGCAAATTAAAAGTACATGAAAGAACACATTCGGGAGAAAAACCATTCAAGTGTGATGTATGTTTTAAAACATTTTCCCAATCAAGCGGTTTGAAATCACATAAAAGAACACATATAGGCGAGAAACCATACAAATGTGATATATGTTTTAAAACATTTTCTCAGTTGGGTAGTTTAAAAGCCCATGAAAGAACACACACAGGAGAAAAACCATTCAAATGTAATGTATGTCTGAAAACATTTTCTTATTCAAGCCATTTGAGCCAACATAAAAGAACACATATAGGAGAGAAACCATTCGAGTGTGATGTATGTTTTAAAACATTTTCACAGTCAAATAATTTGAAAATACATGAAAGAACACATACCGGAGAGAAACCATTCAGATGTGATTTATGTTTTAAAACATTTTCTCATTCAAATGGTTTGAAAGATCATAAAAGAACACATACGGGAGAAAAACCATTCAAATGCAATACATGTTTTAAAACATTTTCTATGTCAGGCAATTTGAAGACACATGAAAAACTACACAGAAGAGAAACCATTTGAATGTAATTTATTATGTTTTAAAACATTTGGCCACTCAGATCGTTTGATGGATCATAAATGAATACACACGGGAGAAAGACCTTTTAAATGTGATAATTGTTTATTTTAAAATGTTTTCTAGGTCAGAAATTTTGAAAACACACATAATTAGAAAACATATTTTAAAAAATGAATCATAGTACTGTAATAAAATGAATATTAAATGAAAATCTATGTAGTATAAATTTATTTCATTTTACATTTTTTTACATTCGGTTTTGTCATTGTTTTTGACTTTTTGCATGATGACTTTATTAGAAACCAATTTTTCCTAAGTCTCACTTGACATCAGTTGAAATAATCAAATCCTTAAAAACCTGACCGTACAAGGGAATCAATCGGGACAGCCGGGTAAATAGGAATAAAACGAAAAATGCTATTCATGAGCTTAGTTTAAAAATTCTAAACGTAAATGCGAACCAGTGATATAAAATACGAACATAGATCTTCCTTAAGGGGAGATTCGCTAAAAAAACAAAATAAATCGATTTTTTTCTTTATAATTTAATACGAGAATTTAGACCAATTTTACCCTTTTAAAAACGAAGTCAACTTCAGTCTTCTAAAACCGCTGAAAAAACAGCCAATTGCAGGAAAACATTGAAGAAAACAAGAACCGATTGAATGGTCCACAATTTTATTGAAAAATTTTTGTATTCAACCATCCTGTAATATTTTGAATATTTCGCTTTTGTTATAAAGCTTCATCGGCAAATTAATTAATCTATCTAAAAAATTTTACATAGTTTAATAAAAAAAACTTTTAATAGAATTAGAAAAACCGTAACAAGTTTGTCACCTCCAAATAAAAGGGGCAAACTAAACATTCTGTGTCATATAGTAATAAATTTAAAGTCAAATTGTAATTGATATCCATGTTTAGTGATAAACATATCACATAAAACAATGAATATCAATATGTCAAATAAAAAATTTGAACGAAACACTAATGACATCGTTAAAACTCCGGCAAGGTTGTGTTTGGTGAACAGTGTACCGCACAGTGGGGCCAAAAGATGGCAAAAATTATTTAGTCCTTTTATTGACTACAGAATAGTTATATAGCAATATATTTTATTTTTACTTGATATTTATTAACTCTTTGCACTCAAGCAAAAAAAAAGTGAGTTGTAAATAGGCTGGTAAGACATGTAGCACATGACAACGACCGACGTTCTTTTTTTGACGGATTCTTTTGACGTTCTAACCTTGTTTCCCCAAAGTTGAATACTAAATCTGCTAAAATACGTCCTCAATGCTGTTTTTATTAGTTTTTAATTTTAAAAAGATAATTCAACGTGATTTTGTATTATTTTATTTACAATTTTTCTAATAAATGAATGTGTTTGCAGTTATTAAATAAAATATTCATGTAATGTGAAGTATGAGCAGTCATTACAGTTCAACATTCAGTGTGTCATGTGGTACATGTCTTATGATCCAACAGACAAAACACCTTTAAATATGGTACAGTTAATGGACAAACCACCTTGTCACGCTGTACATGTCTTATAAGGGCAAAGGGTTAAATTAAAATTTCAATCAATAGAGATGTAGTCCTAGGGATGTCTTTTTTTTTTTTAAAATCGATTTTTGAATCGATTCATAATTGCCAACAAAAGAATCGATACTTAAATTATCGATTGTATTCAAAATCGATTCCAAGAAATCGACACAAATTTGCTGTTGCAAAAGTGGCGGTAATTTTTAAGTAAAAATTCATAATTCAGAAAGATGAACTTTCAAGGTCTTTTAAGAAGAAAAATATTAAGCGTGTACAACTGTACATACTAAATTATTAACATTTTTTTTAGAATTTTATTCTATGGTGTAGAGATGAATCACAATATCACAGTAAAGTTGACAATTTTTATTTTCATATATAAAAATGCTAATTGTATACATATTATCTAAATTGTACCAAATGTTGAGAAGTTTTTTTTATTTAATTGCATACAAAGTTTTTTTATAGATTAAGGGATAAAAAAAGAATTATAATTTCTTTTTTTTAAATTTCCCGCTTAAACTTTATTGTTTTGTACATGGTACAGTTGTCAATTTGTCAATTTTGACAATTTGATTTGATGCATAGAGATTTGATTATATGCATTTGATGCGTTTGATGCTTAAAATTAAGTAATCGTAGTGCCGATAATATATTTAAATTTAAATTAATAAATAAATAGCAACGTATAAATAAAAAAGCAATTTATGTTTTAAAAAAAAATCGTTTCGCGATTTCCATAAAATAAAAATCGATGTGTGAATCGATCTCAAAATCAATAATCGATTAAAAATCGGTTTTCATACTTCCGATTAATCGATTTCTCGATTTATCGATTAAAAAACGACATCCCTATGTAGTCCCAACTTACCTGTGTCGCCGCCTTGGTGTCAGACAGTTACATATTTTGAGAAAATGGCTCATTAACTATAATACATATGTAAATAAATTTTCAAAGAGAAAATGGAAAGTAAAATGTCTGTATCAAAGAATAATCAATTTGTTGTGAAAATAAAAGAAGAAAAAAATTTACAGAATGTAGACAGCTCATTTTCAAGTACAATAAAAACCGAATTACCCGATTATGGAAATGAAATAAAATTGGAATTGACAGAAACCAATACTGATGATTTATTAAGAAGTTTACATACGGAAATTAAATTAGAAGATGACGAAGAGGATATGGTAACAGAAAAAAATGTTTTAATTGGCGAAAATTCAAAAATATCTAATACAGAAAACGCCATTGAGCAAACACATGACACAATACATACAGGAAAAAAATCATTTAAATGCAATGTTTGTCTGAAAACATTTTCTCATTCAAGCCGTTTGAGCCAACATAAAAGAATACATACAGAATACAGGCCATTTAAATGTAATGTATGTCTGAAAACATTTTATCAGGGGGGCGATTTACTAAGGCATGAAAGAACACATAGTGGAAAGAAACCATTCAAATGTGTTACATGCTTTAAAACATTTTCTCTGTTACATCATTTGAACACACATGAAAGAACACATACAGGAGAGAAACCGTTCAAATGTGATAAATGTTTTAAAACATTTTCAACCGCAAGTAATTTAAAAAAACATGAAATAATACACACGGGAGAAAAACTATTCAGATGTGATATATGTTGTAAAATATTGTCTCAGTCCAGCTATTTAAAAATACATAAAAGAATACACACAGGAGAAAAACCATTCAGATGTGATATATGTTGTAAAACATTTTCTTACTCAAATAATTTACAAAGACATAAAATAATACACACAGGAGAAAAACCATTCAGATGTGATATATGTTGTAAAACATTTTCTCTGTTACATCATTTGAAAGATCATAAAACAATACACACAGGAGAAAAACCATTTAAATGTGATTTATGTTTTAAAACATTTTCTCGTTTAAATAGTTTGAAAGATCATAAAACAATACATACAGGAGAGAAACCATTCAAATGTGATATATGTTTTAAAACATTTTCTCACTCAGGCGATTTAAAGAAACATCAAAGAAGACATACAGGAGAGAAACCGTTCAAATGTAATACCTGTTTTAAAACTTTTTCGCGTTCATCTACTTTACGGAGACATGAAAGAACACATACAGAAGAAAAACTGTTCACATGTAATGTATGTTTTAAAACATTTCCTGGGTCAGGTAATTTAAAAACTCATGAAAGAATACATACACAAGAAAAACCATTCCAATGTAATATATGTTTTAAAACATTTTCTGAATTAGGTAATTTAAAAAAACATGAAAGAGTACATACAGGAGTGAAACCATTCAAATGTGAAACATGCTTTAAATCATTTTCACAGTCAAGTAGTTTGAACAGACACATAAAAAAATTGCATGTTTTAGAGTAAAAAGTAATTAAGGTATCATCACAGTGTTATCGGCCGAAAAATAGTCAATTTTCGAAATTTTTTTTTGGATGGGGGAATGGGAATGAATTTATTTTTACGATTAATACCACTATTTAACAATACAAAAAATTTTTTTTATTTATTTTTTATAATTATTATAATTTTTTGAAAAAAGTGTCTTCCAAAAAAAAAAAAAAAATCAAATAGATTATCAATCTGTAGGTAAGTCGCTATGTACCTATGGAGGTTTTTTTTCGAAATTTAAAAAAATGGCGGCGGTTTGAATAAAAATGACAAAATTTTTTAGTTTTCCGTGTGAAAAAACAGGAAGATTTAAAAAAAAGCTTCGCCTTCAAAATGTCGCCTTTTTTTAAAGACAATTTTTTCAAAAAATTATAATAATTATAAAAAATAAATAAGAATAAAAAAAATATTTTTGTATTAATAAATAGTGGTATTAATCGTAAAAAAAGTTCATCTCCATTCCCCCAACCTATCTATCTAATAAAAAATAAAAGAAAATTTAGCAATATAAAAATAAGATGAGGATTTAATAATGTATTTCTCTTTTCAAATTGTTCTATACAATAAGTTTAAGTATTAAAATTATTTTAGTTAGCTATATGATTCATTATTTTATTATCAAAGTAAGGGTGCGCGTTATACGGCGAACATACAAAAAAAAAACTAAAAAATTATTCAAAATTTTGGGGTGTGCATTATACGCCGGTACTTGAAAAAATAATAATGGACGTTAACATTCAATGTTATAATTTTTGTAGCTTCAGAAATATCTGGAGGTGTATTTGAGAAATCACTGTCACTATTGCATATTTTCATCTTATATCTATCTCGTATCTTTTCATCTTATATCTATATGTATTTAAAATTATTTATCAACATTATTTATTATTTATAATTATTTATTGTTTTTAATTAATATTTTGTAGTTTTAATAAAATTAATAATTTTAATAAATTTTAATTTTTTGTATTTTTATTTAATTTTAATTTTAATAAAATTAATATATATATTTAATAAAATTAATATTTCACTTGATCACAATAAAAATTATATGAAGTTTAAAATCTGTTTATTTGTTGCCATAGAAAATACAAGCAACGCCTACCCGATTTATAATTAAATAATGTTGAGAGAATGAATTTTCGCTTTAAAACGAAAAGTAACACTTCTCGACAAACACATAATTTGCGCTTTTTTCACAGAGCGCAAAGCCTACTTTCTATTATGATTGTAGAAAAAATCTTGTTACATTTATTAATAGAGAGTTTTTGCAAAATACCGTAACTTATACGGTAACGCTATTTGTCACGTGACCATTACCGTATTTATATTTACCGTAAAATATAGTTTTAGAGTGTTTGCAACATTACCGTAAATTTATGGAAGGTAGATATCAGGAGCACCATCTCTGTATCAAGAAGTGTCCAAATAAAGGCGTAACTAGCGGCGGCGCTACTGTAGCAAAAGGGTAAATTAAGGGTCCGTCCACACGACACAAGCTTTACCACCGACTTACTTGTGCAAACCAGTTTGTGCAAGTAAACATGTATGTATGGACGGGAAAAAACGTAGCGACTTACTTGCACAAACCTGGTTTGCGCAGGTAAGTCGGTGGTAAAGCTTGAGCGTGTGGACGGGCCCTTAGAGAAGTAAACAAGGAAAGAAAAACATCCACGTTGTTATGTAATTATTGTCTTTTTATTATAATTGTTTTATTATTTTAAATATTTTTATAAAACTCAACACAAAAAAATCTACCCTCCATACGTAAATTATTGTACGTTATTTTGACAGTTCAGTATAACAGCTTTACTTTTTTTGATTTTTAAGTAAATTGTATGAATTTTTTCAAGGTAATACACTTGAATTTTTGAAAATTATCGCTTTTAGAAACATGGAAGAGCTACTAGAATTAGGAGCATTGGGCTTATTAATATAAATTTATAAATTTACAAAATTATTCAAAATTACAGGTTAGATTTCACACGTTATTACTTACGGTATTCGAAAGGAAATAGCGTGAAAAAACTAGATTACCGTATTTATGTTAATCTTTGAGTATAGAAGTGATAGAGGGAGTACAGGTATAAGGTAAAAGACCCGGTAATTGACCCTGGCCCAGTTTCTGAACTTTTCAACTTTGTTATAAATTGTTAAATATATTTTGAATCTAGTTTGTTATAATATAAATGTATTTTGAATATAGCGGTAACTATATATTTATATTTAAATTGAACAAGCAGTAAGGTGCTGCCATCAACTAAAAATTTATGTACTTGTCGTTGTTGTTTACAGTTTTGTTTTTTTCTAATAATAACCAGCTAGCGAAGGTTCGGTTGCACTAACAGGACCGGATTTAGATTTTCAAGTATAAATTAATATATATCAAATAAAATATTGAGGAATTGTAATCTATTTTTGTGCTTGGATTAATGCTCTCTTAATAAGAAATTTAGTGCCTTAATTTTATATACAAAAATAGGTTACAATTTCTAAATATTTTATTTTATATATCTTAATTATAGTTGAAAGCTTAAAGCCGGTCCTGTTCGTGCAACCGAACCTTCGCTCCCTGATAATAACAGATTTTGTTTTATCAAATAAAGGATACAAGTTCATTTTAGGCTTCGCTATTTTATTTATTTAATTCAATAGGTTATGGGCCCAGTATATGCCTAAAATTCAATTTAAATATACGTTAGAAGAGTGTTTAATAAACTGTGATATGTAATACACAGACAGAAAAAGTTTTGCTACAACAAGTAAAATTGCGTTTTGAGTTTGGCTAACATAATTTCAAAATGGCGATGAAGTTGGATACAAAAATTTCTGTTGATAAACTAACGGGCCAAGAAAATTGGGTTTCCTGGAAGTTTGATGTGGATTTGCAGTTTACCATTTATAAAGTCAGACGTATATTGACAGGAGAGTGGGCACGACCTGAGTTGGCTGGAGCTGCATCTGTGGATGCGAAGGCAGCTTATGAAAAACAATTAAATGATTTTGATGAAGCAGATAGTATTGTGCGATACATAATTGGAAGTAGTGTAAGTAGTGATGTAAAGCAACACATACTTACTTGTCAGTCAGGCAAGGAAATGTGGGACCGGTTACATTCAATTTTCGAACAGAAAAGTGAGAGAAGACTGGATTTGCTTTATAGTCAATTATTTGGTTATACTAAAGACTCCAATGATACGATCGCAGTTCATGTATCTAAATTGCAGAAAATTTGGCAAGATCTTCAGGATGAACTCAAAATAGAAAATGTAAACCTACCGAATTCAATGTTGTTAAATAGGGTATTAAACACATTACCAACAGAATACCTTGAATTTAAGAATGCATGGGAATCCACAATGAAAGAAGAAAGAAACTTGACAAGGCTCACTGAAAGACTTACGTTACATGAGCAGCGTCTTCACGAGGTATGTGGTGGAAGTGATACTCAGAAAATGGTACTTGTTTCAAAAACTACTGCAAAAGTACAAAAAACCGCTATTTGTGAAAAAACACGCTCAAATGAGTTTTCTCAGGAAAGAAAGCAAAAGGGGTTTCGCTGTTACTTGTGTAAGCAAATAGGCCATTTGAAAAGAAACTGTCCAGTTAAAAATAGAGGGGAAAAGGGGAATTTTACGAAGAGGCAGTGTTTTATCAATGTGGTCGGTGATCAAACTGTAAATGAGTGGTATATTGACTCTGGTGCTACTCATCACATTGTTTGTACTTCTGAATACTTTACTTCGTATGATAAATTCCAGCAACCTCAAGGAATAAAACTAGGTGATGGTAGTGTGATATTTGCCTATGGTGAAGGTGACATTGATGTACAAATGTTTGTAAAAGGACAATGGTTAAACAGTACGTTAACTAGAGTGTGGTTTGTTCCCAAAAGCAAACAGAATCTATTTTCTTCTGGATCTGCTTTAGCTAAAGGTCTTACTGAAGTGGCTGATAAAGATATTAGAGAATTCAGGAATGCTGATGGTGAAACTGTTGCTGTTGGAATTCGTCAAGCAAATGGAATTTACAAATTGCAAATGCGAGTGATCAAGGAACCAGCAATGTATGTAGCAGAAGACACCTCATCTCTTCAGATATGGCACGAGAGGTTAGGTCATCAGGACAAGAGGCACGTGCTCAAATTGTTAAGAAGTAAAGGAGTTGTAGTCAATGGGTCTCCTGATGAACTATGTGATGCCTGTGTTTATGGTAAGATGCATCGTTTGAAGTTTGGAACCAGAAAAGAACGTGGTACCAAAGCAGGGGAGTTGGTTTCAGCAGACTTGTGCGGTCCTATGCCGGTAGCGTCCAAAGGTGGAGCGAGGTATTACCTCCTGATCAAAGATGATTTCACAAAATTTCGAGTTGTTTATTTCCTCAAGCAAAAGAGTGAAGTGGCAGAGAAACTAGAAATGTATCTTGCTGAAGTTAAAACCAAGCAACACCCTGTAGAAGAGTTTCTTACTGATGGTGGGACGGAGTTCGTAAATTCTGAAACGGCTAGAATTTTCAGAAAATTTGGTGTTCATCATCGAATAACTATGGCATATACACCTCAACAAAATGGCGGCTTGGAAAGAGACAATCGTACTGTTTGTGAGGCGGCCAGGACTATGCTTCATGGGGCCAATATGGAGGAGTCATTATGGGCTGAAGCTGTAAATACGGCAGTTTACGTGTTAAATCGTACGGGGCCGACACCAGAAGGAAAAACACCGTACGAATTATGGTATGGGAAAGAAGCTGTCTTTAATCATTTTAAAGTTTTTGGAACTGAATGCTATGTACATATACCAAAAGAGAAAAGGAAGAAATTTGACAAAAAGGCAATTAATGGTTTTCTTATGGGTTACTGTGAAAACAAAGATGGCTATCGTGTGTATGTTCCAAGTAAAAATGAAGTCATCTTGAGCCGAGATGTCATTTTTAAGGAAGCTGTAATTCTAAATGTACCTAAAATGCGCCAAAAGCAATCAGAAGATGTTGAAAAACCGAAATTTGATGTGCTGGAAGAAGAACAACAATATAATTCTAATTCTGAGACTGAAGAAGCAACGGATCAAAACAACAAAGATGTCGAAACCGTAGATGAAAATGAAATTTCTGGTTACAATCTACGAAAAAGAAGTGAAATACACTGGCCAGGAAGATTAGATGATTTTGTGATGTTGGCTGTACATGATGAGCCAGATACATACAATGAGGCAATTTCTTCTGAATACTCGGATGAGTGGCTGAAAGCCATGAGAGAAGAAATGGAGTCACTTAAAGAAAACAAAGTATGGGAGCTCGTGCATTTGCCAATAAATAAAAAACCTATCAAAAATAAATGGGTGTATAAAATTAAGATGTTACCAGATGGGCATATTGAACATTTAAAGGCCAGACTAGTAATAAAAGATTGTTCTCAGAAGAAAAACATTGATTATAATGAGACTTTCAGTCCGGTCGTTCACTGGGATACAGTGAGAACAATGTTCAGTGTTGCTGTGAAAGAAAAATATGAAATATTGCAGTTTGATATTAAAACCGCATTCTTGTACGGGGAACTTGATGAAGAAATATACATGGTGCAACCAGAAGGGTTCGATGATCGAACAGGACGTGTATGTAAATTGAAGAAAAGTCTTTATGGGCTTAAGCAAGCGCCAAGATGTTGGAACAAGAAATTCAAAGATTTTTTACTTCAGTGTGATCTACATCAAAGTGCTACAGATAACTGTATGTTTATCAACATAAAAAAGACATTAGTAATTTTATTATATGTAGATGATGGTTTAGTGTTTGCGAAGGACAAGGATGTTCAAAACTGTTTTGTGCAAAATCTCAAAGAAAATTTTTCTGTGACTGTGAATAAAGGAAGTTATTTCTTGGGTGTTGAAATCAAGAAAATGGAAAATAACTCTATTTTTCTAACACAGGAAGCATACGCGCGAAAAGTTGTGAATCGGTATAATATGCAAGACAGCCATCCTGTGTCTACACCAATGGAACGTGGCACAATGGATGGACATCAGGAAGAAATAAAGGAGCAAGTTCCATACAGAGAAGCAGTCGGAAGTCTTCTTTATTTAAGTATCATAACGCGTCCTGACATTGCATTTGTAGTAAATAAGTTGTCGCAGGTGCTTGATCGACCTGAAGCAAAACACTGGAAGCTGGTGAAACGAGTTCTACGTTACATTAACGGAACTAAAAATTACGGAATACAGTACTGGGGAAAGTGTCATGAAGAAGGTGTACAGGCTTATAGTGATGCGGATTACGCGAATGATCCAGAAACGAGAAAATCGACATCTGGAGTGGTGCTTATTCTGAACGGAGGAGCTATTTCCTGGTGCAGTAAACGTCAAACTTGTGTTGCACTGTCAACAACAGAAGCTGAATTCATTGCAGCAAGTATTTGTGCTCAGACACTGGTGTGGATTAGAAGACTTTTATGTGATGTTGGTTTTAAGATATCTACACCGATTCAATTTGTAGACAATGAATCGGCGGTTCGTCTTATCAAGAATCCAGAGTATCATGCTCGAACCAAGCATATAGATGTGCGGTACAAATTCGTCCAAGAACAGTTTAGAAACGGGATTATGAATGTAAAAAGGATTGCCAGCCAGGACCAGGCAGCTGATATTCTTACAAAACCACTAACGAAAAAATGTTTTCAGAATCTCAGATACAAACTAGGTGTTTGTGAACCTGCTGCTTGTTCAGGGAAAGTGTTAAATATATTTTGAATCTAGTTTGTTATAATATAAATGTATTTTGAATATAGCGGTAACTATATATTTATATTTAAATTGAACAAGCAGTAAGGTGCTGCCATCAACTAAAAATTTATGTACTTGTCTTTGTTGTTTACAGTTTTGTTTTTTTCTAATAATAACAGATTTTGTTTTATCAAATAAAGGATACAAGTTCATTTTAGGCTTCGCTATTTTATTTATTTAATTCAATATAAATTAATAAAAAAACTAAATTTTAAATAAGAAAAAAAATAAATTCTTAATTTAAAGTAATCTATTCTGTGTCTAATGAACAGCAATTTAAAAAGTTTAGAATATATTAACTAAATAAAAAAAAATTTTTAAGTTTAAAATGTGTGTAAAAACTATTTTTTTGGTAGTTTCCTAACAGTTTATGTTACAAAGTACTCATTTTGATCTGTGCAATATTCATCATGTAAGTATGAAAACTTAATTAAAAATATATGAGCAGATTAATATTTGTTTAAAATTTATTTTAAAATATTTATAAAATACCTTAAAATGATTTTTATTATTGAAATATGAGGGTCAATTACTAGGCTCACTTCTAAAGTGGTATGGCCCAATTAAATTCTAACCAGTTTTTGTTAGTTATTTTGTTATTTATAGTTATCTTCGATTAGTTTTTGTTATTTTTCATAACGTATAACATTAAACATTCATTTTTATCAATAAAAAATTATTTATAAATTAAATTTTAAAAAACTGTATTTTTAAATTTAAGGATCAGAAACTAGGCCACTGTCAGGGTCAAAAACTGCCACATGAGAAATTTTGAAGGTCAGAAACTGGGTCCTTTTTGTCAATTTTTAAAACATTAATTTAAATTATTAATTCAATTCAAATAATTATTTTACTTGTATGACTTTATTTTGAAAGCCATAAACTAGTTGATAAAATTATTAATTGTCTCTTAAGTTTAAACTTATATTTATTACTATCGTTTAACCTCAGCCGTCACTCTTAAAAGGTCAGAAACTAGGCCCGTTACCTTATATCATATATGTAGTAACATATATAGCCAAACGGATATGAAAAAAACGTCCCAACATCACGGTGCAGATTTGGAAGTATTTTGTTCGTTTTGCGCAAACGCGACTTTTTTGGTGGTATGAACCAATCTGAACAGTAAACACGGTAAACACTAATTGATGCATCTGCGCAAAACAACTGAAGTGCCTCTACCCGATGTCTATCCGTCTCACTTCATCGGAACCACTGCCTCTTATAGAGATTGGCCATATAGTTATAATACATATATGGTATATATTCACTGTATATGAAAATGAAGCCAAAAAAAGGGTTAAAGTGTTGACCAATATGGCGGTTAAACAAGGTTTAATTAAATTTTTTTCTATATTTACTGATGTTATATTTGTTGCTATAAATATTGTTAGAATATTTATTAATAAATAGTCTCAAATTACAACAAAAATCGTATACAAATTAAAAAATATTTATTACCACTGACACTTTAGAGTTATGAAAGGTGTCAACGTGGTGTTTATTGGTGTTTACCAATGTGGAGATTTGCTTCTTGTTCAACAAATGTAACTTTGCCGCACCAAAGTCATTAAAAGTGAGATAGTGATATAGTGAGACAGTACTTACAATAAAGAAAAAATTACCTTGATACCGGCAAAGTCAAATTTGTTGAACTGTACTCCATCTATTATGTGGTACATACACGTTCTGATATCTATGATGTTAATAGAGAGTTTTTGCAAAATACCGTAAGTTAGGCTAAGCGCGCACTACGTTTTTTTTTCCGCTCGGCGTTTTTCCACAAAAGCTGAAAACGTGTCATCAGCGCGCACTACGTTTTTTTTTTCAGTAGCGGAATTGGCGGGACTTAAAATTATTTCGAAAATGGACGTTCATTTAGCTTGCTGCACTGATGCTTTACATTAGTAATATGACGTTATAAAATTAAAAATAATTTTAAAGTATGTAAAATTTTGAATGTTTTAATTTTAATACTTTTTTATTTTTAAAAAATTATTAAGAAACTAGCCGTATGCCCGATGGGATTTCCCATTGGCAACATCTTTTTTTTAGGTACTCACTTTTTGCTCACTTTTAATGTTTTTCGAAAGCCTAAATCAATGTCCACGTTTCTAACTTTAAAAATGACGAACTTCCCATATGAACTTTCATTTTCTGTTTTAACTCCTTAGTGAATAAATTTCCAGAAACAACTGACTTTTATTTATACATAAATAGAAGCCTAAACGCCTTTTTTCATAACTCCTGTGCTTAATTTCGTCCTTCTAAACCCAACAGTTTAGGCTGTGCGTTGTCTATGTTAGTCAAAGTCAAAGATTCATTAAATATTTTTTATTTTAATAGCCATAGTAACATATTTTTCTAACTTCAAAAATAACGAATTTCCATAAAAATTTGCATTCCCTATTTAACCCACTTAGGAGGTGAATTTTCAAAAATCCTTTCTTAGTGGTCACTTACATTATATAAGAAACTCCTGTGCAAAATTTCATTCTTCTAAACCCAACCGTTTAGGCTGTGCGTTGTCTGTCAGTCAGTCAGTGTTACAAATTTATTAAGTAGATAAAAAATGATTCAATATTAATTATCAAAATATGTTAAACTTATGAACACATTTCCATTTTCTTCCACCATTTACATATTTTAGATAGTACCCACTCTTCTTTTTAAATAATTAAATTTGTAAAAATATTCATTCACCAAGACCTAAATTATCTTTTTTACCTATAATGCAGTCCAATTTATTAAATTAACTATTTTATCAAAATTAGGACGTTCGTTAAGCTTCTTTTACTGGGGCTTTACGATGGCAACATAACATAAAATCAAAAACACTTTTTCTACACAAAATTCTGTATAATTTAATGACTAAATAAATAAAAATACAAAACAATAAACATATTAAAACATTTTATTTTCAAAATACATAATTATTATAATTAAATACAAATAATTCAAAATTAATTACTAAAATGTCAAACCTGTGAATGGATTCTCATTTTTTCCCGCTTTTCCATTTACATATTTAACAAGGGATTTAACCAATCTTCTTTTCGGATAATTATATTTGTAGAAAGATTTATTTACCAAAACCTAAACTACATTTTCTATCTTTAATGCAGTCCAATTTATATGTTATTTTTTAGCAAACTTTTCGCCAAAAACATTTACAATATTCTTAAATACCTTAATATTAGAATTTTATCCAATACTGGGGGGCTTTTGTCTATTTCATATATAATTTTCTTCTTCAAATTTTCTATTAAAATTTCAAATCTGGCGATACTTTGACTAAAATTTTATTTTACATACATTTCTGTTGTGTATTAGTGCATCGTAATGTGATACATAACCACACTAATTAAAAAAAACCGCTTGCTTATTTACGCAAGTGCGCGTGTTGTCATATATTTATACGTGTTACAAAAATGACGCGGTTTTTTTTCAGCAAAAAAAAATGTAAATTTTTGCGTTTTTTTTTTTCCGCCGCTGAAAAAAAAACGTAGTGCGTTCGCTTATATGGAGTATAATGCTTCACATTTTTTTGCTGAAAAAAAACAGCGGCGGAAAAACGTAGTGCGCGCTTAGCCTTATACGGTAACGCTATTTGTCACGTGATCATTACTGTATAATAGCCTTACTTTCTTTGGTTTTTAAGTAAATTGTATGAATTTTTTCAATGCACTTGAATTTTTGAAAATTATTGCTTTTAAAAACATGGAAGAGCTACTAGAATTAGGAGCACTGGGTTTATTAATATAAATTTATAGATTTACCAAATTATTCAAAATTACAGGTTAGATTTTACATGTAGTTACTTACGGTATTCGAAAGGAAATAGCGTAAAAAAACTAGATTACCGTATTTATGTTAACGTTAACGTTATTGTGGAGCATGCGCAATTACTCAAATTGTCAAAATAGCGTTACCGTACAACTTACGGTATTTTGCAAAAACTCTCTAATTTTAAATAACGACTTACCGAATTATTATTTCTGATATTTCAACGTCATACGTGCTGTTTACATAACATTGAAATTAAAATGTAGACGACATATATTTTGAGAGGCCCTAATGATTATATAAATGCTATACTTATATGTACTTACTTTAACAAAACATAATATAGTTTCTGATTGGCTAATATGATGTGACGTGATTCTAATATCGAAAACCAAGCGGTTTATATTATAAGATTAAAATATACCTACCCAATTCAATTTTAGATTTCAAACGATCAAATTCTAAATTCGATTTCAAACAATTATTTTTATTATAAAATTCCAAGTTTATTTGTAATTGAATTGAATTTTTTTTTTATAAATTCTATTTACACTTGTAACTCAAGAAGTTGTGTAAAAGGCTTAAATGCCCAAAGGCACACCGGTTACAATGTGTAAGTACTTATTTTGACTGATTCCATTAATTCACATTGATTTGATCTATTTAAACTTTCTAGTAATGGTATAAAAAAAAAATTATCGCTACAGGGTAAAAGCCTCTATAGCGGAACGCGTTCAATACTCGAACAGTTTTGATATTTTATATATTAATGAAGTTATTTCTGAAAAAAACCGATAAATATTAAAACTGTTCGAGTATTGAACGCGTTCCGGTATAGGAGCTTTTACGTTAAGTAATTAATAAAAATAAATAAGTATAATTTAAATTTTTAACACTTTGACGGTCAGCGACGTCGTAAGACGTCATGTGAAACCCTACTAAGACACCACGTCGGAGTACGTCAATAATTTCATATAAAGTGTATCAGCTGTTACAATAAGGTATCAGTAGGGCGTTTAGTTATTATAGGTTATGAACATCATGACCAAAAAGAATAACTCTATATATGTATGGTTAATTTTGAAAGTGGCATAACTGCCTTTGTTGTTAAACTGAGATATTTAAAGGTTTGCGTTTTAAAAGATTTAAAAATATTGATAACAGCTTTCGGAAAAATTTACTTGCATTTGTTATCTAAGGATACTTAAATTTTCTTAAGTACAAGTAATTTCGTATAATTATTTGAAAATCACCACTTTTCACTATGGCAAAGTCAGTTATGCCACTTTCAAAATAAACAATTTAAGAAATTGTTGACTTACAATATAATTTTCTCCGATATATTTTGATGAAGTGATGTTTGAAAGACAGTGGTATAAGAAAAAGATTTGTGTTTCAAACTATAAAGTCAGGGTTGTAGGTAATATTGTTTGAGGGTCTGTCAATTTCCAAATTTTTTTTAAAATTTTATTGCATGTCTACGAGAGTTAATTTTATATACGTAATATGCAAAATGCATAATATAAGCTGAAATGAAAATGTTTATTTTCAAAACTATCAATTTGTCATTTTTTCTTAGCAGGTGGTTATTTTCGTGAAAAGTTCAGAGGCAGTGCAGTAGCACTGCATAACACACTTAAAAAAATTTTCATTTTTTTCGAAAAATGAGAAATTCGTCAATTTTTTGTACAGTATTAAATTTAATAATTTTACTTAATTAATTATTATTGGAGATATGTATAATTAACTTATTTATTAGTTTACTTTTATTTGAAAATAATTATTACTTAATATGATAGTAAATGAACTAAATTAGAATACATTTTATCTGTTGCAGAAAAATGGGAACACACGTGTCAGAAATTAGAATCAGTGACTGTGATATATGATATTCGTTTACGAAATATTTTATTAATGTATAATTTTAAATAAAAATAAATTTACTTTAGTAATTTTAAATAAATACATGAGTTTATAATTATTGTATGTGTTTTAAACTTGAAAAATTGACAAAATTATATACAATTAGGAACATTTTAGTGGATTACCTTACTAGCAGTAATCTATTATGCTGATATATGATTATCAGATGAGACGGGCAAATATGGCCGCTATTACACTGTCATAGATATATGTCAAAGTTTTATTTAATCAAAGAAATATTATAGTGTAATAAGTCAACTTTTATAATATAAATTTCTGTAAGCATAGTTAAAGATACTTCTTAATATTTGATCATAGATTTGATCAAAGATCTTTGACATAATATGTTATAGATATATTATATCTATGACAATGTAATAGCGGCCTATTATTTAACTTCTTCGCTACGAATTTTTAAAAATTTTTAAACGTCAATGAGCATACTTTTGTTCAGCATACTGGACAAAGATTTAAATAAGCGTTTATTTTAATTAAAAATTTTAATTTTACATTTTTAAACAAGCGTAGTTTAGTAATTTTAAATAATATTAAGAAGTTTTTAATTATTTCTCAATTAAAAAATAATGTTAACATAACCTAAATTTGATGTACAATATATTGTACATTGGTAGCGAAGAGGTTAAACACAGAATAATCAGAAGCCAAGTTGCTATCTCTGCACTAGTGATACCAGTGTAGACAAAAAATCCCCTCTACTTTCAATCATTATGTTGTGTAGGTACACACTGCTTGTAGTGGTGTTGGTTTGATGTTTGCAACTGTGTCAGTCGTCACACACACAATTACACAACACGTATTGTCGGACAGAGCAAGGTGGGGTCCAAGCTAACAATGGTCTAACAATAAATTATAATGCGTTGTGCATTCGGTGACCGACACCGACTAACTAAATGCCTTAAGCGGTATCAATCACACTCAGACACACTACTATCCACAATGTTTTACACATACGCTTAGGGCTTGATTTAAAGTTATGATAGTGACATCTCTATCTTCTCAAGTGTACTATGCATGATTATATCGACATCTATACCCTTCACGCCCGTTCTCAGTTCCATAAAGAAGTGATAGATTTTCTAGAGTTGGCAATCTTACAAAAAAAGATTCTGGTGTATTTTATCTATGGTCATGACCATGCAGGTGTTAATGTTAATGAATGGGGTATGTCGTATTTGACAGCTTTGACCTTTGAACACCTTGAAGGTATCAAAGGAAAGCAACCAAAACAAATTTTAATGAAAATTGGTAGTAAAAGACACCAGTTTATTACTTATGCTAATTTATCTTAACTATCATTAATTTATTTTAAAAAAAATTGATTAAAAAAGTAATTTTTTAGTTAAAATCGCCTAAACAGAAACGTTCTGTGAAGTTGCCATACATTCTCTTGTACCTACATACATAATTTTATTGTGGAAAAATACCCAAACAAAAGAAAATGGAAAATGAAAAGTTTATGTCTGTATTAAAGAGTGATACATTTCCTGTTGCAATAAAAGAAGAGAAGAATTTACAGAATGTAGACAATTCATTTTTAAATACAATAAAAACCGAATTATCCGATTCTTCATATTATGGAAATGAAATAAAATTGGAATTGGAAGGAACGAACACCGACGATGCCGATGATCATTTATTGAAAAGTTTACATACCGAAATAAAATTGGAAGATGATGATTTGCGTGGCGAAATTTGCGAAAATAGTGATTTATTTGATGAAAGTTGAAAAATGTCTGTATTAACCAGTAATTCATTTTCTGTTAAAGTAAAAGAAGAGAAGAATTTAGAGAATGTAGATTGTTCATTTTCAAATACAATAAAAACCGAATTATCCGATTCTTCATATTATGGAAATGAAATAAAATTGGAATTGGAAGGAACGAACACCGACGATGCCGATGATCATTTATTGAAAAGTTTACATACCAAAATAAAATTGGAAGATGATGATTTGTGTGGCGAAATTTGCGAAAATAGTGATTTATTTGACGAAAGTTGTAAAAATGTTATCAAACATAAATAATGTGAGTGAGAGTGGTAGTTTAGAAAATTATGAAAAAGTTCAAACCAGTGAAAAATTGTTCACATCAAACCGCTTGAAAAAACACGAACAAATACAAAAAGACGTAAAGTTGTTCAAATCTGACACATGTTTTAAAACACTTACCACGTCAACTAACTTAAAATTACATAAAAAAATATATACAGGAGAAAAACCATTCAAGTGTAATGTATGTTTTAAAACATTTTCTAAGTCAAGTCATTTAAAAACACATGAAAGAGTACATACAGGGGAGAAACCATTCAAATGTAATATATGTTTCAAAACATTTTCTCAGTCGAATAGTTTAAAAACACATGAAAGAACACATACCGGAGAAAAACCATTCAAATGTGATGTATGTTCTAAAACATTTTCCCACTCAAGTTATTTAAAAACACATGAAAGAACACACACAGGAGAGAAACCATTCAAATGCAGGACATGTTTTAAAACACTTTCTACGTCAAGCTATTTGAAGAAACATGAAAGAGCACATACAGCAAAAAAACAATAAATTGTAAATTCACACAATTTGAACTTTGGACACACATATCAAAATGTTTTAGAAATATAATTAATAGTTATTATAAATATGTAATAGTAATATAGCATAGGCATTAGAAATGAAAGGACCAGCAATTTATATTACGTACACGTTAAAAAGAGACAAATATTATAAATAGCATGTGAATTGCCAATATGTATTTCTTTTTCTAAGATACCCTGGACCTTAAAATTAAAATTGAAGCATAGTCAGCCATGTTTTGTATTGCAAATTTGAAAAACTAATGTAAAAATTTTCACTATTTTCGCTTTTTAAATTGCGTTTTTCGTTATATTTTTTTTAAAGAAAATATTATGGTAACTAGTTCTGCTTACAAATGTAAAAACCCTACTAGAAAAAAAGCACAAGGAACTGGCATCTGTCGAATGACGATATGACATCTGGTGTTGAAAAATCAGACTATTCTTAAAGTGCATTTGCTGAAATGTCATTTATGAGCTGAATTTTGTAGATCATACATACAATTGATTTAATTTTATGAGCTGAATTTTGTAGAAAATACATACAATTGATTTAATTTTTCCATTCATTTACAATTCTCCAGTTGTTTTATGACGTTTGCTATTTAAATTTGACGTTTGTATACTCTAAATTGTAATATTCACCAACTCATTCACGCATTTTTTTCATATTTTAACCACATTTTAACTGTTTTACAGAAGTAAAATTTTCTCTTCTTCAACAAAATTCCTTTGCTACGAACTTGTGTCAACCCAAATACAAACAGTTCTAATATTTATCATTTTTTCTTAATATATTACTGGTTACTATATATAAAACTAATATTAATGCACTTTCTTGTCAGCCATTTTTCTGAAGCTCCTCCTTTTGGACAGATCTCTATAATATTTCATCGATAAGATTTTTTTGACATATATTAGCCGTCTCTTTCAAAAAATATTTGGGTATATACATTATATGTTAAATAATAATTAAATATTACATATTAAGTATGCAAAGGATGTAAAGCATGATAAAGTTCACTTAAGATAAATGAACCACTTTTCTGATGTGAATTCATTAGTAAATGTGGTTGATTAATTTAAAATGAATTTCTACATACATATATAAATATTTAATTTTGTTGCCGTCACTGTCTAATAGTTGCATAACTTTTGCTTCAATAAAATAATGTTGTTACGGGTCCTTTTATAATATATAGTATATTATTTTCTTTTGTCATTGTAATATAGTAATAAAAATAGTAGTTCAAGTCCAGCTTTTAAAAATTTGTTTAATTTTTAATTTTTTACATTCATTTGTGTCATTCGGTTTTGTTCTAGGAAAACTTTATTTGGGCATGTGATATGTATGTATGTGAGGAGCGCCTATTCAAAAGGTCGTATTTCTGTCATAAACAAAGTTTACGATAATCGAAAGAAACTGCCTGACAAAAATTTCTAAATAGTTATTTTTGATGCGTATGTGTAAAGTGAGTTCTAAAGTTAAATAGAGAGAAAAAAATTAATTATTTTTAAGCAATTTTAGAAAACAGTAGGGTTAATTTTATTTTATAATAAGGTTATATGAAAAAAAAAATTTTATTAATTTGTAGATCGTTTTTGTGTTTTTTTTTTTATTAATTTGTTGATCGTTTCCATGTTTAATTTGAATATGATTGGCATTGACAAATGATTATCATTATTTTCTCGCACAGTTAGCTACTTTTACCCACGGTACTGTACTTTTGCGCACAGTTACTATCGTTTGTTTTACAATGATGTGAATACTGCTCTTTACGTCAACTACACAACGCTCGAATACCGAACTTTAGAAGCGGGTAAAAAATATTATATTTCAGTTTCAATTTTGATCAAACCTACTGATCGTGAGTTTAAGCCGTTTAACCCTTTCGCGCCGAAGACCGTATATTCCCGTCATAAAAAAATGTGACAAATAGTAGAAGACCGTATTTATCGGACTTATAAAAAAGAATTTTTTTCAAAAAGTATTTTTTTACCAAATTTATATTTTATATTTCTGTAGCTGAAAGGTAAAGGGTAATAAATCCACTTTTTTTAAAATTCCTTTTTTAACAGATTTGGGTTATTACTTAACGGTCTTTAAGTAACCCAAATCCGTTAACAAACGAATTTTAAAGAAAGTAGACTTATTACCCTTTATTAAAATTCGTTTTTTAACGGATTTGAGTTACTTAAGGGAGGAGTTCACGCCAGAAACGGCTATAATAAACTAATTTTTTTCGAATCTCGTTTTTTGTTTTTATTTTGTTCTGTGGTTCTTTACAAACACGGTGATATATAAAACATGGCCAAAAATTTTTTTTCAAGTAGAAAAATATATTTATTTGTGAGCCGCTGCACAGCCAAGTTGCTGCTCCTTTGCAGACAACGCTCGCCCCCCCCCCCCTCGGCGCGATTTGATTAGCAATATTTAGTTTTGGTGTGTACATGAGTTACAGTCTGCACTGAGATAATGTTCTTTTATTTGTATGCCTTTGTAGACGTTTTAATAAACAGTGAGTAAACCGCTTCTTTTGTTATTATTTTTGTTTTTTACCGTTTCCCGAAAGTTGTGTTTTTCCCGACAAAAAAAATCATATCTCAAATTCTAGAAAAGATTGAGACTTAATTTTTTTAAAATTTTGTCCATAAACATATTGCGCATAAAGTGGAGTATGCTTTTTCCATTTGAACAATTGTAACTATTTTTAAACATTTTTTTTTTTAATAAAAAATTGGGATTTATAATTTTTAGAAGTTTGGGATTACAATTTTATAGTTAATTTTTAAAATTATCTGAAACCCATACTCAGCTTTATGGACAGGTCCTTTAGGAATAAAGTAATGAAAAAATGTTCATTACTTTTTGAGATATGGCGTTCCTTGTAAACGCTTAAAAACTTGTGAAAAAAGGCCCCCTCCCCCCATATGGAAGAGTAATGAATGTTTCAAAAACAAAATTTTCTATTTGAAACCATCCCTAATTTGAAAAAAAATTTCAACAAGCAAAATAATCATAAATAAAAAAGTTGGTTTTTTATTTGAACTCCCCCCTTAAAGACCATTAAGTAACCCAAATTCGTTAATAAACGAATTTTAAAAAAAGTTGACTTATTACCCTTTACCTTTCAGCTACAGATTTATATATACATATTACCAAATTTATATTATATATTTGGTATATAATTACCAAATTTATATTTTTAATTTATAACGACGAAGACCGTACGATTCCGCAAACCTCGAAAACTGCCCGTCTTATGGGCATACTTAATAAGAAAATAGCACGTCGCGAAACGGTTAAGAAATTTATTTTTTATAATAATTATTGATTAAATATATTATAATGCTTTAAAAAAATAATTTAAAACTTTTTTTTAACACAATAGAAAATTCAGTTTTAGCTCAAAGGTATAGTAGGGGTGGACAGACAGACATAATAATCTTGCTACATAATAAATAGGATTTTTGCCAGGACTCCAAAAAAAAACTTCACTGTAAATATTTCCAGAAAGTCGAATCAAATGTTTTAATCAATGGGTGTGTTTACTTTAATGCAACGTTTTACAACATAAAAACATGCCCGACAGAACTGTTGCAAATAGTTTTGATGTCATTTACATACATACATAAAGTACATAGGGTACATAGTGTGTGTCTCACGCACGTGTATTTAGCTAGGTTAGCTATCATTATTGTTTTTGTTACCGTATGATTCATTTACGTCGTTTATTTATTCATTTTACAGATAATTTTACAATCGGATTTCAAATAAATAATGTCCCATAACTGTGTTTTTCTGAAAACATACTATCTAGTAAATAATAATAAAAAATACGATTAGTTTATTGTCAGCGGAAATGAAGATTTGATAGACATATTCGTCTATTATAACGTCAAGATAGACATATTCGTCTATTATAACATCATACAAATTGTCCATTTTCCTAAAATTTTAATGTTATTTAATTAATAAAAAAAATAAAATAAAAAACTATTATTTACAACAAAGGTTGTTTTTTTGTTTTGCAACAGTTGTGTCCAGCCCTTGGTCCAGCTGAAATAAACGTTCGCACATGCGTAAAAATTATGCACCATAATATGTTTGCTTACGTCATATATGTTTTACAACGTTTTGAAACGTTGCGTTAAAACAAACACACCCAATAATTACACATCCAAAAAAGAAATAATGGGCTTGTTCCGAAATATAATCCAGTATACTGGCCAGTGTTAATGACGTCATGACTTCGACGCCATATTTTACCGGTGAGCATCTATATCTATCATATCTATGATTCACAACACAGGCTTGTCGTCCATTGGTTACGTAAGCGTACGAAATTTAATGCGGACGAATACGCATGAAACGGACGAACTTTCCAAGCAGCTGTGAAGCAATACATCCTCGTCCATTGAAAGCGTCTCTCTCAATGGACGAGGATGTATTGCTTCACAGCTGTTTGGGTCGTTCGTCCGTTTCATGCGTATTCGTTTGAATTAAATTACGCACAACTACGCATCCAATGGACGACCTTCCTATAAGTGTCAAAGTTACGACAACGCATGGCCAGGTTGGCCAGTGTATTTCGGAACGATTCACCAGCATGGCGTCGATTTATGACGTCATTCACACTGGCCAGTATGCTGAATTATATTTCGGAACACACGCATTAATGTTTCACATAATTTTGTGTAGAAATAAAACATGTCACCCGTCCATAGACAGATGTGTGAATTCCAAAAACTTAACCACCTTAAATACTTCAAATTTTGTAATTTATGTACAAACTAGGGGTGTGCGAATAATTCGAACCGAATCCAATAAATTGACTTTTCGAATAATTCGAAAAATCTATTGGCAAATCGATCTATCTATACGAAATAATTTAAAGTATAAATGCAACCAATGTTTGTATCATGATTCAAACAAATTTATGATTAATTCAGCCAATTCAAGTAAATAGGGTAAACACTCCTGGTCTTTTACATCTAACTCCATCAATTTATTTACACCAAAAATCAGGATAATTTATGATGAAATAATTTAATTTTTTTTTAATAAAGAGAAAGGTTTATTCCTATAAAACATTACAAGTTAGTTTTAAACAAAAACAAACAGAAAAAAAACCAATGTAAAATGAACTCAAAAATAAATATATAATAAAATTAAATTAATTTCTGGAAGTTCGATTTTAATTAATTTTGCTACTAATTATTATTGTGAAGTTTGTTAACGTGTCTGTTCAAACTGTCCGACCTACAAAATGTTTTAACACATATATTACACTTGAATGATTTTTCTCTTGTATGTAGTGTTTCGTGTTTTCTCAAATTACTTGAATGTGAAAATGTTTTAAAACATATATCACATTTGAATGGTTTTTCTCCTGTATGTAGTCTTTGATGTAATTTCAAACTGCTTGACTGTGAAAATGTTTTAAAACATATATTACATTTGAATGGTTTTTCTTCTGTATGTGTTCTTTCATGCAATTTCAAACTGCTTGACCGAGAAAATGTTTTATTGCATATATCACATTTGAATGGTTTTTGTCCTGTGTGTGTTCTTTCATGTGTTTTTAAAGTACTTGACCGAGAAAATGTTTTAAAACATGTGCTACACTTAAATGGTTTATCACCTGTATGTGTTCTTTTATGTGTGTGTAAATTTTGTAACCGAGAAAATGTTTTAAAGCATGTTTTACAACTGAATGGTTTTTCTCCTGTTTGTGTTCTTTTATGATCTTTCAAACTGTTTGAATGAGAAAATGTTTTAAAACATACATCACACTTAAATGGTCTCTCTCCCGTATGTATTATTTTGTGTGTTCTGAAATGATGTGACTTAGAAAATGTTTTAAAACATATATTACAACTGAATGTTTTTTCTCCCGTATGTGTTCTTTTGTGATCTTTCAAACCATTTGAATGAGAAAATGTTTTAAAACATACATCACATTTGAATGGTTCCTCTCCTGTATGTGTTCTTTCATGTGTGTTCAAATGTTGTAACCGAGAAAATGTTTTAAAGCATACATCACATTTGAATGGTTTTTCTTTAGTATGTATTCTGTTATGTGTTTTCAAATAATCAAACCGAGAAAATCTTTTACTACATATATCGCATTTGAATGGTTTTCCTCCTGTGTGTATTCCTTCATGTCTCCGTAAAGCTGATGGATCAGCAAATGTTTTAAAACATATATCACATTTGAATGGTTTCTCTCCTGTGTGTGTTCTTTCATGTCTCCGTAAATTAAATAAAACAGAAAATGTTTTACTACATAAATCACATTTGAACGGTTGTTCTCCTGTATGTGTCCTTTCATGTCTTCGTAAATCACTTGACCTGGAAAACGTTTTAAAACAAATATTACATTCAAATTGTTTTTCACCAGTGAACGGTTTCTGATGTTTTTTCAAATGGCTGGACGTGTATGGTTTTTCACTGGTTTGAGTTTTTTCATAATTCCTTAAACAACCTTGTTCAGTTGCACTGTTGGTATTTGTTAAATTTTCGCAACTTTCGTCGGATAAAATATTTACTTCTGTTATTTTGTTTGAATGAGAAAATGTTTTAAAACATACATCACACTTAAATGGTCTCTCTCCCGTATGTATTATTTTGTGTGTTCTGAAATGATGTGACTTAGAAAATGTTTTAAAACATATATTACAACTGAATGGTTTTTCTCCCGTATGTGTTCTTTTGTGATCTTTCAAACCATTTGAATGAGAAACTGTTTTAAAACATACATCACATTTGAATGGTTTCTCTCCTGTATGTGTTCTTTCATGTGTGTTCAAATGTTGTAACCGAGAAAATGTTTTAAAGCATACATCACATTTGAATGGTTTTTCTTTAGTATGTATTCTGTTATGTGTTTTCAAATAATCAAACCGAGAAAATCTTTTACTACATATATCGCATTTGAATGGTTTTCCTCCCGTGTGTATTCTTTCATGTCTCCGTAAAGCTGATGGATCAGCAAATGTTTTAAAACATATATCACATTTGAATGGTTTCTCTCCTGTGTGTGTTCTTTCATGTCTCCGTAAATTAAATAAAACAGAAAATGTTTTACTACATAAATCACATTTGAACGGTTGTTCTCCTGTATGTGTCCTTTCATGTCTTCGTAAATCACTTGACCGAGAAAACGTTTTAAAACAAATATTACAATCGAATTGTTTTTCACCAGTAAGGGGTTTCTGATGTTTTTTCAAATGGCTGGACGTGTATGGTTTTTCACTGGTTTGACTTTTTTCATAATTCCTTAAACAACCTTGTTCAGTTGCACTGTTGGTATTTGTTAAATTTACTTCTGTTATCATATCCTCTTCATTATCTTCTAATTTAATTTCGGTATGTAAACTTTCCAAATTTAATAAATTATCATTATTGCTTTCTTCCAGTTCCAATTTTATTTCGTTTCCATAACATGCAGAATCCGGTACTTCCGTTTTTATTACATTTAAAATTGGGTTGTCTACATTCTGTAAATCTTTCTCCTTTTTTATTTTAACAGTAAATGCATCAGCCTTTGATACGAACCCTTTATTTTCCATTTTCTTCTCTGAGAATTTAATAAGTTTAATAATTCTACCGTTTTGAGGTTTTGACAATTATCAAGTATTTTGATGGCGTCGATGGTCAAGGAGAAAGGAGATGAAAGGAGGGCAACACGGGCTACTCCGTAGGGTTTTTTCATTAGCTATGTTGGTGGCAGTAGTAGTGTAAAAGGAATAAATTGGCACGAATTCAAATTTAATTTTTTCTATTCTTTTACGAGTATTTATTTATTAACTCTTTGCACTCAAGCAAAAAAAAAGTCAGTTGTAAATAGGCTGGTAAGACATGTAGCACATGACAACGACCGACGTTCTTTTTTTTGACGGATTCTTTTGACGTTCTAACCTTGTTTCCCCAAAGTTGAATACTTAATGCGCTAAATACGTCCTCAATGCTGTTTTTATTAGTTTTTAATTTTAAAAAGATAATTCAACGTGATTTTGTATTATTTTATTTACAATTTTTCTAATAAATGAATGTGTTTGCAGTTATTAAATAAAATATTCATGTAATGTGAAGTATGAGCAGTCATTACAGTTCAACATTCGGTGTGTCATGTGGTACATGTCTTATGGTCCAACAGACAAAACACCTTTAAATATGGTAGAGTTAATGGACAAACCACCTTGTCATGCTGTACATGTCTTATAAGCGCAAAGGGTTAATGTGATTAAAAATTTGCGCGAGTTTGGTTACTTTATTCTAGTAATCACAAATTTTTAAAAATATTTATGGCTTTTGAAAAAAAAAACTAGTATAATAAGTAGTTAATTGTAAAAAAAATATGTAATTTCGACTGTGTAATGGTAATAAAAAGGGATCTTAAAAGAGACAATCTACGGGTGCACAGAGTACAGAGACGACACTGCTATCCCTGCTATCTCTATCATAGAACACTAGAAGCCAACTAATATCAACGAAGTGTAGCTTGCTTGGAGCGCTTTGTAGGCCTGTCACAGCTTTAGTCATGTAGTCAGTCGCTGTCCGTCACCGAACACACAGTGCATTGTATTACATTGTTAGACATTGTTAGTTGAACAGCACACATTTCTCTCACTGGTAATACGTGTGTTGTAGTAGTGTTTGTAAATACGCACACAGACGCAACCATTAAACCAATACCCCTGCAAACAGTGTGTATCTACACAAATAGAGCGGGGAAATTTTACGTCACCCACTGGCGACAAGTGGAACAGTGTAATTTGGTTACTAGTATAGTCCCTTGATCTCTATACTACATGGAATCAGTGACCGTATTCCATTAGCAAAAATTTTACACAGTGCATGACACTGTGTTACACTGTGTTTACTTTTTTCACTAATGGAACATCAACTTTTATTGTGTTTCTGCAGAGGGGCAGCATAGGCAAAGTTACTAGATTTAAAAAAAAATAATAAATTCAGTCTGCTTGGTATACTTTTTGAGATTCCCAATTACATATATAATTTAAGTAAAAGCAGATAAAAGGTTAGTTTTGCAGTAAAATTTAAAAAAAAATAGTTTTTTGTGAAAAAAGAAACTACAAAAATCACAAAAATTTGGTTGGCATTACTTTTCCCCTAAATGCACTGTGTTACACAGTGTCATTTGTGTTTGCTATTGGAACACGATCACTAGTGTAACCAAAAAAGGATAGAAAATACACGGGGGATCCTATACATATATGGTATAGTCCATTTCAGTTAAATTTAAGCATGCTTCGTCATTTTGAATTTAAATAAATTCCACTTCGTCATTTTGAATTTAAATAAATTCCATTTTCTTGGCTTTATCTCTTTCATTATTGTATTTACGACAAGTAGGAACAGTTTGATAGACATTCTAGTTTGGTCCCTTTAAGACAAGTTTAAGACATTTAAGACAAGTGGAACAGTTTGATAGACATTCTAGTTTGGTCCCTTGCGTATATGTATAGCTAAACACTAAATTTTAGACTTGCGAGTTGATAATAATTATCGTCAAAAATACAATAATAATAATAATTATTACAACAACATACATAAATTTTCAAAGAGAAAAAGAAAATGGACAGTAAAATGTCTGTATTAACCAGTAATTCATTTTCTGTTAAAGTAAAAGAAGAGAAGAATTTAGAGAATGTAGATTGTTCATTTTCAAATACAATAAAAACCGAATTATCCGATTCTTCATACATATTATGGATATGAAATAAAATTGGAATTGGAAGGAACGAACACCGATGATCATTTATTGAAAAGTTTACATACCGAAATAAAATTGGAAGATGATGATTTGTGTGGCGAAATTTGCGAAAATAGTGATTTATTTGACGAAAGTTGTAAAAATTTATCAAACATAAATAATGTGAGTGAGAGTGGTAGCTTAGAAAATTATGAAAAAGCTCAAACCAGTGAAAAATTGTTCACATCAAACCGCTTGAAAAAACATGAACAACTACAAAAAGATGTAAAGTCGTTCAAATCTGACACATGTTTTAAAACACTTACCACGTCAACTAACTTAAAATTATATAAAAAAATAAATACACGAGAAGAACCATTCAAGTGTAATGTATGTTTTAAAACATTTTCTCAATCAAGTAGTTTAAAATCACATGAAAGAGTACATACAGGGGAGAAACCATTCAAATGTGATATATGTTTTAAAACATTTTCTCAGTCAAGTAGCTTAAAAATACACAAGAGAACACATTCAGGAGAAAAACCATTCAAATGTGACATATGTAGTAAAACATTTGGTCAGTATGTTCATTTACAAGCACACAAAACAACATATACAGGAGAAAAACCATTCAGATGTGATACATGTCTTAAAACATTTTCTAGTTTAGGTAATTTAAAAACACATGAAATAATACATACCGGAGAAAAACCATTCAAATGTGATGTATGTTTTAAAACGTTTTCTCAATCAGGTCATTTAAAAAGACATGAAAGAGTACATACAGGAGAAAGACCATTTAAATGTGATGTATGTAGTAAAACATTTTCTCACTCAAATAGTTTGAAGGATCATAAAAGAATACATACGGGAGAGAAACCATTCAAATGTGATGTATGTTTTAAAACATTTTCTTCGTCAGGCAATTTAACAAAACATGAAAGAGTACATGGAGAAAAAAAGCCATTCAGTTGTAAGATATGTTTTAAAACATTTTCGGATACATCAGCTTTACGGAAACACGTGTGTTTCAAGTGTAATATGTGTTTTAAAACATTTTGCCAGTCAAGTTATTTAAAAACACATGAAAGAACACACACAGGAGAGAAACCATTCAAATGCAGGACATGTTTTAAAACACTTTCTACGTCAAGCTATTTGAAGAAACATGAAAGAGCACATACAGCAAAAAAACAATAAATTGTAAATTCACACAATTTGAACTTTGGACACACATATCAAATAACTTTATGTTTTAGAAATATAATTAATAATTATTATATAAATATGTAATAGTAATATAGTATAGACATTAGAAATGAAAGGACCAGTAATTTATATTACGTACGAAAGATATTACGTACACGTTAAAAAGAGACAAATATTATAAATAGCATGTAAATTGCCAATATATATTTCTCATTCTAAGATACCCTAGACTTTAAAATTAAAACTGAAGCATAGTCAGCCATGTTTTGTATTGCAAATTTGAAAAAATATTGTCAAAATTTTCACTATTTTCGCTTTTTAAATTGCGTTTTTCGTTATAATTTTTTAAAGAAAATATTATGGCACCTAGTTATGCTTACAAATGTAAAAACCCTATTAGAAAAAAAGCACAAGGAATAATATTTCACCGATAAGATTTTTTTACATATATTAGCCGTCTCTTTCAAAAAATATTTGGGTATATAATTAAGTATGCAAAGGATGTAAAGCATGATAAAGTCCACTTAAGATAAATTGACTTCTTTTCTTATGTGAATTCATTAGTAAATGTGGTTGACTTATTTAAAATGAATTTCTACATACATATATAAATATTTAATTTTGTTGCCGCCACTGTCTAGTAGTTGCATAACTTTTGCTTCAATAAAATAATGTTGTTACGGGTCCTTTTATAATACATAGTATATTTTCTTTCGTCATTGTAATATAGTAATAAAAATAGTAGTTCAAGTCCAGCTTGTAAAAATTTGTTTAATTTTACATTTTTTACATTCATTTGTGTCATTCGGTTTTATCCTAGGAAAACTGTATTTGGGCATGTGATATGTATGTATGTGAGGAGCGCCTGTTTGAAAGGTCGTATTTCTGTCATAAACAAAGTTTACGATAATCGAAAAAAACTGCCTGAAAAAATTTGCTAAATAGTTATTTTCGATACGTATGTGTAAAGTGAGGTATTCTAGTACATTTAAATTGGGGCACTCACTAAAGGGACTGACTAGAATACCTCTCTTTACGCATACGTATCGAAAATAATTATTTTATAACTATTAGATATCAATGCCCATCTCATAAATAAAATATACCAATGCCTATCTCATAAATAAAGTATAACATTAAGTTAATTACATATTGGAATAATTTAATATACAAAAATATACTATAGTAGGTTGTTTAAAATATCAAAAAATAGTTGTTGATATAATAAAAAATGAAAGTAGTGTAATGAAAATAAAATCTTAGAAAGAAGTAAATTTTGTGTTATTATTTTTGGAAATAATTATCGAATGTCCACACAAAATATTAATAATAATGACGGCTTCTAAAATTTAACAGAGAGAAAAAAATTAATTATTTTTAAGCAATTTTAGAAAATAGTAGGGTTAATTTTATTTTATAGTAAGGTTATATGAAAAAAATTTTTTTTTTATTAATTTGTAGATCGTTTTTTTTTTTTTTATTAATTTGTTGATCGTTTCCTTGTTTAATTTGAATATGATTGTCACTGAAAAATGAATATCATTACTTTCTCGCACAGTTAGCTACTTTTACACACGGTACTGTACTTTTGCGCACACTTACTATCGTTTGTTTTACAACAATGATGTGAATACTGCTCTTTACGCCAACTACACAACGCTTGAATATTGAACTTTAGAAGCGGATAAAAAATATTTTTTATTACTCACGCGGGAGAAGTACTTACTTGGTGCACACATTTCTGTACGCAAAATAGCTGTTTGCCCACTGTACTCTTATTCCCACATACTTTTTTGCGTGCAGAAAGTAAACTTTTCACGCGCAAATTGACAATAAAACACGCAAAATTTAATTAAAACACGCAACGCCGCCTCTTGATTTTTCATTTAATAAATATTTCATAATTATTTCTATAGAAACCACCGAAAAAGTAATTTGAACAATATTTAATTCAGAAAAAAAAAAAAGACGAACACTCAAAAATATTATTTTAAAAAGTAATAAAAATGTCAAAAATAATAATAAAAAAAATTCGTCAAATGCGTGTTTTTGACACGCACTAAGTAATGTCATCTCAGTGAAAGTGTTAATTTATGATTTTTTGTTAACTCTATAGTTGTCAACTCTACAGCCCTCTTGCGTTTATTCAATATGGATGTACAACTCAATAATTATTCAGTCACACAACGATATTAATATGTCATCTTCGATGACATAAAAGTAAATAAATAAATTCGTAATAAAAAATAGTAAGTGTAACTCGTGCGGGATTGTCGATTGACCACTCAAGCGAATGAGCGCACTCACTACGTTCGTGCGCTCAACTTCGCTTTCGTGGGCAATCGACAATTTCCCACACTTATTGCACAATATACTAATATTTCAATTTCAATTTTGATCAGCCCTACTGATCGTGAGTTTAAGCTGTTTAAGGAATTAATTATTTTTTGTAATAATTTTATAATTAAAAATTTAATGCTTTAAAAAATTAATTTAAAACTTTTTTTTTATAGTTAGAACCCTAACACAATAGAAGATTTAATTTTAGCTCACAGGTATAGTAAGGGTGGATAGACAGACATAAAAATCTTGCTAACAGGATTTTTGCCAGGATTCCAAAAAAAACTTCACTGTAAATATTTCCAGAAAGTCTAATCAAATTTTTTAATCAATACTTACACACCCAAAAAAGAAATAATGTTTCACATAATTTTGTATAGAAATAAAACATGTCACCCGTTCATACAAAGATTTCATGTACAAACTAGGGGTGTGCGAATAATTCGAACCGAATCGTATAGTTATATTTCATTCGATTTCAAATCGAATAAATTGACTTTTCGAATAATTCGAAAAATATATCGACAAATCGAACTATCTATACGAAATAATTTAAAGTATAAATGCAACCAATGTTTGCATCATGTTTCAAACAAATTTATGATTAATTCAACCAATTCAAGTAAATAGGGTAAACACTCCTGGTCTTTTACATCTAACTTCATTAATTTATTTACACCAAAAATTAGGATAATTTATGATGAAATAATTTAAATTTTTTTTTAATAAAGAGAAAAGTTTATTCTTATAAAACATACAAGTTAGTTTTAAACAAAAACAAACAGAAAAATATCAATGTAAAATGAACTCAAAAATAAATATATAATAAAATTAATAAAATAAAATTAATTTCTGGCAGCGCCATCTTAATTAACTTATTACTATATTAACATCACATTGGAAGTTATTGTAATAGGTCCGATTTTACGAATCGCTAATTTTGACATATCTACACGTTTCAAGGTCACTAGAATCCGAATCCATCGTTTTTAGCGTGATGTCTGTGTGTGCGTTCGTTCGTTCGTGAATTTTTTTTCGTCTCGCATATCTCGAGAACAAATGATGATATCAACTCCGGACTAATTTCATTAGATGCGTAATCAAAAAATGAAGACCGGACAAAGTTTTCAGCAAATTTGGATTAGCGGTTTGTTTTTTGTGGTAAAAAACATAATTAACTTTATTAAGATAGCATAGATTATATGGATTTTTTATCATAACATTATTATCTAATGGCCTAAGAACCTTCCTTGATGTTAAAAACGCCAATATTTTATTATAAAATTTAAAAAAAAAAAACGAAATAAGAAACTGTTTTTGAAATATATTTTGTCTCGCATATCTTGGGAACAAATGATGTTATCATTTGTTTGATAAGGGTGGAGCCGCCATCCTTAGGTACAGAAGGTGAAGCCCCCAGTATGGTGCGAGGAGAAAAGCCTCTATCGGGGGCCCAGGGGACGAGTCGCCTAAAATGAGAAAAGAATTATTTATGTACAGTAGTCTCTAGTCTTTAAGGACACCCAATGGGAAGTTGACAGTGTGGGTAGACCTGTCCCCCAAATTTTTATGGTGAAGTTTGTTGACGTGTCTCTTCAAATTGCCCGACATTTGTGTGGTTCGTCTCCTGTATGTGTTCTTTCATGTTTTTTTAAATAACTTGACTGAGAAAATATTTTAAAACATACATTACATTTGAATGGTTTTTCTCCTGTATGTGTTCTCTGATGTACCCGTAAAGCTGATGGATCAGAAAATGTTTTACTACATATATCACATCTGAATGGTTTTTCTCCTGTGTGTATTCTTTCATGTCTTTGTAAATTATGTAACAGAGAAAATGTTTTAAAACACGTGTGACATTTGAATGGTTTTTCTCCTGTATGTGTTTTTTCATGTACTTTTAAACTATCTGAGTAAGAAAATGTTTTAGAACATACATTACATTTGAATGGTTTTTCTCCTGTATGTGTTCTTTCATGTGTCTGCAAATTTACTAACTGAGAAAATGTTTTAAAACATACATCACATTTGAATGGTTTTTCTCCTGTATGTACTCTTTCATGTCTTTTTAAATGACCTGACTGAGAAAACGTTTTAAAACAAATATTACATTCGAACTGTTTTCCACCAGTAAGGGGTTTCTGATCTTTGTTCCAATGACTTGATGTGTATGGTTTTTCACTGGTTTTAGTTTTTTCATAATTCCTTGAACAACCTTGTTCAGTTGCACTGTTGGTATTTATTAAATTTTCACAACTATCGCCAAATAAATCACTCTTTTCTGTTATCATATCCTCTTCATCATCTTCTAATTTAATTTCGGTATGTAAACTTTTTAAATTTAATAAGTCACAAGTATTATTCCTTTCGTCCAGTTCCAATTTTATTTCGTTTCCATAAGATGAAGACTCAGGTACTTCCGTTTTTATTACATTTAAAAATGAACTGTCTACATTCTGTAAATTTTCCTCCTTTTTTATTTTAACAATAAATGCATCAGCCTTTGATACGGACCCTTTATTTTCCATTTTCTTCTCCGAGAACTTAATCAGTTTAATAATTCTAGCATTTTGAGGTTTTGACAATATTATCAAGTCTTTTCATGGCGTTGAATATGGAGATTAGACAAGGAGACGAAACTCAATGTATTCAAAAAAGTGTCCAAATCAAAGATGACACTCGTGTTCGTCGGATACAAGGGGACAAACTAGATTGGTTTTGTGTCTGTTCCACTTGTAATGAGTTTGTGACGTACTCTGTTTGTGTACATACACACTGTTTGCAGTGTATTAGTTTGGTTTTTTGTAGTAGTATGTGTATCCACGCATACTATCGCACCACACGTATTACCAGAGAGAGCTGTTCACCGTGTTCAAGTAACAATGGGTTTATTGTTAATACAATGCAGTGCGAACTCGACGACGGTCAATAAGTGACTACATGCCTTAAGCTGTGACTGGTGTCAAAGGACTCCGAGCGAATTACACTTTTTTTATATTAGTTGGCTTCTAGTGTTCTATGGTCGGATACCACGATCACGAAAGCGGTACAGTACTTATTCTCAAATGGAACACTCTCAAATGGAAACGCGAGTTTCTATATTATCTTTGTTAGCTTTTGAATAGAATCTTCTGGAATCTTTTTCAATATTCAACTCAGTTATAAAGTGGGTTTTTCGGTCGTTATTAACACTATGAGGCCCAAGCACTTCCATAGTAAACTTCCCCGGAAGCCGGCAATATTTAAAAAAATAACTTTATATAAACAAATACATAAAATAAAATGATTCACACACTGAATAGATTCAACACAGTTCAATATGTATGTGAAAACTGTAAACATACGTACGTGATACGTACATACGACATATACACTGACATTCAAATCAATTTTATTTAAAAATATAAATTATATTTTTTATGTATTTTTTGTTTATCTTAAAATTTTTTATACATAGAAACCAAAACAGTAGTGTGTGTTGGTATGTATTTGTGTGAGTAGGAACACATCCGTGTAATGAATGATGATAAACATCGCATACATAATACGTAACTAACTAATCAATTAATCATTGATCGCGGTCGGCCTCTGGGGATGTTTTGTTTGGTTTCGGATGTCGAAGCCATGGGACTGAAAGTGTTAAAATAAACTTAACATTTTTATTTTGAGTCGCATCATTTACATTGTATATTATATAATTTGCTGACGTCACTATATAAAATCGGAGTCAGTACCATTGGATATTCGCCGTATAAGTAATTTAAACAATAACAGTTTATTTCGTACATATGTAATTTCTATGTATTTCCGTATTATTAAATATCATCAACCGACATTGGTGATTCTCAAATGGAAACACTCACTTCTCCAGTCTGGACGTGTTTCCATTTGAGAATAAGTACTGTAGTTACATTCTGTTTTATACATTTTATGTTACTATACATATTCGCTATATTATTCATATCAGTATTTTAGTATTATTAACGCCGCGAGTGGTAAAAAAAGAAAGCCTTATATGTACCATTTTCCTGACCAATTTTGTCAATTCCTCTCATATAAGTTTGATCTCCATCTTATAATACTCCATTGCGTTGAAGGTCAGCAAGAAAGGGGGGCAACGCGGGCTACTTCGTTGTGTTTTTTCGTTAGCTATGTTGGTGGCAGTTAGTAGTGTAAACGGAATAAATTGGCACGAATTCAAATTTAATTTTTTGTATTCTTTTACGAGTATTTATTTATTAATATGATTAAAAATTTGCGCGAGCTTGGTTACTTTATTGTAGTAATCAGTTCACAAATTTTTAAAAATATTTCTGGCTTTTGAAAAAAAAATCTAGTAACTAGTTAATTGTAAAAAAAAAAATATACTGTAAAAAATAGTAATTCCTACTGTGTAATAAAACGGGATCTCAAGAGACAATCTACGGGTGCACAGAGTACAGAGACGACACTGCTATCTCTATAATATTGAAACCCAAGGTGTTTGGATATGGGAGGTTACAGAAATGCCTATCTTTAAAGCTTATTTACACGATGGTAGTATTTTTATGATAGTACTATCATGATAGTAATTGTGATAGTCATTATCAATGATAGTGTCTGTTTACACGTAAATAACACTTATGATAGTTCGGTGATAGTTTTATGGATATTATGCGTGTACCTCTAGTGGCGGAATTTTAAAACTACTAAAAGCAATGTGAAAAACATTACATATTACCATACATTACGTATTTTATGCATTATTATTATGCGTACAACGTGGAAATTTATGCTTGATAATATTGTTTTCAAAAAAATTTTTCAAAATTTCTTCTGTATGATCTCTTTTTGCCCTGTTTTTATAATCAGAAGAGCTTTTTTTTCGTAAACATTCTTCCAGAAATGCAATAATATCAAACTTCTCCGACATTATTTAATAATTTTTTTATTAATATTAAAATGTTTATTATTGTCAAAACTATTTTGTTAATTTTAAATAGCAACAATCAACAAGATAAAATATGTTCTGTTGGAGTTAAACAATTTGAAATTCAGCGCGGTGGCATCACGGCCGCCATTAGTGGCGATAGTAGGTACTTAAAACCCGTTTACACGATGATAGTACGATGATAGTTGCAATCCCTATCACGAGAGTCCCTAAACTATCAGGTCGAGCCTGATAGTGTAATAGTCCTATCATGATAGTTTGATAGTGACTATCACGCTGTTTACACGATAATAGTTCTTGTGATAGCAGCTTGCATGATTGAATTGTGTTAGTTTATTGTTTGCCTTTGTGTGCGTATTCACACACACCATCACAGTACACGTATTATGGGACAGACCGAACCGTCCAATTTAAGTAACAATGGTTTGATTGTTAACACAATGGTGTGTGCGTTCTGCGACGACCACTGACGAACTAATGCCTTAAGCTGTGACTGGTTTACAAATGACTCCAAGCGAATTTCACTTTTTTTATGTTAGTTGGCTTCTAGTGTTCTATGAATTGGACAGTTTGGTCTGTCCCATAATACGTGTACTGTGGTGGTGTGTGTAAATACGCACACAAAGGCAAACAACAAACTAACACAATTGCAAGCGGTGTGTACCTACACATACAGTAGGGAGATTTTACGTCACAAACTCATTACAAGTGGAACAGAGACATAGACCACCAAGTTTGTCCCCTTGGGGGATTCGATATAGACCGGCCGCATACATTCCGGTTTTGACCGGGGCGGGCGCCCGGTCCGGGTACCTGAAGGTGAAAATAATATAGTAACTCCATTTACTGCCGCACACTTTTCTTATTCTTACCGGTCAGAATGCAACCGGCGACGCCCGGACCGGGCAATCAGAAATAGAGGAAACACGCCAAATAAAAAAAATAAAATATGTCAGAAACATTAATACGTCGTCGTCCATTTTATTTCATGAAATCGACAATAATGCAGTCGATACAACAATACTGAACTATCAAATAAAACTGATATATTCTTTTAAGAATTCAATTAACCGGCATGTGTGCGCTAATACGACCGGTTGACCGGCCCGGTCACAACCGGAATGTATGCAACCGGCCATATGGTACAGCTCAATCAAGATAAGCTCGCCGGTCAAGGTTGTATGCGCAGTAGACAAACACCATGTGTTTTGAAACGTATTCTGCATAGAACACTAGAAACCAACTAACATTAAAAAAGTGTAATTGGCGCGGAGTCATTTGGAGTCGTGTCACAGCTTAAGGCATTAGTCAGTCCGTGACTCTTCAAGCGTATACTTGTATTGTTATTTTGTTCACTGTTCATTGTTAGCAGGTACATTCATGCTGTTGTTCTTGATTATGTACCCACTCCCACCTTAGACCACTTAGCTGCATACATAAAGAGTATCACACAGACAAACATCCACAACCCTACACATACCAACACAAACTCTAAATACGTATACAACTTTCCACCTCTCTGCCCAGTCTGATGACGTAAACTTTTGATTACAGTCGGGATGCATATTATTAAACAGTAGTTTGACCCCTTGGTATTCTGTTTTCAAAGTAAAATCATCGGTATAGTACCTTACAAAAATAAAATATAACTTATACCCATAATTTTTATATAAATAAAAAGTGAATAATTAAATTTAAACTAAATATCATTTTAAAATGGAATTTAAAAGTAAAGTAAAGAATGAGGTAAGTTTTTGTTACGTACTTATTTAATTTCTATATTGTAATATTAAATATGCTATTTAAATTGGTGCCAACCTATAAATAAAGCTGTCAAATTTTTTATTTATTTATTTATTTATTTATTTTTTGATTGATTTAGTATTAAAAAAAATAAAAATGATGATAAAATTGTATGCACATATTTAATTTTCATTAAAAAATATTAAAAACTTAATTTTTTATTAATAGGAAATTTAGGTTATGTTAATATGATTTTACTTTTCCTCTTAGAAATTATATTACTTAGTAATAAATAAATATGATAATTTAATTAAATTGTTTGTTTTCCTTTCTAGTATTTCCTTTTACCCAAATTTAAAAAAAAGGGAAAATGGGTTATTTACTTACTAAACGCAATGCTTAATATATTAAATTTTAATATTTTTTAACGAAAATTAAACGTGTCAGACAATTTTTATCTACTTTTTTACTTGTTTTACTTGCAAATCAGTCAAGAAAAATAGCTAAAAAGCTAGTTTTACAAAAAAATATAAAAAAATTAGTTTTTTGTGAGAAAAAAAAAAACATGCACGGTGTTGTCTGTTTTTTCTAAATGGAACACTCTTTAAATATGGCTACCATGGCTACTCTTCAATTCAAAAATGGCGCTGTTCATTTTAGATCACTTGACAATGAATTTTTATATAATGACTACATTAATAAAAATTTATAAGAGTAATTCACATAAATTAGGAATTTTTTTGCATTGTGGATGGTAATACAATGAATGACATACAATTTTTTCGTTATTACAACAAAAACATTTTAATCTGATATGTGACCAAAATGATAATAATTTTCAGTAAATTATCACTTGAAATTATCATAGTTAAAATCAATAAGTTATCTTTTATTTTTGTTGCGGATTATACTTTTATGTATATATGTTTTATCTTTCATTCTTTTTCATAATTTGTTGTCGCACTCCTTCATCTGCGCATCTGACCGGCAACCTTAGGCTGGTTGAGCTGTACCAAGGTGTACCAACAAACCTTGATATGGTACATAAAAAAACGTGGCTCTCTCTCTGTGTATTTTATATCAAGCAGTAGTATGCAGGTGTGATCAATGGAATATAAAATAAGATTTTTAAAACAATATTAACGTAGTGGTCGATAAAACGATTTTTTCAAAGGAATTTAACGAAACTTCTCTAGATATTTATTTAATCCAATACCAATAATACGAGCCCTTACCAAAAAAAAAAATTAACCACCCCAATTTTGAGAAAAACGATTTGAAAATTTTGTAATTTTAACACGGGCTCTTATTGGAAAACTATTTTTTTTTGTTTTTTTGAATAAAATGAAAACGTGTCAAAGGAATTTAATAATAAAAATTTTATGTTATTTAATACAAAATTACAAACCATATATAATAAGAAATAAAAGTTACTGACCACGCCGTTTTTGAAATATAATTTAAAAAAACATCATTTTACAACGTTTTTACAATGCTCTTTCAACAATTCTTTTAAATTGCTACAACATAAGCACGCGGAAATTCAAAAAAACAAGTGGTATACACAATAAAAGTTGATGTTCCATTAGTGAAAAAAGTAGACACAGTGTAACACAGTACTGGCGTTCCAGACGAAAATTTTGTTAGCCTAACGTTAGCTAACGGAGCTTTCACCATTACAAACTAGAGGGCTCTGATTCAAAAATTAATGCACGTTAAATATTTTTTCACGGTATAAATACTTAATTTCTGAAGTACAGCCACATTTAAAAATTATGGAATAAAAATAATCAGTCACCATGTTAAAAATTGTTGTTTAATATATAATGTATATTAATTTTTTGAATGCGTACCCTCTGGTTTGTAACGGTGAAAGTTCCGTTGGCTAACGTTAGGCTAACAAAATTTTCGTTTGGAACGCCAGCATAGTGTCGTTTGTGTTTTGCTAATGGAACACGTTCAGCACGTTCAGTCTTCTTTAGTGTCTAGCGTGTCTGTAGCGTGTCTAATGTATTTTTTTTCTGTGGATCAGACTCGATATTTGTCAAAACGGTCAAAACCTTGATAGAATTAAATTCGCTGAAAAGAAAATGGAAAATAACGTTCATAACGCGTGTACATCAATGGCTAATGCATTTACTACTAAAATAAAAGAGGAGGAAAATTTACAAAATGAAGACAGCTTATTTTCAAATATAATAAAAACGGAAGTACCTGCGTCTTCATGTTATGGAAACGAAATAAAATTGGAACTGGAAGAAAGCAATTATGATAATTTATTAAATTTAAAAAGTTTACATACCGAAATTAAGTTAGAAGATGATGAAGAGGATATATTGGCAGAAAATAGCAATTTATCAGGTGAAAGTTGTGAAAAATTAACAAATACCGACAGTGAAACCGAGCATGGTTGTTTAAAGAATTATGAAAAAAGTCAGACCAGTGAAGAACCATACACGTCCAGCCGTGTGGAAAAATATGAAAAAGTACATAGTGATGAGAGACGATTCAAATGTAATGTGTGTTTTAAAACATTTTCACAGTCAAGCAGTTTAAAGAAACATGAAAGATTACATACGGGAGAGAAACCATTCAAGTGTAATACGTGTTTTAAAACATTTTCTGTGTTGGGAAATTTAAAAACACATGAACGAACACATACAGGAGAAAAACCATTCAAATGTGATATATGTTTTAAAACATTTTCTGATCCATCTGCTTTACGGAAACATGTTAAAATACATACAGGAGAGAAATCATTCAAATGTGATATATGTAGTAAAACATTTTCTGATTCATCAGCTTTACGGGTACATCAGAGAACACATACAGGAGAAAAACCATTCAAATGTAATGTATGTTTTAAAACATTTTCACAGTCAGGCCCTTTGAAAGCACATAAAATAACACATACAGGAGAGAAACTATTCAAGTGTAATACGTGTTTTAAAACATTTTCTATGTTGGGAAATTTAAAAACACATGAAAGAACACATACAGGCGAGAAACCATTCAAATGTGATACATGTTTTAAAACATTTTCTACGTCAGGCAATTTGAGTAATCATAAAAGAACACATACAGGCGACAAACCATTCAAATGTGATACATGTTTTAAAACATTTTCACAGTCAAGCAGTTTAAAGAAACATGAAAGATTACATACGGGAGAGAAACCATTCAAATGTGATGTATGTTTTAAAACATTTTCACAGTCAGGCCCTTTGAAAGCACATAAAATAACACATACAGGAGAGAAACCATTCAAGTGTAATACGTGTTTTAAAACATTTTCTATGTTGGGAAATTTAAAAACACATGAACGAACACATACAGGAGAAAAACCATTCAAATGTGATATATGTTTTAAAACATTTTCTGATCCATCTGCTTTACGGAAACATGTTAAAATACATACAGGAGAGAAATCATTCAAATGTGATATATGTAGTAAAACATTTTCTGATTCATCAGCTTTACGGGTACATCAGAGAACACATACAGGAGAAAAACCATTCAAATGTAATGTATGTTTTAAAACATTTTCTCAGTCAAATAATTTGAAATTACATCAAATAAGACATACAGGAGAAAAACCATTCAAATGTGATACATGCTTTAAAACATTTTCTGATCCATCAGCTTTACGGGTACATCAGAGAATACATACAGGAGAAAAACCATTCAAATGTAATGTATGTTTTAAAATATTTTCTCAGTCAAATAATTTGAAATTACATCAAATAAGACATACAGGAGAAAAACCATTCAAATGTAAGACATGTTTTAAAACATTTTCTCACTCCAACAGTTTGAAAAAACATGAAAGAACACATACAACAAAAAAACAATTGTAAATTCACACAATTTGAACTTTGTACAGACGGGCACATACACTTTCGTCAGCGGAACCATAATAAAATTTATTGCACCCGAAAATTTTACCTGATAAAGTTGCAGTTTCGTCAGAGAAATTTTTTTTATGATATACACTTTCGTCAAAACAGATGTTTAGGTATAATTAAATAAAAATCAAGTATGTTTTGGTATTATATGAGGCGTTGAGAACAAGAACGACCTAACTAACAAATTTTATAAAATTGAGATATTGGGCCTAAGCATACATGAAGGTCTAATTATTGAAATAAAAACTGTCTAGATGTGTTTTTAATATGAATCTAGAGATGGCAGCATGTAAACTTTTTCTTGCATCATACACTTTTTATTTTATTTGAGAGCCCGCCTATGACAGGCGGGCTAGGTCATTTTTTCACATTAACAATATTGTAATTTTCTTAAACTGCAGTAGTGGCGAGAGACTCTCGATAATTGAAACTATTTATAATTATCGATAGTCAGTCGTAAAACTATCGATAGTTGTCAATATTTTCCGAAAGTCAAGTTTTTGTTGCCTAAGTCATCTTTCATAGGACGTTTAGACAGTGGAACAACTGTTACAGTGGAACAACAATACAGTGGAACGACTAGTTATCTAGATTGTGTTTATCTAAAATCCTGCTTTTTCAAACTTACTACAGTACCTACTTAACAAGAAATTATAATTTTTTCTGCAAACATTTTCAGGGATTTTCGAACTTTAATTTTAAATTATGAATATTATAAAATTATACAATTTTTTGGTTCCGAAATCAAAATCTTATAAGTTTGCCATATTCATGCATCAGGTGTTTAAATTTTCACAAATACAAATGATATTGTAGACGAAAGTAACAAAACTGATGATGACTGAATCTATAAACTTAATTTTTTTTATTATTCAAACGCTTTTTTATTCTGTTTATATAATTTTAAAATTTTATTCCTTATGTTGGATAAAAATATACATTTTTTCCAACAGTACATTTTTTTCCCCAATTTAAAGCAGAAAATCTTTGAAAATAATATGACCTAACTAATATATTTTTACTAATTTCTTATTAACCACGAGTGTAAAAATGGCCTAAGCGACAAAAAAATTAGTAAAAAGATGCTAGACCTTCGAATTTTACCCATACGTGCATTTGACATTGTATTCAAAATATAATACATAAGTAAACGTCCATAATCTTATTAAGACTTTGGTGGAAAAACAGAAATATTTTTTTGCATATCTTTAACTGTCGTTATCTCGATATGAGTAATTTGCAGTTAGACCGATTTTGCTCTCGTTATTTCTTATTTTGAAATAATTTTAATAAAACTGGGTATTTTCAGTAATAAAACATTTATTGACCTGACGAAAGTGTATCCATAAAATGTAACCCAATGAACGAAAAAAGGTTTATTACTTTATTGAGGAGATTAAAATTGACGAAAGTGTAATCGCCCTGTACAGACATATCAAATAAATTTATGTTTTAAAAAAATAATTAATAATTATTATAAATATGTAATAATAATATAGTAATAAAAATAGTAGTTCAAGTCCAGCTTCAAAAAATTTGTTTAATTTGACATTTTTTACATTCATTTGTGTCATTCGGTTTTATCCTAGGAAAACTGTATTTGGGCCTGTGATATGTATATGTTACGCTCAAAGATCGAAATCGCTCATTGAGCGAAAAAATCGACCACAACGCGTTGTGGTTATTTAACATCAGCCACAACGCGAAATTCGTGTTGTGGCACTTATAAAAACAGCCACAACGCGTTGTGGCTAACTCAAAAAGACCACAACGCGAAATTCGCGTCGTGGCTTTTATAAGATTTAACCACAACGCAACGTGGTCATTTAAAAAAGCCACAACGCGTTCTAGATCGTTAGCTGATGCAATTGTGATACAACGGGCAGGTTGTTATTTGTCAGTTGGCGCATTGCAATCAAATACCGTTGAATTTGTATTCATTGTTGATTGTTATTTCCAAATGTAAACATCAGTACTCTAATTATGGCTAATATAAAGGATGTATTTTATAATGAATTGGATGACTTTATAAAGATAAATACCGATCACAGTTTTTTCATTAGTAACGAACGGTACCAAACGTTACTTTAAGACACAAAGGAGGCTCACCTTCTCAAAAAAAGTAATCAATCCCTATCGTCGAAACATTATCGTCGTCTTAAACGATATGATGTTTTAAAAATAAGTGACACGGAAATTGATTATATGGATCTAATAGTATTTGTGATTCAAAAATTCGTTATTTTTGTAAGGCTGATGAACTGTTTGACATTTTGTCTTTTTAAATTTTTTAAAATAATTATTGACACTGCCCAGTGGCTCTAAATTGCAATTTTAAAAACAGAACTTTGTATTTACATTTTTTTTGAAGACTACTATGCTGAAATTCGCTGGGTGCGTGATGGCAACGACATCTATAATATATATTTTTTCATGCTCATTAACGAATATAAATAATGGTAACCGTGGAAATAAAAATATATTCAAAAAAACCGTAAAATCTGAATACAAATATTTCCTATTTACAGTTATTTTTTTTATAAATAAATTTGAACAATTTGAGGTAAAAAATACTCAGGGAAATGCGAAAATTAAGAAATGCTGGCATAAGTCATTTAGTTGAATGTACAGTCATAATTATAAGACAAACATCAATAACTCCTTGTGAAACATCATTGCATGTGAGTTAAAATACCTGAAATATTTGTAATTCTGTATTTATGGATGGACGTGTAGACGTTAATACTGTTGACAGATAAATAAGGAACGACATATTAGTGGCAATTGCGTTTATAATCAAAGTGGATCAATGTAAATATTTTTATTTAATATTTTTATTACACTATAAACACATATGAGAATGTATTATTGCCTGTTTTCTCCACTACTCACGCTGCAATCGATTTAATTATCCCCACCATATACTTCGCACCCTGCCATAATAAAATAGGGTACTTGACTGAAATTGAAAAAAAAAAAAAACTATCCTAAAAGCTTTGTTTTTGTGTATAAACTAAGTTTTTGTGTATAAATTATATGAGCTTTTTTATTTTGAATAAATTCTGTAAAAAAAGATCAAATACGTAACTACAATTTTAAAATGAAAATTTCGCGCGAAAACTAACTCATTGTAATAACACCAAGATGTTATCAAGATGGTGTCAAGTAAAGTTGCTTGTAGTTATTTGTTGGTCTGTTACAGCTTAAAGGGGTATTGTAGTCTAGACTAAAAGCTCGATTTTGAGATGATTTTATGGGCGTAATAAAAAAAAGGGAGATCCTGGGTTCGATTCCCGGCCGATTCGTATAATTTTTTCAATCACTTTGTGATTTTTAACTTACTTTAGTCATACTAACCAAGGAAATCGAGTGCTTAAAGTTTCAGTTTAGCTGAACGATAGGTGAACATATGAATACTGCGTGTATTTAAATGCAAACAAAAGTTTGTCATATGTAGTAATGTTTCACAAGCACTCGATAATATTTGAAATTGAAAAGTTGTAACTGTTTCTCGCATTAGAGAGACTACCAATACACATAGTTGATTGAATGATTGTCTGTATCGGGCGGCTGTCGAGCACAGGATCGTTTGTGTAGTGGCGAGCATACCTGGCTAGTTACCGGGAGATCCTGGTTCGATTCCCGGCCGATCCGGATAACTTTTTCAATCACTTTGTGATTTTTAATTTAAAAAAAAAAAAGAATAAACATTTTTAGTATCCATTTTTTTAACAGTTTTTTATTGATATTTGAAAAGTATAAAAATGTATAAAAATTTAAAAAAAATTCAAAACTGAAATCGGTACAGGCCGGCAAAGTGGGAACTCAAAAAAAAAGTGTCTCCTAGTTGATGTGATGTAGCCGATTTGAAAAAATAAATTTTTTCACAAAATGGCGGCCTTTTAAAAATAATCATTTTTTCGCCTCCTTTTTTCAACTACGAAAATTTTTTAAAAATAGTGAAAAAAAGAAATTGTAAAAACCCCTACGTCGGACCAATTTTGATAGTATTAAGAAGGTCTGTACCAAATTTCAAGTAAATCGGTGCATTAGAACTTGAAATATCATGTCAACCGTATCGAAAAAAGCAGTTTCGAGTAATTTATATTAAAAATTTGAATTTAAAATTGAAAGGATACACAGTACACAAGAAAAAATAACCATAACTCCGAAAATAATTCGAATTTCCGTAAATCCTTTTAGAGGCTTGTTCTTAAAGGTCTAAACTTTGAAAATGTGGAAAAAAGAAAAATCGATTTTTTCGAATTTCTAGACTAGAATACCCCCTTAAACAGATTTTAATGCATGACTATGTATTGCTTAAAAATAACTATAGTTGAAAAAATTTTCCCAGACATTTTTGATAGTTCCTTTGTCAACGTATGATTGTCTTTTTCTAATTCCAGTCAAACAAATAAATAGTGCATACTGTAGTGATGGGTTAATACGAATATTTATGAATATTACCTAATATGAATATATTCGTTTGACGGTATTCGCCACGGGAACTGATTCTAGTGCCATCTGGTGGTTAAAAATAAAATCTCTCTATGACAAGTCAATTTTAAAAAGAAATAGGAAAGTACAAACGTAACCAACTTTTTTTTAACATAATTGATAATAAACAATTTGAAATAAACATCAATGATATTATTAAGTATTTGGGTAATTCTAAAAGACCTTTAGTTGAAGGAGAACAGGTTTATAAAGCAAACCACATTATTGCATGTGGTTTGAAAGAAACAAGAAGCTCAGAATGCATACAAATAGCTGCTCTTTGTCAATCATCGTCTCAGGTGCAACAAGTGCATCAAATTGAAATGAAGCTAGAACTTATCAGTAATGAGATAAATATTTGTGCAAAATGTTCTTGTCACGGTTTTTGTATTGCGGGTGCAGCAAAATGCAAGCACATTTTTGCAACATTAGTTTTTCTTTATCTGTTGGTTCTCTTGTTTTCTGTTTATATGTATGTACTTACATAAACTAATTTTTCGTTTCTTTTTTTCTGCTAAATAATGATAAAATTTTTCTCCATAATGATACAAATTTCAAAATTCTTTCTAAACTGAACTTAATCCTACATTTCTATCCTTTCTTTTAAAATGTATTTCTAGCAATGATATGACTGAGTTAGAAAATGGGGGAAATATAAAAAAAATAAATGTGATTAGTATGTTGCTGGTTTCTCTCTTACTGAAATGTGTCATTTTCAGGACAATAATGATGAAAGTTGTAAAGATTTAGATGACGATGAACGTAAACTTTGCTCCAAAATGTTAATCCAAGGTACTTCCTTTATTATAATTAATACAAATATAGAATAAAATATTGTATACATAGAAAGGTAAATATTCTTTTCGAGTACATTTAAATCTATAAAAATAATTACTAGTAGAAAACAAATCAGATTTTAAAAAATGTCGATGACAGATTCGCATTCTTGATAGCATACTGCATTTTTAAGGCTTTTAACCATTTTTTTCTTTAATTTTTCATCACTGGGAAATTTATGAATGCCGTCTTTTTTTACATTGTGGTACATTACATAATTTAAGTAAATTCTTTTTATTTATTTCACTCATCATTACAAATCACAAACAATTGTCACAGGCCATGTATAAATACGACTTGTCATAGATAGCTTTTATTTTTAACCACCAGACGACACTAGAATCAGTTCCCATGGCGAATTATAATATTTTAAGCGATACCAAATATTAACCGGAAAGAAGTTAGCGCCGAAAGTTGAAAAATCTTTTTGTTTTTTATATGGTTAAATTGCTCCCAAATTGCTCCTTTGAAATCAGTAATTGCTCCACCTGAATCTTAATTATTTAATTAGTTATTTATAAAGAAAAACTTTTTTTTTCCGTTATATAAGTTATCAAAATCTCCCAAAATAATACTTTTTTATATAATTTCTTTACGTCAATAAATTGCTCCCAGTTTGCTCTATTTAATTTAAAAGCTAAATCTTAATTTTTTTGAATAATTATTAAAATATTTTGTTTTTTTATAATGATATTTAACTTGTCAAAATTCAATTATCTTTAAATATATGCAAACGACTTAAAGGTATAATGGATTGCCTATACGTTTTAATAATACATAACCTAATTCATAATATTTTTTATTTTAATATATTTTAATTATTATTCAGAGAAATTAATAATTAACTTTTAAATTAGATGGAGCAAACTAGGAGCAATTTTTTGATATAAAGTAATTGTATAAAAATGCATTATTTGACAAGATTTTGATAATAGAAATAGTCAAACAAAAAAGTTTTTTTGTTTGTAAATAACTAATTAAGTAATTAAGTTCCAGGTGGAGCAATTACTGATTCCAAAGGAGCAATTTGGGAGCAATTTAGCCATATAAAAAACAGAAAGATTTTCCAACTTTCGGCGCCAATTTCTTTCCGGTCAAATATTACTAATATCTGTATTCTATACTAATACGTAATATTTTAGATATCGTAGATATGTATGATATTATGTATTCCTTAACTAATACCACTAATACATAATATGTATTGTGTTGTATAGATACTTATAAGTATCTATACAACACATATATAGATATTTTTATAGATACTTACGTATTCGTTGTATTCGTTATATATGAATGTAATATGTACTTAATAAATACCTATATGTACACACTAATGCTTATAACGTATTTTCAACAAATAATTTTTTTTTTAAATTCAAAAAATTCAAATTTTTTGGTTAAAAAATTTTATCGAGATTGAACAGGGGGTGTAAGTTTGATGGATTTACGTAAAATTTTATGAATATAAAATGCCTTTCATTAGGTAATTTTATAAATAAATTTTTGTAGCCTTGAGGTTTAATCAAAGATCTCTAGTAACAACTCTTAGAATTAAATTTTGAATTTCTTTGCCTAAATGGAAAAAGGATTTAACATTTTGTGTAATAATGTCTAGATATTTTTTTTAATAAAACCAGTAGCTGTTCTATTAAGATTTTTTTTAATGAAGTATTATAATGGATACAAAATTAATTTTTCGCTGTAACTTTAATTCATTTATTAATTACTTAACAAAATTAAAAGGCAAAAATCAAGAACAATTCAAAAATCCTCACACATATATTTTTACATATATTTATCTCATTCGTACATTACCTTAGTTTAATATAGTTATCTCCCTTTGCTAAGAACTGGGGTTCTGGGGAACTGGGGTTAATACGGGTTATATTTGTATGCATAGGTGTGTCGGTGTATATGTAAAGGTTTTTATATCGTTCACAGAATACATTATATGCATGTACATATCGTTTTCGTTACTTTACTAATATGTTGCTATATTCATACTAATATATTATAATATTGTTGATATATTCATACTAATACTTTTTTTCGTTCACATTCCCATTCGAGGATAATATCGTAGTATTATAATATCTGAATATCTGATATTAGTAATATCTAATATCTGTAAATATTAGTGATATCTATAGTCCGGATAAAATAATTTTTCACAGGACCGGCTTAACGATTTCAGTGTAATACTGTTAGACTGTTTGTATTTATGTATGAGACTGCTAGAGCAAATAATGTTCCTTTACATACATACATACATAAACTGATTAACTTAAATCGAATTAACATAATATGTTTTAGAAAATATTACTTAATTTTTCCTTAAAAAATGTTCATACAAAACTAGTATATCTTGCCAACAAACTATACACAAATAAAAGTATACATATTAAGAAAAAAAAATGTAACGTTAATAATGTGTTATCTAATAAAATATTATGTAGGTATTTATTTCATTTTTGCTAATATTTTTTTTGTATATATACTTTTGAGCATTGAATAAATAGTGGGAATACACTTATATACACAATCTATATGAAAATGAAAAGTGACTAAAAGTGTTGACGAATATGGATGGTTAAACAAGAGGGGATTTAAAATTTTTCTAGATTAACTGATGTTATATTTGTTAGTATAAATATTTTTAGAACATTTATTAATAAATACTCTCCAATTACAACAAAAATCACATAAAAATTAAAAAATATTCATTACCATCGATAGTTTGTAGGTATTCTGTGTTTGTAGATCATAAAAAGGTGTTAATCAATATGACGATTTTGCTTCAAAAAAATAATATCTAAAAAACTTCTATTGTATGGTCCATACAAATATTCTAATATCAATAGTATCTGTGGTTAAATACAAATAATGCATACGTACATATTTATACGTACGACACGTACGATGTCATCAAAATGATGTTTTGTTTATGTGTTTGAATGAAATGTACAACTAGATTAAATATTGCTTGATTTACATTGCATGTGTATGTACCTATGTAGAAAACTAAAAATTTTAAAAAATTGTAAACAAGGTACATATATTAAATTTTAAAAAGTTAAAAAGAGATAAGGAGTTTGTTTGTCAATTGATACTCAAAGAAAGCTGTCGGTGAGAACGGAAGTAATAAATTTTGTTTTATACGTAACTGCGAGCTAGTTAGACAAATAAATATTGCAAAACTTTAATTCAATAAAATTTGGGGCCCCTTTATATTTTTGATATAAATCTCACATAATAAAATTTTTCTAAAAAGTTTTTGCTTCTCTATGTTGAATTTCAATAAATTTTCAGGATTCCGTTATTTCTGTTGCAGCAGACTCATACATAAATACAAACAGTCTAACAGTATTACACTGAAATCGTTAAGCCGGTCCTGTGAAAAATTATTTCATCCGGTCTATAGTGATATCTTAACGAATACTAATATATTCGTCTCACCATGGTCTCACCACTAGTGCATAGGGTACTAATTGAACATTAGGTTATGAAATAATAATAAATAATAAGTTAATAACACTATTTTATATTTTTATGTAAATTCTGTTTATTCAATAATAATTTGATTACAGAAGAATATTTCTTAAAGAAACCGAAAACAAATAACATTAATGATATAACTTAACTGTAAACATATACATAAAATAACTGAATGACTGGATTCATTGCAAAATATTTAATACTAGGTATCCTAGGTATTAAAAACATAATGCTGGCGTTCCAGACGAAAATTTTGTTAGCCTAGCGTTAGCCAACGGAGCTTTCACCGTTACAAACCAGAGGGCACGCATTCAAAAAATTAATATACATTATATATTAAACAACAATTTCTAACATGGTGACTGTTTATTTTTATCCATAATTTTTAAATGTGGCTGTACTTCAGAAATTAAATATTTATACCGTGAAAAAATATTTAACGTGCATTAATTTTTGAATCAGAGCCCTCTGGTTTGTAACGGTGAAAGCTCCGTTAGCTGACGTTACACTAACAAAATTTTCGTCTGGAACGCCAGCAATTTTGAAAAAAAATCAGTGGATGTCAATATGTACTGCTTAGAATTTTCAAATCAGTTAAAATCAAACGAAAATAGTTTATTCTAATTAAAAATAACATATTTCACTTTTCTTTACAGTATTGCATCATTTTTTTAACTTTGTGAAGATGAAATATTATTATGTCAAATATTTAAAAAACAAAATAAAAACCACTGATTAAGGACACTGGTGTAGTGTTGAAAAGTGTACGACAAGGACAAAAAAGAAAGAAACCTACAAAAGTGTCTGGGAAAATTTTTTCAACTATAATTTGCAATTTGAGAAATGACAAATTTACCTATATGAGAAATAATTTTGTTATATTTACTAATAAAAGATCACGAATTCAAAATGAATAAAACTTTAATGAAAGGCTTTTATTATTTAACATCCTGAATCCTATACGTTAGTTGACAAATAACAATCTGTCCGTCGTGTCACAGTTGCATCAGCTAAATGTCTAAAACGCGTTGTGGCTTTTTTAAATGACCACGTCGCGTTGTGGTCAAATCTTATGAAAGCCACGACACGAATTTCGCGTTGTGGTCTTTTTGAGTTAACCACAACGCGTTGTGGCTGTTTTTATAAGTGCCACAACACGAATTTCGCGTTGTGGCTGATTTCAAATAACTACAACGCGTTGTGGTCGATTTTTTCGCTCAATGAGCGATTTCGATCTTTGAGCGTAACATAATTATGCATAACGTCTGTTCAAATCACCAAATAGTCGTATTTCTGTCATAAACAAAGTTTACGATAATCAAAAAAAAACTGCCTGAAAAAAAAATTCTAAAATATATTTAATGTACGTTAATGTGAAGGTTAAAACTACAGTATGATGAGTTTTTAATTTTAAAAAAATATACATAAAAACGTTATTTTTCTAATTATCGGTTTAGAAATACGGCACTTTGATCGGACATATCAGAAATACGACCTTTTGATTTATCATTTCAAGAAATATAAGGCTTTTTGATTAGACTTTCTGGAAATAAGTATTTACAGTGAAGTTTTTTTTGGAATCCTGGCAAAAATCCTTTTAGCAAAATTTTTATGTCTGTCTGTCCACTCCTAGTATACCTTTGAGCTCAAATTAAATTTTCTAAAAATGTGTTAGAGTTCTAATAGACCAAGAGCTACTGGCCGATTTGCGATGGTCATTTCAACACGCGTTAAATTGAGAAGATAGAATCTTGGATACTTACTCTACATAGAAATTCAGTTCTGGCAAGCCTATTCGGCCGGGTTGAGTCATCCTTAACGTTTAAAAAGGGTAAAAAATAAGGATCAATTTATATAAATTTCACCCGCCACACCCTTGTTACCTGCTTCAAGAAAAATGTCTAGAAACTGGCTTTACGCTTTGTCTAATAGTATAAGAGCAATTCCATGTATAAACCGATCACCCAAAAATGGCATGTTCTCCAAATTTAATTTCCCTGTGTATATAATAAGTTTAAGTGATGTTAAGCTATGTACTCGAATATTATTGAATTATCTTCTACTTTGTCGGAGTTATAATTATCCAAAGTTGCGTTCAAGGTCACAAAATGGGGATTCCCCAAAATATTTTATTAATTTTTTCAGAGTCTAAGAATAATTAAAAAATGATTACATGTGGCATTGAATGTACTTTACATACACTTTCAATCAGACCGATTTCCATTCCAATACATGCACATATATTGAAGTAATTGCAAGTTTTATTTTTTTCTTTAATCGCTTATACTGAAAATACCTTATCTTCGATTTTTGATTTTCTTTTTTTAAATTAAAGTACTCAGTCCCCTCTATAACGTGGTACTCGATTTTCTTTGTTTTTTTGAGTTTTACGGATTTTAAGGGGCTTAGTTTGAAAAATACGTGAATTTTTTAACTAATTATTAAAATAAAGTATTAATTATAATATTACCCCACCTTTAATTTTCGATTTTCTTTCTTCAAGTTAAAGTACTTAGCCCTCTCTTTAACGTGGTATTCGATTTTCTTTGTTTTTTGGGGTTTTACGGATTTTACGGGGCTTAGTTTGAAAAATACGTGAATTTTTTAACTAACTGATAAAATCAAGTATTAATTGTAACATTACCCCACCTTTAATTTTGGATTTTCTTTCTTCAAATTAAAGTACTCAGTCCTCTCTTTAACGTGGTATTCGATTTTCTTTGTTTTTTTTTTTTTTTTTGGGGGGGTTTTACGGATTTTACAGGGCTCAGTTTTAAAAAATATCAGAATTTTTTAATTAATTGATAAAATAAAGTATTAATTTGAATATTACCCCAACTTTGATTTTCGATTTTCTTTTTTCAAATTAAAGTACTCAGTCCTTTCTATAACGTGGTACTCGATTTTCTTTGTTTTTTTGAGTTTTACGGATTTTACGGGGTCCAGTTTAAAAAAATACGTGAATCTTGTAACTAATTTTTAAAATAAAGTATTAATTTTAATATTGTTTCTGTCAATTTCTTGTTAATTAAAAAATTCTGATATTTTTTAAAACTGAGCCCTGTAAAATCCGTAAAACCCCCCCCAAAAAAAAAAAAACAAAGAAGATCGAATACCACGTTAAAGAGAGGACTGAGTACTTTAATTTGAAGAAAGAAAATCCAAAATTAAAGGTGGGGTAATGTTACAATTAATACTTGATTTTATCAGTTAGTTAAAAAATTCACGTATTTTTCAAACTAAGCCCCGTAAAATCCGTAAAACCCCAAAAAACAAAGAAAATCGAATACCACGTTAAAGAGAGGGCTAAGTACTTTAACTTGAAGAAAGAAAATCGAAAATTAAAGGTGGGGTAATATTATAATTAATACTTTATTTTAATAATTAGTTAAAAAATTCACGTATTTTTCAAACTAAGCCCCGTAAAATCCGTAAAACTAAAAAAACAAAGAAAATCGTGTACCACGTTATAGAGGGGACTGAGTACTTTAATTTAAAAAAAGAAAATCAAAAATCGAAGATAAGGTATTTTCAGTATAAGCGATTAAAGAAAAAAATAAAACTTGCAATTACTTCAATATATGTGCATGTATTGGAATGGAAATCGGTCTGATTGAAAGTGTATGTAAAGTACATTCAATGCCACATGTAATCATTTTTTAATTATTCTTAGACTCTGAAAAAATTAATAAAATATTTTGGGGAATCCCCATTTTGTGACCTTGAACGCAACTTTGGATAATTATAACTCCGACAAAGTAGAAGATAATTCAATAATATTCGAGTACATAGCTCAACACCACTTAAACTTATTATATACACAGGGAAATTAAATTTGGAGAACATGCCATTTTTGGGTGATCGGTTTATACATGGAATTGCTCATAACTAGTGTTCATTGGTCTGTAGTTTGCAAGGGGCCAAACTACTGTATGATAGTTAGTATTCCAACTGTAGCAGAAAAGTGACGTAAAATTCCCCCCACTTCGCAACACTATGTTGTGTAGGTACACACTGTTTGCAGCGGTGTACGTTTGATGTTTGCTTCTGTGTGAGTATTCACACACACACAACTATAATTAGAGCCCGGACTCTATAGTGTACTATAAATCATCCTGTCAAGTTATCCAGTAGCGCAAAAACAAGTATGAGGGGTTAAAAAATGAAAATAAACTGTAATTTCAATATCTATAGTCATTTATAAATTTTAGTTGTTATTATGTAAATGCAAAGGAAAATGATACTTTCAGTGAAGTGTAGCACACTTTATTAACATTTATTAATTTTCAACAAAACAGTAGTCACTACTGGCTAGATGCCTAGATGTTAGTTGCAACTAATAATTAAAAACCAATGACAAAAATACTTTTTGCAACTAATGACTGAAAAATTCAACTATTAGTATTAACTAATAAGTAATTTAGTTTTTAGTTGCAGATGTTAGTTACAGGGCCGGATTAACCCTGAATGTCGCCCTAGGCACCATGAAAAATGCCGCCCCTACCTTTTGCTTGAAAAAAAGAAAATCTTAATTTTTCTTACTTTTTCCAACTTTCTCTTAAATTTATCGTACAAGCAAAAAAGGCAGGAAAATATTATTTTATCTTCTGATTATTTACTGAACATAAAAATGTAATAAACAAATATGACTGACGGTATAAAAAATCACAACCATAAGTTTAAAAAAATTGGATACTATTTGCAATCTATTTTAGATCGAAAGATTTTGATAACGAAAATTTATAGTTGATGTTATATATTTGAAACAATACTTTGTTTCCTTGTATCATCCATTTTGGAAATATCGTTATTTTCGATATCGATAATTTTCGATAACGAAAAGTAGGTTTTGATAGTCGCAATACGTTCGGAATACCCACAACTTGCTTCGCTTAAGCCTTCAAAAATTTCGTTATTTTTGAGCTACGACGCACCGTTTAGAAGATATTTACGATTAAAGTTTTCGATAGCGAAAGTTAACGAAAAGTAGTTTTTTATAAAATTTTTCGGTTACTGACCAGAGCAATGGGACTAACAGAGTCTAAATTAACTAGTTATAATCAATTTATGACAAGTTACGCGGTATCGATAATTTTCGATAACGAAAAGTAGGTTTTGATAGTCACAGTACGTTCGGAATACCCACAACTTGCTTCGCTTAAGCCTTCAAAAATTTCGTTATTTTTGAGCTACGACGCACCGTTTAGGAGATATTTACGATTAAAGTTTTCGATAGCGAAAGCTAACGAAAAGTAGTTTTTATAAAATTTTTCGGTTACTGACCAGAGCAATGGGACTAACAGAGTCTAAATTAACTAGTTATAATCAATTTATAACAAGTTACGCGGTATCGATAATTTTCGATAACGAAAAGTAGGTTTTGATAGTCGCAATACGTTCGGAATACCCACAACTTGCTTCGCTTAAGCCTTCAAAAATTTCGTTATTTTTGAGCTGTGACGCACCGTTTAGGAGATATTTACGATTAAAGTTTACGATTGCGAAAAGTAACGATTTGTCAAATTTTTTAAAAATACACTATCGTTGACCAAATCAATGGGACTAATGGAGCCTAAATTCATAAATTATAACCAGCTTATGATAAATAATTCTTTATCTTTGCTAGTTCTCGAACAGAACATTCTAAAACTTTTGTTAAATATCTTTATTTAGCTTCTATTTTAATAATTCTTCTAATAGTGATATTGGTTTTTCGACATCTTTATTAATTTTCGAATAGAAACTTTTGTCAAATATTTTCACCTGCATTTAACTTGTTTTTCGATGACTAAACAAATGGTGAAGTAAATTTTTCGATATCCTAGCTGATATCCAGATAGAACATTCTCGAAATTTCGTTAAATTTCGCTACATGGATCCTTTTTAACTAACTAATCCGATGGTGACATCAAGTTTTGGATATCTTATCTGATTTTCACATAGAATATTCTAGAGCTTTTACCGAATTTCATTTCTTGGTCACTTTTTTGATGAACAATCCAATGGTGATGCAAAATTTTCAATAAATTTTCTGATTTCCAAAAGGAATATTCTAGAACTTTTGACGAATTCTGCTATTTGGACACTTTTTTGATGCCCAAACCAATGGTGAAGTCGGTTTTTGGATATATTTTCTATTTTCAGAATAGAATATTCTCGAACCTTTGCCTAATTCCATTAATTGATCGCTTTTCGATGAAAAATTTGGTGGTGAAATCAGATATTCGATACTTTTTCTAATTTCCAAAAAGAATATTCTAGAACTTATTCTAAATATCGGTACTTGGTTACTTTTTCGTTGGTCAATCCATTGATTAAGGATTTTTTATATCTTTTCTGATTATTGAAAGAATATGCTAGAACTTTTGCCAGATTTCGCTATTCAAGCATCTTTTCGATGACCAACCCAGTGGTGAAATCGAATTATGTTATAGTTTTAATTTATCTGTATCTTTGTACAAGAAATATCTCCTCATAAAAATTTACAAGACACGCTCCTTTCATATATGTTTTATCAACAATTCAATTTTTTGACAGGATGATTTATAGTTTCAGTGTATGAAAAAAAATTTTTTCTTCAGATAGATGTTTACATAATTCACATGTAGTTGATCAAATTAAACTGTGTTCGTTCGTCGCGCGAGTGATGTTACAAACTTAAATTGAGCGACTATGTTGTTTATATGAAATTTTATTGCTTTCAAAACAAAATATATTTGTAGAGTACCTCTTTAGTTCGTGTCACACAAACTATAAAGCGCATTTAGAAAAAAATTATAAATGTATTTATGAAAAATAGATAAATTATGTGCCGCTTCTAACGAATGGTGATACGTTTTTTGGGCAATTTTTGACAGGATAATTTATGACCTGCACTATACGTCCGGGCATTAACTATAATACACGTATTATCGGTCAAGTAACAATGGTCTTTCAATACATTATAATGCGTTGTGCATTCAGTGACCGACACAGACTGACTAAATGTCTTAAGCTGTGACAGACCCACAAATGACTCCAAGCGAGCTACATTTTTTTGATATTAGTTTGCTTCTAGTGTTCTATGGTGGTTTGTATATTCCTGTCTCACTTTCCAGAGAGAAGGGTGAGGGTATGTACCAGAGAATATATCAGAAGGAACGCTACTATCTCCACTTAAGGGGAAAAACTTTATTACATATTATGTATAATCTAAGTGATAATCCAGCCCACAGTAGGGCTCAATGTGGGCGTCAGTAGAAATAAAAACTAAAAACCATAATTAGTATGTGAGTGGAGGGGGCGCTAGTTTGAGTTTGCATTTTGATGTCATTTTTTATAAATACATAAACAGAATACATATACCATATGTATATACGAACAAGCAATAATAAATGAGGAACAATAAAGAACAAACGACGAACTAACGATATGTGAAAATAAAATTTCAAAAAATAATTGCTGGGGTGCTAAGGTATCGAAACCTCAGACTTGAAAATTGTCAAAATCTGAAAACGGCAAAATTATTTTACCGGAGAAAAGAAAGAAAAGAAAATGGAAAATAAACGGTGTGCATCAAAGATTGATGCATATACTGTTAAAGTAATAAAAAAGGAAGAAAATTTGCAGAATGTAGACAACTCATTTTCAAAAATACTAGAAACAGAAGTAGCTGAATCTTCATGTTATGGGAACGAAATAAAACTGGAACTCTGGAAGAAACCAATAATACTTGTGACTTATTAAATTTGAAAAGTTTACATACTGAAATTAAATTAGAAGATGATGAAGAGGATACGATAACAGAAAAATGTGATTTATTTACAAAAACTCTACACTTCGGGTCTTACTGTTGTAATTGCTCAACATTTCCTCAATCAGCAAAGGCAACCTACAGAATTTATATCATAAAATATTATTATAAATCCTAAGCACTATATGATACTAAAGATTTATCAATAATATTTTTGAAACTAAAATATTTGGCGACGCAAAGATTCTCATTCGCGCCTCTGGTGGTAAAATTAGAATTAGCATCAAGTAAAAATATACGTATACGATTAATGGGTGATATAAAATCTAGTAATCCGCGCATAATTTGTATAGTACATTTTTTATCAACAATTAAACGTATACAAAAATTTTTACTTGATACAGCTTCTAATTTAAAAAACCAGGAGCGCTCGCGTAATCTTTGCGTCGCCAATAGGAAGTAATCACTTTTAGTCCCAAGGGACTAAAAATACTTTTACTTCTGCCTTTAAACCAATTAGCAAACAGAATTTATATACCATCACCGATCAACAAGCGAAATCTAACTTAAATAGCGTTGTTAGTTAATGAACTACTGTTTAGTATACTTGATATAATATTATTTTATACAATTTAATTAATTTTTTTTAACTTTTTTTTTAGGACAGGGTCGTTAGTGACAAAATAATACAAATTACTTCTTTGAAAAAATTTATTCTTATAAACATATTTAACACCTTGACGGTCATTAACGTCATAAGACGTCAAATGAAAGACATTCCACATACAAGTCACTTTTAAATATGTAAAACAACAGAAAAAACTAAAAGAATAAACAAAGAGAAAGACACCAGTAAAAATATACAATAATATAAATTTTTCTATTTTTTTAAAATATGAACTCTTTTGACGTGTCCGTTCAAACTATCTGAACGAGAAAATGTTTTAAAGCATATATCACATTTGAATGGTTTCTCCCCTGTATGTATTCTTTCATGTTTTTTTAAATTATGTGACGTAGAAAATGTTTTACTACATACATTACATATGGGTTTCTCCCCTGTATGTACTTTTTCATGCAATTTCAAACTGCTTGACGTAGAAAATGTTTCAAAACATATATTACATTCAAATGGTTTTTCTCCCGTGTGTATTCTTTCATGTGTTTTTAAATGGTCCGACCGAGAAAATGTTCTAAAGCATGTATCACATTTGAATGGTTTCTCTCCCGTATGTGTTCTTTTATGTGCTTTTAAATTACTTGACCGAAAAAATGTTTTATTACATATATTACACTTAAATGGTTTTTCTCCTGTGTGTGTTCTTTCATGTTTCCATAAAGCAGATTGATCAGAAAATGTTTTAAAACATACATTACATTTGAACGGTTTTTCTCCCGTATGTATTCTTTCATGTGTCTGCAAATTTCCTAACTGAGAAAATGTTTTAAAACATATATCACATTTGAATGGTTTCTCTCCCGTATGTATTCTTTCATGTGTTTTCAAAACACTTGACCGAGAAAATGTTTTAAAACATGTACCACATTTGAATGGTTTCTCTCCTGTATGTAATCTTCCATGTCTTTTCAAATCACTTGACCGAGAAAATGTTTTAAAACATGTAGCGCATTGGAATGGTTTCTCTTCTGTATGGATTCTTTCATGTGCTTTCAAATTGCTTGAATTATTAAATGTTTTAAAACATGTATCACATTTTAATGGTTTTTCTCCCGTATGTGTTCTTTTATGACCCTTCCAACTATTTGAGTGAGAAAATGTTTTAAAACATACATCACATTTGAATGGTTTCTCTCCTGTATGTGTTCTTTCATGTGATTTTAAATGATCTGATCGAAGAAATGTTTTAAAACATGTGTTACATTTGAATGGTTTTTCTCCTGTATGTATTATTTCATGTCTTTGTAAACTACTTGGCTGAGAAAATGTTTTAAAACACACATCACATTCGAATTGTTTTTCACCAGTAGGGGGCTTCTGATGTTTCTTCAAATGGCTGGACGTGTATGGTTTTTCACTGGTTTGACTTTTTTCATAATTCCTTAAACAATCTTGTTCAGTTGCACTGTTGGTATTTGTTAAATTTTCGCAACATTCGCCGGATAAAATATTTTCCTCTGTTATCATATCCTTTTCATCATCTTCTAATTTAATCTCGGTGTGTAAACTTTCCAAATTTATTAAATCATCACTATTATTACTTTCTTCCAGTTCCAATTTGATTTCATTTTCATAACATTGAGAATCTGGTACTTCCGTTTTTATTACATTTAAAAATGAGTTGTCTACATTCTGTACATTTTCCTCCTCTTTTATTTTAACAGTAAATGCATCAGGCTTTGATATGGACCCTTTACTTTCCATTTTCTTCTCCGAGAATTTAATTATTTCAATTCTACCGTTTTGAGGTTTTGACGATTATCAAGTCTGATGAAGGTCAGCAAGGTCAGTGTGACGTGAGTGTGACAGTGTGGCTGGCATAGAACACTAGAAGCCAACTAATGCCGCTGCTACACGATGCTACGAACGCTACGAACACCTTCCAACATTCGACGTTGGATGGTTCCATGTCCCTGCCACTTGTTTTCAAGGACGGACCTTTTCATGTCACAGTTTGCTACGTTTGCTACGTGGCGCTAATGGTATAGGGGGTACACTAAATAGAGTTGGGACATGTGAGCATTTTTCATCAAATAGATGTCAAAATTAATTACCACATGATTGAGCACAAAAGTATCGTCACCAAGTTCTGTGTTAACGAAGAATTAAAATTTTTTAATTTAATTAATCTTTCTAGGTTGAATTAAAGTATTTTTTTAAATATTTAATTTATTTCCAATTTATTTTAGATGAAAAAGAGCGAACTATTAAACCTCATGTCTCGACTCTAATTTTATCCCCTAGTAAATCAACGCCATCTGGTATATTAGTTACAGCGACGTCAGAAAACGGTCCATTTTTTTATAATAGACTAAATGGAGAGTGACAGGGACATGGATGGTTCATAGCATCGTGTAGCCGTTGTTCGAACCTACGAGTGTCCAATGTCGAGCGTCAAACATTCGCATTTGGTCGTGTCCCGTTCGATGTCGGTATTCTTGCACCGAGTAAAAGGGATGCTTCGAACGTTTGAAGGTCAATGTTGGTTGTGTTCGTTGGTTGCGCACGACTCGTTCATGTGAAGAGAGACAACATCAGTGTATAACATTAGAGATAACATCAGACAGATAACATCTTCGTCACGTTTGTCCCAACACATTATACAAGAGAGACAACATCAGTGTATAACATTAGAGATAACATCAGACAGATGACATCGTCGCCCACTGAGTACCAACACATCATCATTCGTATTGGATCAAACATTCGACTCACCGTGTAGCAGATACATTCGTCGCACCAACTATCGAACTTAATTGCCTCAAACGTTCGATCGAATGTTGGAAGGAACGTTCGTAGCATCGTGTAGAAGCCGCTTAACATAAAAAAAGTGAAATTCGCTTGGAGTCATTTGTAAGCCAGTCACAGCTTAAGGCATTAGTCCGTCAGTAGTCGTCGTCGAGTCAACACACCATTATATTAACAATATACCCATTGTTAGTTGAACACGTTGAACAGCTCTCTCTGGTAATACGTGTATTGTGGTTGTATGCGTGTATACACATACTACTACAAAAAACCAAACTAATACACTGCAAACAGTGTGTATGTACACAAACAAACTACGTCACAAACTCATTACAAGTGGAACAGAGGCAAAGCGAATCTAGTTTGTCCCCTTGGTGGCTGGGTGTGGCACGTCGTGAGGTTTTCAAATACCTACGTTGGTGGCAGTAGTAGTGTAAACGGAATGAATTGGCATGAATTCAAATTTATCATATATGTATATAGTATTAGTTATTAGTATAGACCGGATGAAATAATTTTTCACAGGACCGGCTTAACGATTTCAGTGTAATACTGTTAGACTGTTTGTATTTACGTATGAGTCTGCTACAACAGAAATAACAGAATCCTGAAAATTTATTGAAATTCAACATAGAGAAGCGAAAACTTTTTAGAAAAATTTTATTATGTGAGATTTATATCAAAAATTAAAAGGGGCCCCAAATTTTGTTGAATTAAAGTTTTGCAATATTTATTTGTCTAACTAGCTCGCAGTTACATATAAAACAAAATTTATTGTCTTCTTTCCCACCGGCGGCTTTCTTTCAGTATCAATTGATAAACAAACTCCTTATCTCTTTTTAACTTTTTAAAATTTAATATATGTACCTTGTTTACAATTTTTTAAAATTTTTAGTTTTCCACATAGGTACATACACATGCAATGTAAATCAAACAATATTTAATCTAGTTGTCCATTTCACTCAAAAGCATAAACAAAACATCATTTTGATGACATCGTACGTGTCGTACGTATAAATATGTACGTATGTATTATTTGTATTTAACCACAGATACTATTGATATTAGAATATTTATATGGACTAAACAATCGATTTTTAAATTTTTAAAGTTTTTTAGATATTATTTTTTGAAGCAAAATCGTTATATTGGTTAACACCTTTTATAATCTACAAACACAGAACACCTACAAACTATCGATGGTAATGAATATTTTTCAATTTTTATGTGATTTTTGTTGTAATTTGGGATTATTTATTAATAAATGTTCTAAAAATATTTATACTAACCAATATAACATCAGTTAATCTAGGAAAATTTTAAATCGCCTCTTGTTTAACCATCCATATTCGTCAAAACTTTAGTCACTTTTCATTTTCATATAGATTGTGTATATAAGTGTATTCCCACTATTTATTCAATGCTCAAAAGTATATACAAAAAAATATTAGTTAGCAAAAATGAAATAAATACCTACATAATATTTTATTAGATAACACATTATTAACGTTATATCTTTTTTTCTTAATATGGATACTTTTATTTGTGTATAGTTTGTTGGCAAGATATACTAGTTTTGTATGAACATTTTTTAAGGAAAAATTAGTAATATTTTCTAAAACATATTATGTTAATTCGATTTAATTTAATCAGTTTATGTATGTATGTATGTAAAGGAACATTATTTGCTCTAGCAGACTCATACATAAATACAAACAGTCTAACAGTATTACACTGAAATCGTTAAGCCGGTCCTGTGAAAAATTATTTTATCCGGACTATAGTTATTAGTGATGGGTTAATACCCCAGAGCACAGAGACCCTGCAACTATCTCTTTCATGAAATCGCTAGTGTGTCTTTCTGTGTACCTTAGGCTCGTAGCTGGTCAGTGCCTCACTGGCATTCACCCAGTGTAGTTCAGTCAAATAACAATAAACTTGATTGTTGAAAGCACTGTAGAACCCCCTCACGCAGCGTTGTTTGTATCACACATATGTATGCAGCCTGGTCACGTGACTGTCCCCTCTGTCTCGATTACGCACACATACACAGTTTAGCGCGCCAATACAAAGTAAACACCACAGAGGACAGAGGTACAATCCGTATCTCTCCACTACTGGAATCAGTGTAACAGGTAAGAGATAGAAAATATGTTATATACGTGCAAGGTGTTTACTTTGTATTGGCGCGCTAAACTGTGTATGTGTGCGTAATCGAGACAGAGGGGACAGTCACGTGACCAGGCCGCATACATATGTGTGATACAAACAACGCTGCGTGAGGGGGTTCTACAGTGCTCACAACAATCAAATCTATTGTTGATTGACTGAACTACACTGGGTGAATGCCAGTGAGGCACTGACCAGCTACGAGCCTAAGGTACACAGAAAGACACACTAGCGATTTCATGAAAGAGATAGTTGCAGGATCTCTGTGCTCTGGGGTAAACACCGTGCACGTATATAACATATTTTCTATCTCTTACCTGTTACACTGATTCCAGTAGTGGAGAGATACGGATTGTACCTCTGTCCTCTGTGGTTAATACGGTTGTGGTAATAATACATACAGGAGAGAAACCATTCATATGTAACATATGTTTTAAAACATTTTCACAGTCAAGTCATTTGAAAGGACATGAAAGAGTACCTACAGGAGAGAGACCATTCAAATGTGATACATGTTTTAAAACATTTTCTCAGTCAAGTCATTTGAGAAAACACGAAACACTACATACAGGAGAAAAACCATTCAAATGTGACGTGTGTTTTAAAACATTTTCTCAGTCAAGTGATTACGAAGACATGAAAGAGTACATACAGGAGAGAAACCATTCAAATGTGATATATGTAGTAAAACATTTTCTGAGTCATCTACTTTACGGAAACATGAAAGAACACATACAACAAAAAAACAATTAAATAATTCACTGTTGAGAGATTTACCTTGTGAAACTCCATTTTAAATATTGAAAAATATTTAAAGTTCGATTACATTGTCTATTTCACGAATTAAAAATTATTTTTACTGAACGCGTTTTCAACCTTTCGGTCATCCTCCTACTCTGAGGATGACCGAAACAGAATTTATATAACATCACCAATCAACAAGCGAAATTTAACTTAAATAGCGTGGTTAGTTAATGAACTACTGTTTAGTAGTGATGTCGGATGATTAATCGATTAGTCGGTTTAGTCGACTAATTTTGTTTAAATTTAGTCATATTTTACCTTTTATATAGTCGACTATTTTACCTTCGATTAAATGATTAATTTTTTTTTCAAATGACTAAAAACGACTAATTTAACAATTTTTCTGTATTATTTATTGAACTTCAAAAAATGGAAACTAAAAAATTCTCTATCTGTATGATTTTTCACTTTTATGTGATTAATATATTGTAATATTTCATATCTTTCTTTTTCTTAAAAGAAAAATATTTAAAATCCACAATTAAATTCGAAAAAAACTTCGTTTTTGAAAGAGTTGCATAGGTTACCTTACCATGAATTCGACTGAAAATTTAGTCGATTAGTTGACTACTCTGTGCTCGATATTTTCGACTAATGACTAATTTTATCAGAAAAACAATTTTAGTCGATTAATCGATTAACTGCTTCTCGGCCCGACATCACTACTGTTTAGTATACTTGATTTAATATTATTTTATACAATTTAATTAATTTTTTTTTCAACTTTTTAGGACGGGGCCATTAGTAATAAAAAATAATACAAATTACTTCTTTGAAAAAATTTATTCTTATAAATATATTTAACACCTTGACGGTCATTCACGTCATAAGACGTCAAATGAAAGACATTCCACATACAAGTCACTTTTAAATAAAACAACAGAAAAAACTAAAAGAATAAACAAAGAGAAAGACACCAGTAAAAATATACAATAATATAAATTTTTCTATTTTTTTAAAATATGAACTTTTTTGACGTGTCCGTTCAAACTATCTGAACGAGAAAATGTTTTAAAGCATATATCACATTTGAATGGTTTTTCTCCTGTATGTATTTTTTCATGCAATTTCAAATTACTTGACTGTGAAAATGTTTTAAAACATGTGTTACATTTGAATGGTTTTTCTCCTGTGTGTTCTTTTATGTGTTTTTAAATTGTTTAACAGAGAAAATGTTTTATTACATATGTTACATTTGAATGGTTTTTCTCCTGTATGTGTCCTTTCATGTCTTTTTAAATGACCTGACTGAGAAAACGTTTTAAAACAAGTATTACATTTGAATGGTTTCTCTCCTGTATGTGTCCTTTCATGTCTTTTTAAATCACTTGACTTAGAAAATGTTTTACTACATGTATCACATTTGAATGGTTTCTGTCCTGTATGTGTTCTTTCATGTTTTTTTAAATTACTTGAGTCAGAAAATGTTTTAAAACATACATTACATTTGAATGGTTTTTCTCCTGTATGTGTTCTTTCATGTCCTTTCAAATGATGTAACAGTGAAAACGTTTTAAAGCATGTATCACATTTAAACGGTTTTTCTCCTGTATGTAATCTCTTATGTGTTTTTAAATCGCCCCGACTGAGAAAATGTTTTAAAACATGTTTCACATTTGAATGGTTTCTCTCCTGTATGTGTTATTTTATGATCTTTCAAACTATTTGAATGAGAAAATGTTTTAAAACATACATTACATTTGAATGGTTTTTCTCCTGTATGTGTTCTTTTATGTCCTTTCAAATGATGTAACTGTGAAAATGTTTTAAAGCATGTATCACATTTAAACGGTTTTTCTCCTGTATGTAATCTCTTATGTGTTTTTAAATCGCCTGACTGAGAAAATGTTTTAAAACATGTTTCACATTTGAATGGTTTCTGTCCTGTATGTGTTCTTTCATGTTTTTTTAAATTACTTGAGTCAGAAAATGTTTTAAAACATACATTACATTTGAATGGTTTCTCTCCTGTGTGTGTTCTTTCATGTATGTTCAAATGATGTAACAGTGAAAACGTTTTAAAGCATGTATCACATTTAAACGGTTTTTCTCCTGTATGTAATCTCTTATGTGTTTTTAAATCGCCTGACTGAGAAAATGTTTTAAAACATGTTTCACATTTGAATGGTTTTTCTCCTGTATGTGTTCTTTTATGTCCTTTCAAATGATGTAACAGTGAAAATGTTTTAAAGCATGTATCACATTTAAACAGTTTTTCTCCTGTATGTAATCTCTTATGTGTTTTTAAATCGCCTGACTGAGAAAATGTTTTAAAACATGTTTCACATTTGAATGGTTTTTCTCCTGTATGTGTTATTTTATGTTTCCGTAAAGTAGATAAGAAAGAAAATGTTTTATAACATGTATCACATTTGAATGGTTTCTCGCCTGTATGTGTTCTTTTATGCAGTTTTAAGTTACTTGACCGAGAAAATGTTTTAAAACATATGTTACATTTGAATGGTTTTTCTCCTGTATGTGTCCTTTCATGTCTTCGTAAATCACTTGACCGAGAAAACGTTTTAAAACAAATATTACAATCGAACTGTTTTTCACCAGTAAGGGGTTTCTGATGTTTCTTCAAATGGCTTGACGTGTATGGCTTTTCACTGGTTTGACTTTTTTCATAATTCCTTAAACAATCTTGTGCACTGTTGGTATTTGTTAAATTTTCACAACTATCGTCAAATAAATCACTATTTTCCGTTAACATATCCTCTTCATCATCTTCTAATTTAATTTCGGTATGTAAACTTTTTAAATTTAATAAGTCACAAGTATTATTGCTTTCGTCCAGTTCCAATTTTATTTCATTTTCATAACATGAAGATTCCGGTACTTCCGTTTTTGTTTTATTTAAAAATGAACTGTCTTCATTTTGTAAATTTTTCTCCTCTTTTATTTTAACAGTAAATGCATCAGCCTTTGATATGGACCCTTTATTTTCCATTTTCTTCTCCGAGAATTATTTTAATAATTCTACCGTTTTGAGGTTTTGACGATTATCAAGTCTGATGAAGGTCAGTGTGACAGTGTGGCACGTCGTGGTGTTTTCAATTACCTACGTTGGTGGCACTAGTAGCGCAGACGGAATGAATTGGCACGAATTCAAATTTGTTTATTTTTTTTAGGAGTATCTATTTATTAATATAATTTAAGATTTGCCCGAGTTTGGTTACTTTATTGCAATGACCACAAATTTTTGAAAATAATATATTTCTGGTTTTTGAAAAAGAAAAAATATTATGTAATTGTTACTCTGTAATAAAACGGAATCTAAAGAAACTATCAATAGGTGAATGTAGACGATGAGAAGGGCTGACCAAAATTGACAGTGTTAATTAATTTTTTTTAAATTTTAATATTTATAATACTTGGGGCACGCGGGGCTAGTGCCCCGGACGGTAAATTTTTAGGAGGGCGGCAAAATTTTGAATTTGAGTTCTTTTTCTTGCTCGTATTTTTGTAGGAAAAATTAAAAAGAATAGAATTTGGGTTTTTTCTTTTTTTGCTCGCCGCCTATTTCCTTATAGGAAAAAGTTAAAATGTTATGAAGAAATTTGTTTTTAGGGAAAAGCAGGGGTGGCATTTTTCACAGTGCCCCGAGCGGCAGTTAGTGTAAATCCGGCATACTTCCAAAAAATGAATAATACTTTGTATAATTTTGTATAGAAATAAACATAAAATCTAAAGTTTATAAAATAGAGAAATGTCGTGTCTAATGTATTTATAAAAATCTCGAAAAACTTAGTAACTTTGAAAATGCGACAATCTGTGTTCCAATACATCCTTCATCCATCTCTAATCACCCCACATTCGTCCCTTTACAGCATCCCTATGAACCAATTCTGTCTCCACTCACCCCTTTCCCACCAGGCTGCAAGAATTCTATTTAAATATGAACTGCTTTTAAACATTTGCCTGAAAACGACATTCCATATTACACGACCTAATGTTATTCGAGTTAAAGGCGGGAATGATTGCAATTCTATTTAAAATTAACGAAATTCTTCTGTACATTTCCCTAATGCTTACGAAAGTGTTGATATTTTTCTGAATTACATGATCGGCCAATTAGGTAATTAGAAGGAAAATTGTTACTGTTATATAAACTGCTACTGTTATATAAATTTTTCTGGTATTGACAGCACCGATTTTTTCAAATCATTAATTTTTTTCGGTTCATGTGATAAATTTTTTAAGTTTTCACCAAGTCTACAAACTATTGGGATCTGTCAAATGGGTGGAGCTTCAGAAAAATGGCTGACGAAAAAGTGCATTAACATTAGTTTTATATATAGTAATCAGTGCTATATTAAGAAAAAATGATAAATATCAGAACTGTCTGTATTTGGGTTGACACAAGTCCGAAGCAAAGGAATTTTTTTGAAGGAGAGAAAATCTGACTTCTATAAAACAGTTATTATTTGGTTAAAATATGAGAAAATGTGTGAATGTGTTAACGAATATTACAATCATAGAACACTAGAAACCAACTAACATTAAAAACGTGTAATTGGCGCGGAGTCATTTGGAGTCGTGTGACAGCTTAACAGTTAGTCGTCCATCGACTCTTCAAGCGTATACTTGCATTGTTACTTTGTTCACTGTTCATTGTTAGCAGGTACATTCATGCTGTTGTTCTTGTATATGTACCCACTCCCACCTTAGACCACTTAGCTGCATACATAAAGAGTATCACACAGACAAACATCCACAACCCTACACATACCAACACAAACTCTAAATACGTATACAACTTTCCACCTCTCTGCCCAGTCTGATGACGTAAAATTTTGATTACAGTCGGGATGCATACTATTAAACAGTAGTTTGGCCCCTTGATTACAATTTAGAGTATCATCAAATTTAAATAGCAAACGTCATAAAATAACTGGAGAACTGTAAATGAATGGAAAAATTAAATCAATTGTATGTATTTTTTGATCTGCAAAATTCAGCTCAGAGCAAATGCACTTTAAGAATAGTCTGATTTTTCAACACCAGATGTCATACCATCATTCGACAGATCTAGTACAGATCCCAATAGTATTTCAGAAACTATCAAACTTTTTTCAAACGAAAAAATTACATAATCTCATAAATGTATTAAATAATTTTTTATTACTCATGCGGTAGAAGTACTAACTTGGCGCACACATTTCTGTACGCAAAATAGCTGTTTGCCCACTGTACTCTTTCCGCATACTTTTTTGCGTGTGGAAAGTAACTTTCCACACGCAAATTGACAATAAAACACGCAAAATTTAATCAAAACACGCAAAGCCGCCTCTTATTTTTCATTTAATAAATATTTTATAATTATTTCTATAGAAACCACCAACAAAATAATTTAAACGATAATTAATTCAGAAAAAAATGACGAACACTTAAAAATATTATTTTAAAAAGTAATAAAAATGTCAAAAATTGTGATAATAATAGAAAAAAGTATGTGAAATTCGTAATAAAAAATAGTATGTGCAACTCGTGCGGGATTGTCGATTGCCCCACTCAAGCGAATGAGCGCACTCACTACGTTTGTGCGCTCAACTTCGCTTTCGTGGGCAATCGACAATTTCCCGCACTTATTGCACAATATACTATTCATTAATCTGTTCCCGCATTATTCAATAATTCGTTTAAGTAATGCTTTGTATTGGTTAGACAATTGATAGCTTGTATTGACCGTGTACGCCTAAACTTTGACGAATTTTGAATGGGTTTTAAGGCCATAGTTAACTTCTCTTTCTCGTCATGACGCAAACGCGGCTGAATTGTTTCAACGATTCATTCAACAAAAAACAACCTGACAAAAGACATAAATTATGTATTCGGATTTGATCGACTTCTTTGCGTCACAAGAGCACCTTATTTCGTATTCATTATGAATTTGTCTACACCAAAGACCAAAAATGAGGATAATTTATGATGAAATAATTCAAAATTTTTTTAAATAAAAATAAAAAATATATATATTTATGAAACATACGCAATGTTACATATCGCAACATACAAGCTAGTTTTAAACAAAAACAAATAGAAAAATACCAATGTAAAATGAACCCAAAAATCTACTTAATATAATAAAATGAAACTACTTTCTAAAAGTGCGATTTTAATTAATTTTGCTACTAATTATTATTAATTATTATTGTGAAGTTTTTTGACGTGTGTGTTCAAACTGCTTGACCGAGAAAATGTTTTATCACATATATCACACTTGAATGGTTTTTCTCGTGTATGTACTCTTTGATATAATTTCAAACTGCCTGATTGAGAAAATGTTTTAAAACATGCATTGCATTTGAATGGTTTTTCTCCTATATGTGTTCGTTCATGTAATTTTAAATTACTTGACTGAGAAAATGTTTTAAAACATATATCACATTTGAACGGTTTTTCCCCTGTATGTGTTCTTTCATGTGTTTTTAAACTACTTGACTGTGAAAATGTTTTAAAACATGTGTTACATTTGTATGGTTTTTCTCCTGTATGTACTCTTTCATGTGTTTTTAAATGACTTGACGTAGAAAATATTTTAAAACATGTATTGCATTTGAATAGTTTTTCTCCCATATGTATTCGTTCATGTAATTTTTTTTAATTTGACTGAGAAAATGTTTTAAAACATATGTTACATTTGAACGGTTTTTCCCTAGTATGTATTCGTACATGTATGTTCAAATGATGTAACTGAGAAAATGTTTCAAAGCATGTATCACATTTAAATGGTTTTTCTCCGGTATGTAATCTTTCATGTAATTTCAAAATGGTTGACGTAGAAAAGGTTTCAAAACATATTACATTCAAATGGTTTCTCCCCGGTATGTATTTTTTCATGCAATTTCAAATTACTTGACTGTGAAAATGTTTTAAAACATATATTACATTGGAATGGTTTTTCTCCTGTATGTGTTCTTTTATGATATTTCAAACTGTTTGAATGAGAAAATGTTTTAAAACATATATCACATTTGAACGGTTTCTCTCCTGTGTGTGTTCTTTCATGTATCCGTAAAGTAGATGACTCAGAAAATGTTTTAAAACATGTGACACATTTGAATGGTTTTTCTCCTGTATGTACTTTTTCATGTCTTTGTAAACTACCTGAAGTGGAAAATGTTTTAAAACATATGTTACATTTGAATGGTTTTTCTCCTGTATGTGTCCTTTCATGTCTTTTTAAATGACCTGACCGAGAAAACATTTTAAAACAAATATTACATTCGAATTGTTTTTCACCAGTAGGGGGTTTCTGATGTTTTTTCAAATGGCCGTACGTGTATAGTTTTTCACTGGTTTGACTTTTTTCATAATTCCTTAAACAATCTTGTTCAGTTGCACTGTTGGTATTTGTTAAATTTTCGCAACATTCGCCGGATAAAATATTTTCTTCTGTTATCATATCCTCTTCATCATCTTCTAATTTAATTTCGGTATGTAAACTTTTTAAATTTAATAAATCACAAGTATTATTACTTTCTTCCAGTTCCAATTTTATTTCATTTTCATAACATGAAGGTTCCGGTACTTCCGTTTTTATTACATTTAAAAATGAACTGTCCACATTTTGTAAATTTTCCTCCTCTTTTATTTTAACAGTAAATGCATCAGCCTTTGATATGGATCCTTTATTTTCCATTTTCCTCTCCGAGAATGTAATTATTTTAATAATTCTACCGTTTTGAGATTTTGACAATTATCAACTCTGATGGTCAGTGTGAGTGAGACCAGAGTGGCAGGGCCGGCAGGGCGGGCTACGCCGTGGTGTTTTTTCATTAGCTATGTTGGTGGCAGTAGTAGCGTAAACGGAATAAATTGGCACAAATTCAAATTTAATTTTTTCTATTCTTTTACGAGTATTTGAGTCGATGAGTTTCAAAACCATCTAATTAAGGCAACTAAAAATGTTCAGGAAACACAAAAAACTGTTTTCTCACTTATAATAATGATAATGATTTTGATGTGGCTTTTGTTGGCTGATAAAAATAAATAGATGGAACTAGTGTAGTGATGATAAAAATTGAACATTAATAATATATAATAAATAAAATAGTTGAATTATAATTGAAGTGAGATTAAAAATGTAATGTTGTAAATTTTAATTAATAACTAAAAAAAAAGTATGTATAAAAACAAGAAGAAAATAAATTTAATATTCAAGAGCATGACCTCAACAGTTTTTACCATTAAATTTTTAGGAAAAATCATCCAGTTCTTATTATTAAATATTTAGCAAAATTTTAAATAATATCGCGGCAAAATAATGTTTAGAAGTAATTAAAAGACAATAGCAATAAATTTGTTCAGCTAATGTTGAAATATTTATTAACAAATAATACAGCTTAGTAGAAAATTGGACACGTATTGTTTTGTTTTCAAATTTTATTTACCTTTTTGCAATTAAAGAAAATTTTAATAACTATGGGTACCTATAAAAAAATGTTACCCATAAAAAACAAGCATAGGTACTCTGATCCCAACAATTTTTTCCATATTAAATTTTGTATGTTCTTACTTCGCTGAAACAGACTGTATATTCCGTATATTCTGATTAAACATTAATTCATAGGCTTCTAATTACATACGTACATATTATTTTCAAATCTTCAAATTGTCATATGTTTATTTATTTCTTATACAAAACAATAAATTAATATATTAAATAATTAAATACATATTTAGTTTTGAACAGAATATGTGCACACTTTAAGATGTTTTTCTCAGAAATGATATCCTAATATGAATATTTAAAAATATTTTTCACTTTAAAAAAGTGATGGCAATTTCCCAAATTAAGTGCCAACGAAATTTTGTAGTTTTTTTCAGTTTTTTTTTTTTTTTTTTTTTTTTTTTTTTTTTTTTTTTGATTGATTTGCAAGTAAAACAAGTAAAAAAGTAGATAAAAATTGGGGGACATGTTTAATTTCCGTTAAAAAGTATTAAAATTTAATGTATTAAGCATTGCGTTTAGTAAATAAATAACCCATTTTCCTTTCTTTTTTTTTTTAAAATTTGGGCAAAGGGAAATGCTAGAAAGGAAAACAAACAATTTTATTTAATTATCATGTTTATTTATGACTAAATAATATAATTTCTAAGAGGAATAATAAAATCATACTAACATAACCTAAATTTCCTATAAATAAAAAATTAAGTTTTTAATATTTTTTAATGAAAATTAAATATGTGCATAAACTTTTATTGTCATTTTTATTTGTTTTAATACTAAATCAATCAAAAAAAAAAATAAAAAATTTGACAACTTTATTTTTTCGTTGGCACGTAATTTGGGAATTAGCCAAAGTGATATTGTTATATGTGCATTTATATTACGGTTCTGTATGTACAAAACTTTTTTATTTTCTTTTATTTATATCTATATATGTGTGCATTTTGAACAGCCTACCTTTGCTTCACTTATAGTAACATAGAAAGAGACAAATCTTTCTTGGTGTTACATTTTGTGAAGCATTAGTGTATTACAAGCTTTTTATAACCATATAAGGTAAAATGCCTAGTTTCTGACCGTTTTGTAGTGACAGCTGAGGCGGCTGAGGCTAAACGACAATAATAAATATAAGTTTTAACTTAAGAGACAATTAATAATTTTATCAACGAGTTTATGGTTTTCGAAATAAAGTCATGTACGTAAAATAATTATTTGAAGTGAATTAATAATTTAAATTAATGTTTAAAAATTGACATCCAAGGACCCAGTTTTTGACCCTCAGAGTTTCTCATGTGCATGTCCCTGCCACTTGTTTTCAAGGACGGACCTTTTCATGTCACAATTTGCTACGTTTGCTACGTGGCGCTAATGGTATAGGGGGTATACTAAATAGAGTTGGGACATGTGACCATTTTTCATCAAACAGATGTCAAAATTAATTATCATATGATGGAGTTGAGTACAAAAGTATCGTCACCAAGTTATGTGTTAGCGAAGAATTAAATTTTTTTTAATTTAATTAATCTTTCTAGGTTGAATTAAAGTATTTTTTTAAATATTTAATTTATTTCCAGTTTATTTTAGATGAAAAATAGCGAACTATTAAACCTCATGTCTCGACTCTAATTTAATCCCCTAGTAAATCAACGCCATCTGGTATATTAGTTACAGCGACGTCAAAAAACGGTCCATTTTTTTATAATAGACTAAATGGAGAGTGACAGGGACATGCGCATGTGACAGTTTCTGACCCTGACAGTGGCCTAGTTTCTGACCCTTAAATTATATTATGATTAGCTTATGAAGTACTTACTAAACTTAAATAAACTAAAATCATTACTTAGATTAATAAGTTAAATATTTATTTATTATAAAAAAATACAGTTTTTTAAAATTTAATTTATAAATAAATTTTTATTGATAAAAATGATTGTGTAATGTTATATACGTTATGAAAAATAACAAAAACTAATCTAAGATAACTATAAATAACAAAATAACTAACAAAAACTGGTTAGAATTTAATTGGGCCATACCACTTTAGAAGTGAGCCTAGTAATTGACCCTCATATTTCAATAATAAAAATCATTCTAAGGTATTTTATAAATATTTTAAAATAAATTTTAAACAAATATTAACCTGCTCATGTATTTTTAATTAAGTTTTTATACTTACATGATGAATATTGCACAGATCAAAATGAGTAGTTTGTAACATAAACTGTTAGGAAACAACTAAAAAAAATAGTTTTTACACACATTTCAAACTTAAAAATTTTTTTATTTAGTTAATATATTCTAAACTTTTTAAATTGCTAGTCATTAGGCACAGAATAGATTAAATTAAGAATTTATTTCTTTTCTTATTTAAAATATAGTTTTTTATTAATTTATAAAAAAGTTGAAAAGGTCAGAAACTGGGCCAGGGTCAATTACCGGGTCTTTAACCTTAGTGGTATTTTGCAAAAGTAAAATATTTTGTTTATTACATATAGATATGGAATAACGTAAACTAACGCTCAAATAAATGAACATTTTTTCTATGTTCAATTGTGCAATTTTTTTCCTAATAAATGTGTTTAAATTCAAATAATTTCCTAAAGTTCTCTTTTTTTATTTGAATTGTTCTCTTTATACATTCACGATTTCTGGCAACCCTAGTTACATTCAAATGGTTTTTCACCTGAATGTGTTCTTTCATGTGTTTTTAAATTACCTGACTGAGAAAATGTTTTAAAACATATATCACATTTAAATGGTTTTTCTCCTGTATGTGTTCGTTCATGTGTTTTTAAATTGTCTAACAGAGAAAATGTTTTTAAACATACATTACATTTGAACGGTTTTTCTCCCGTGTGTATTCTTTCATGTCTTTTCAAACTGCATGACTGAGAAAATGTTTTAAAGCATGATTCGCATTTGAATGGTTTCTCTCCTGTATGCGTCATTTGATGTTTTCGTAAAGCAGATAAATCAAAAAATGTTTTATTACATATATCACATTTGAATGGCTTTTCTCCCGTGTGTACTCTTTCATGTATTTTTAAATGATCTGATCGAGGAAATGTTTTAAAACATGTGTTACATTTGAATGGTTTTTCTGCTGTATGTGTTCTTTCATGTGATTTTAAACTACTTGAATGAGAAAATGTTTTAAAACATGTATCGCATTTGAATGGTTTTTCTCCTGTATGTGTTCGTTCATGTCTTTGTAAATTATTTGACTGAGAAAATGTTTTAAAACATATGTTACATTTGAATGGTTTTTGTCCTGTATGTGTTATTTTATGTGTTTGTAAACGATGTAACAGAGAAAATGTTTTAAAGCATGTATCACATTTGAATGGTTTTTCTCCCGTATGTACTCTTTCATGTGTTTTTAAACGATCTGATCGAGGAAATGTTTTAAAACATGTGTTACATTTGAATGGTTTTTCTGCTGTATGTGTTCTTTCATGTGATTTTAAACTACTTGAATGAGAAAATGTTTTAAAACATGTATCGCATTTGAATGGTTTTTCTCCTGTATGTGTTCGTTCATGTCTTTGTAAATTATTTGACTGAGAAAATGTTTTAAAACATACGTTACACTTGAATGGTTTTTGTCCTGTATGTGTTATTTTATGTGTTTGTAAATGATGTAACAGAGAAAATGTTTTAAAGCATATATCACATTTGAATGGTTTTTGTCCTGTATGTATTCGTTCATGTGTTTTTAAATTACTTGAGTGAGAAAATGTTTTAAAACATACATCGCATTTGAATAATCTTTCATCAGTAAGGGGTTTCTGATGTTTCTTCAAATGGCTTGACGTGTATGGTTTTTCACTGGTTTGACTTTTTTCATAATTCCTTAAACAATCTTGTGCACTGTCGGTATTTGTTAAATTTTCACAACTATCGCCAAATAAATCACTATTTTCTTCCAACGTATCCTCTTCATCATCTTCTAATTTAATTTCGGTATGTAAACTTTCCAAATTTATTACACCGCCAGTATTGCTTTCGTCCAGTTCCAATTTGATTTCATTTTCATAACATGAAGACTCCGGTACTTCCGTTTTTGTTATATTTAAAAATGAGTTGTCTACATTTTGTAAATTTTCCTCCTCTTTTATTTTAACAGTAAATGCATCAGCCTTTGATATGGATCCTTTATTTTCCATTTTCCTCTCCGAGAATGTAATTATTTTAATAATTCTACCGTTTTGAGATTTTGACAATTATCAACTCTGATGGTCAGTGTGAGAGAGACCAGAGTGGCAGGGCGGGCTACGCCGTTGTGGTTTTTCATTAGCTATGTTGGTGGCAGTAGTAGCGTAAACGGAATAAATTGGCACAAGTTCAAATTTAATTTTTTCTATTCTTTTACGAGTATTTGAGTCGATGAGTTTCAAAACCATCTAATTAAGGCAACTAAAAATGTTCAGGAAACACAAAAAACTGTTTTCTCACTTATAATAATGATAATGATTTTTATGTGGTTTTTGTTGGCTGATAAAAATAAATAGATGGAACTAGTGTAGTGATTATAAAAATTGAACATTAATAATATATAATAAATAAAATAGTTGAATTATAATTGAAGTGAGATTAAAAATGTAATGTTGTAAATTTTAATTAACACTTTCAGTCCCATGGATTCGGCATCTCAGCTGAAACCAAACAAAACATCCCCAGAGGCCGACCGCGATCAATATTAGAATAATAAACAAAACACTTAAAGATATTTACAAAAAAAAATTTATATTATTCTAATAAAAATAATTTATTACTACGCACTGGATACTTTTCATTTTTTGTACATATAAATATACATACATAATATAATATGTTTTATCATCAAAATATCTAGGTCCATCTTTTATTTACAATAATATTTTTATCCACATATGTATTGTATGCGTGTATGTGTATTTTATTAAAAAATAATAACTATGTACTCATCTTTTGTCTTCTGTGGAATCATTTTATATACTTGTTTACATAAAATTTGTTTAAAAATATTGTCGGCTTCCGGGGAAGTTTACTGTGAAAGTGCTCGGGTCTCATAGTGTTAATAAATAAAAAAATAGTATAAAAACAACAAGAAGAAAATAAATTTAATATTCAAGAGCATGACCTCAACAGTTTTTACCATTAAATTTTTAGGAAAAATCATCCAGTTCTTATTATTAAATATTTAGCAAAATTTTAAATAATATCACGGCAAAATAATGTTTAGAAGTAATTAAAAGACAATAGCAGTAAATTTATTGAGATAACTATAAATAAATCTTTAATCTAATGTTGAAATATTTATTAACAAATAATACAGCTTAGTAGAAAATTGGACACGTATTGTTTTGTTTTCAAATTTTATTTACCTTTTTGCAATTAAAGAAAATTTTAATAACTTTGGGTACCTATAAAAAAATGTTACCAATAAAAAACAAGCATAGGTACTCTGATCCCAACAATTTTTTCCATATTAAATTTTGTATGTTCTTACTTCGCTGAAACAGACTGTATATTCCGTATATTCTGATTAAACATTAATTCATAGGCTTCTAATCACATACGTACATATTATTTTCAAATCTTCAAATTGTCATAGGTTTATTTATTTCTTATACAAAACAATAAATTAATATATTAAATAATTAAATACATATTTAGTTTTGAACAGAATATGTGCACACTTTAAGATGTTTTTTCTCAGAAATGATATCGTAACATGAATATTTGAAAATATTTTTCACTTTAAAAAAGTGATGGCAATTTCCCAAATTAAGTGGCAACGAAATTTTGTAGTTTTTTTCTGTTTTTCTTGATTGATTTGCAAGTAAAACAAGTAAAAAAGTAGATAAAAATTGGGGGACATGTTTAATTTCCGTTAAAAAGTATTAAAATTTAATGTATTAAGCATTGCGTTTAGTAAATAAATAACCCATTTTCCTTTCTTTTTTTTAAAATTTGGGCAAAGGGAAATGCTAGAAAGGAATACAAACAATTTTATTTAATTATCATATTTATTTATGACTAAATAATATAATTTCTAAGAGGAATAATAAAATCATACTAACATAACCTAAATTTCCTATAAATAAAAAATTAAGTTTTTAATATTTTTTAATGAAAATTAAATATGTGCATAAACTTTTATTGTCATTTTTATTTGTTTCAATACTAATTCAATCAAAAAAAAAAAAAAAAAAAAAATTTGACATTATTTTTTCGTTGGCACGTAATTTGGGAATTAGCCAAAGTGATATTGTTATATGTGCATTTATATTACGGATTTGATATGTACAAAACTTTTTTCTTTTATTTATATCTGTATATGTGTACATTTTGAACAGCCTACATATGCTTCACTTATAGTAACACAGAAAGAGACAAATCTTTCTTGGTGTTACATTTTGTGAAGCATTAGTGTATTACAAGCTTTTTATAACCATATAAGGTAAAAGGCCTAGTTTCTGACCGTTTTGTAGTGACAGCTGAGGCTAAACGACAATAATAAATATGTATAAGTTTTAACTTAAGAGACAATTAATAATTTTATCAACAAGTATATGGTTTTCGAAATAAAGTCATGTACGTAAAATAATTATTTGAATTGAATTAATAATTTAAATTAATGTTTAAAAATTGACATCCAAGGACCCAGTTTTTAACCCTCAGAATTTCTCATGTGACAGTTTCTGACCCTGACAGTGGCCTAGTTTCTGACCCTTAAATTCAATTAGGATCAGCTTATGAAGTACTTACCGTACTTACTAAACTTAAATAAACTAAAATCATTACTTAGATTAATAAGTTAAATATTTATTTATTATAAAAAAATAGTTTTTTAAAATTTAATTTTAAATAATTTTTTATTGATAAAATGAATGTTTATTGTTATATACGTTATGAAAAATAACAAAAACTAATCTAAGATAACTATAAATAACAAAATAACTAACAAAAACTGGTTAGAATTGGGCCATACCACTTTAGAAGTGAGCCTAGTAATTGACCCTCATATTTCAATAATAAAAATTATTCTAAGGTATTCTATAAATATTTTAAAATAAATTTTAAACAAATATTAACCTGCTCATATATTTTTAATTAAGTTTTTATACTTACATAATGAATATTGCACAGATCAAAATGAGTATTTTGTAACAAATTGTTAGGAAACAACTAAAAAAAATAGTTTTTACAGACATTTTAAACTTAAAAATTTTTTTATTTAGTTAATATATTCTAAACTTTTTAAATTGCTATTCATTAGGCACAGAATAGATTAAATTAAGAATTTATTTCTTTTCTTATTTAAAATATAGTTTTTTATTAATTTATAAAAAAGTTGAAAAGGTCAGAAACTGGGCCAGGGTCAATTACCGGGTCTTTAACCTTAGTGGTATTTTGCAAAAGTAAAATATTTTGTTTATTACATATAGATATGGAATAACGTAAACTAACGCTCAAATAAATGAACATTTTTTCTATGTACAATAGGGAATATGCATGTTTTTCATTTATTTCAAAAATAGTTTAAGTTGATGTCAAAAAATCACAAAAATGTATTATGAGTACAATTACCGCCTTTATTTCAGAAAAATAAAAAAATGATTTTTCGAAATAATAAACAAATATTTTACAAATATGGAATACCATAAAGTAACGCTCAAATCTATTAATAAATGATTTTTCATTTTACATTATCCTTATTTAAACATCACCATTTGGCGCGCTGACGACACTTGAAGATATTCAAATAAGAAAGGTATTACCACCCAGGCCAGCAGCATTGTTATATAATTCGTTCTGTAGATGGCACTGTTTCTGATAATATTAAAAATCTAATCGTTTATTCTCCACTGCTTTCCATATTTGCCAATATTTTAATTGTTTTGACGAATAAAATTTAGCAAATATATTAAATAGTCAATGAATTAAATAATTAATTTTCAATTTAATTTTTAAGAATGTTTCCTCTTAACGAATTGTTTCAAAAATTAAAATCAATGAATATTTTTTTTCCATAGCAACTCCTTTTTAAAAAAATAATGACCAATATTTAATATTTTCCTAGTTACCTAAATCGTAATAAGTATTGATTGTGACAAGTTACAAAATATTTTTAAATATTAAAAAATAAATTTTTATTCTATTTTATAATGTTTTCGTATCAGTGACAAAGTTTATAGAGTGTATCCTATTATTTATGGTACTCTATGTTATACCTTTGGTACATATTTCATTCAGTATATATATCTGGCATATTTGGTGCAACGTATACATTAAACGTCACAACCAATAGGATCGCTCGTTGCTCAAATGTACCGTTTTGGCGGAATTTTTATTTAAGGTAGATAATTTACATTAATTTCGTTATGAAAACTAAAATCAAATCAAACAAAAAGAACTGTCATAAGAATTTGTGACATGTATAGAATATTCTAAAAAATGTTTCACAATTTTCTAAAAAACATGCATATTCCCTATTGTGCAATTTTTTTCGTAATAAATGTGTTTAAATTCAAATAATTTCATTTTGTTCTCTTTTTTTATTTGAATTGTTCTCTTTATACATTCACGATTTCTGGCAACCCTAGTTACATCCAAATGGTTTTTCACCTGAATGCGTTCTTCATGTGTTTTTAAATTAGCTGACTGAGAAAATGTTTTAAAACATACTTATATCACATTTATATGGTTTTTCTCCTGTATGTACACTTTCATGTAATTTCAAAATGGTTGACGTAGAAAATTTTTTATTAAATACATCACATTCGAATGGTTTTTCTCCTGTATGGATTCTTTGATGTAATTTCAAATGACTTGACCGGGAAAATGTTTTAAGACATGTGTTACACTTGAATGGTTTTTCTCCTGTATGTGTTTTTTCATGGTTTCTTAAATTACATAACACAGAAAATGTTTTAAAACATATATTACATTGGAATAGTTTTTCTTCTGTATGTATTCTTTCATGAGTTTTTAAATTACTTGACCCCGAAAATGTTTTAAAACATGTGTTACATTTGAACGGTTTTTCTCCTGTATGTGTCATTTGATGTTTCCGTAAAGCAGATAAATCAGAAAATGTTTTATTACATATATCACATTTGAATGGTTTTTCTCCCGTGTGTATTCTTTCATGTCTTTTCAAACTGCATGACTGAGAAAATGTTTTAAAGCATGATTCACATTTGAATGGTTTCTCTCCTGTATGTGTCATTTGATGTTTCCGTAAAGCAGATAAATCAGAAAATGTTTTATTACATATATCACATTTGAATGGTTTTTCTCCCGTGTGTACTCTTTCATGTGTTTTTAAATGATCTGATCGAGGAAATGTTTTAAAACATGTGTTACATTTGAATGGTTTTTCTGCTGTATGTGTTCTTTCATGTAATTTTAAACTACTTGAACGAGAAAATGTTTTAAAACATGTATCGCATTTGAATGGTTTTTCTCCTGTATGTGTTCTTTCATGTCTTTGTAAATTTTTTGACTGAGAAAATGTTTTAAAACATATGTTACACTTGAATGGTTTTTGTCCTGTATGTGTTATTTTATGTGTTTGTAAATGATGTAACAGAGAAAATGTTTTAAAGCATATATCACATTTGAATGGTTTTTGCCCTGTATGTATTCGTTCATGTGTTTTTAAATTACCTGACTGAGAAAATGTTTTAAAACAAATATTACAATCGAACTGTTTTTCACCAGTAAGGGGTTTCTGATGTTTCTTCAAATGGCTTGACGTGTATGGTTTTTCACTGGTTTGACTTTTTTCATAATTCCTTAAACAATCTTGTGCACTGTTGGTATTTGTTAAATTTTCACAACTATCGTCAAATAAATCACTATTTTCCGTTAACATATCCTCTTCATCATCTTCTAATTTAATTTCGGTATGTAAACTTTTTAAATTTAATAAGTCACAAGTATTATTGCTTTCGTCCAGTTCCAATTTGATTTCATTTTCATTACATGAAGATTCCGGTACTTCCGTTTTTGTTATATTTAAAAATGAGTTGTCTACATTTTGTAAATTTTCCTCCTCTTTTATTTTAATATTAAATGCATCAGTCTTTGATGTGGACCCTTTAGTTTCCATTTTCTTCTCCGAGAATTTAATTATTTTAATAATTCTACCGTTTTGAGGTTTTGACGATTATCAAATCTGATTACGGCCAGTGTGACAGTGTGGCACGCCGTGGTGTTTTCAATTACCTACGTTGGTGGCACTAGTAGCGTAAACGGAATGAATTGACACGAATTCAAATTTATTTATTTTTTTACTAGTAACTACTTATTTATTAATATAATTTAAAATTGGGTGTTGCTAGTCGTCCGATAATCGGACGAATAAAAAAAAACTTAGTCGTTCGATAATCGGACGAATAAAAAAAAACTTAGTCGTCCGACTATCGGACGAATAAAATAATCTAGTCGTCCGACTATCGGATGAATAAAATAAATTAATCGTCCGATAAATCTAATTCTTCTAGAAATGGTATACTTACTATTTTATAATTAATAATTACATATTTGATTATAAAATATTACAGAAGGAATTAAATTTATAACATTTTAAATTTATTCGTGAAATTTCAAATCGTCGTTGAGAGTTCAAAATGCGCTATGTGCACTTTTTTTAAGAATTGAGTTATATACATCGATTTGTTCAGAATTTTAAGCTCTAGCTTCTCCTGGAGAAGTGTACTGTGAAAATTCCCGAACTGTATTAAAAACATTGCACTTTTTTACATTTTTTTACACCAAAGACCAAAAATCAGGATAATTTATGATGAAATAATTCAAATTTTTTTAAATAAAAATAAAAAAAATATATTTATAAAACATACGTACTTGTTTCATAGCACAACCAAAGAGTATGGGATAGAGGGGAAACTGTCCATAAGAACTAATGTAAAATCGGTTCCGCGACAAAATAACCGCAGACAAAATAACTGCGACAAAATAACCGCGACAAAATAACCATAGACAAAATAACCGAATGACATAATAACCGCACGACAAAATAACCTTAGACAAAATAACCGAACGACAAAATTACCAAACGACAAAATAATCTTAAAGTTCATTTATTTATTATTTTGTTAAAATATTAAGTCTGAATAGAAAAGAAAATTTTGTTAAAATATTAAATCTAAAGATAAAACTGTAGCAATATCTTGTAAATACTAATGTTTTTGTTCTGCGTTATATTTAATCACAAAGTATAGTGTCAAAACTAACCTAACCTTCGGGCAAAGGGTAACCTTAACTAACCTCACTACCTAGTTTTTATATCACAAATCGAAGTATATTGCCAAAACTGACCTAACCTTCGGGCAAAGGGTAACCTTAACTAACCTTACCACCTAGTTTTTATGTCAAAGTCCACGTATATTGCCAAATCTAACTAAACTAACCTAACCTTCGGGCAAAGGGTAACCTTAACTAACCTCACTACGTAGTTTTTATCTAAAAAAACGAAGTATATTGTCAAAACTAACCTAACCTTCGGGCAAAGGGTAACCTTAACTAACCTCACTACGTAGTTTTTATCTAAAAAAACGAAGTATATTGTCAAAACTAACCTAACCTTCGGGCAAAGGGTAACCTTAATTAACCTCACCACCTAGCTTTTATGTCAAGGTCGAAGTATATTGCCAAAACTAACTAAACTAACCTAACCTTAACTAACCTCACCACCTATAACCTTAACCTAATTAGTTTTTATATCAAAGTCGAAGTATATTGTCTAAACTAACCTAACCTTAACTAGCCTCACCACCTATAACCTTAACCTAATTAGTTTTTATATCAAAGTTGAAGTATATTGTCAAAACTAACTAAACTAACCTAACCTTAACTAACCTCACCACCTAGTTTTTATATCATCTACCTAAAATTTGAAAAAAATCTTATAACTTTAACCTAACTAATTTATAATCTTACTATAGTTTTTATATATCATCTACTATTTGATTTTTCAAAATAATGTTTCCCAAGCTTAGTTTTTTAAATACTATAGTTTTCACCCATTAACGTTCGTTTTTAAATGCAATAGTTTAAATACCAACATCTAAGCTAAGATCTATTGCAATTTAGGTATCTTTTATATATTGGGAGCAAAAAAAATCTTAATCATATCACAGCCGCATGTACCCTAACTCAAAACGATAAAATTAACGATGTTTATTTTGTTGTTCGGTTATTTTGTCGTTCGGTTATTTTGTCTAAGGTTATTTTGTCGTTCGGTTATTTTGTCGCGGTTATTTTGTCCACAGTTATTTAGTCGCGGTACCTGTAAAATCGTAGTATACGAGTTTCAGCGCCCCTACCAAGTAAGCCTTTCACGAAAATCTGAAACCAGGATATTTTCTTATAAATGACTGGATAGCTAGGGAGCTGATGGCAGGAAAATCTATATGATTTCATCGTCTGGCAGAAGTTGATAATAAGGAAGATCTGAATAAAATAAACAATAAAAAAAATTTCTGCCATTAATATGTTGCTGCGATACTAAATGAGGGCTTTCCAAAATTGTAAAAAAATTGTGAGAATACAGCCCTCTTGCGTTTATTCAATATGCATGTACAACTCTACAGCCCTCTTGCGTTTATTCAATATGCATGTACAACTCTATAATGATGTTTCCCCCACTATGATCACACAACGATATTAATGTCATCCTTCGGTGACATAAAAAAAGTACGGGAACAGACCTAGAATTGGCCACGAAAATGGCACATATTACTGGTTTTTTTTGTCACCACTCGTGGCGCTAATTTCCTTGTGTACTGTAATTTTTATGTCATCAAAGATGACATATTAATATCGTTTTGTGACTGAATAATTATTGAGTTGTACATCCATATTGAATAAACGCAAGAGGGCTGTACAGCTCTGAACAACTATAGAGTTAACAAAAAATCATAAATTAACATTTCACTGAGATGACATTACTTAGTGCGTGTCAAAAACACGCATTTGACGAATTTTTATTAAATTTATTATTATGGTTTACTTCTTTATTTTTAATTATTTTTTAATAATTAATAATTTTATTTCCATTATTTATATTTAAACAACCTAACTAACTTAATTTATAATTTTAAATTATTATAGCTATTTCAAACTGCCGTTTCACTTCTTTTCCGCTTTGGTACACACGGAACACTAATGCCCTCTTATTTTGCATACATGAAGTTTGATCACCTTTTATAGTCACCATGATTAACACGTTGACGGTAATTGATGTCAAAAGACGTCAATTGGGACTTACACGATAGAAATACAAACTATTTTCCTAGGATAAAACTGAATGTAAACAATGTAAAATGAAATAAATTTATACAACATAGATTTTCATTTGATATTAATTTTATTACTGTACTATGATTTATTTTTTAAAATACGTTTTCTTTTCATGTGTGTCTTCAAAATTTCTGACCAAGAAAATATTTTTAAACATTATCAGTTATCACATTTAAAAGATTTTTCACATTTAAAACATATATTACATTCAAATGGTTTCTCTCCTGTGTAGTCTTTCATGTGTCGTTAAATTGCCTGACGTGGAAAATGTTTTAAAACATGTCTTACACTTGAATGGTTTTTCTCCTGAATGTGTTCTTTCATGTCTTTTTAAATCATTTGACTGAGAAAATGTTTTAAAACATACATTACACTTAAATGGTTTTTCTCCTGTATGTGTTCTTACATGTATTTTTAAATCACTTGATTGAGAAAATGTTTTAAAACATACATCACATTTGAATGGTTTTTCTCCGGTATGTATTATTTCATGTAATTTCAAAATACTTGATCTGGAAAATGTTTTAAAACATGTCTTACACTTGAATGGTTTTTCTCCCGTATGTACTCTTTCATGTGTCTTCAAATTACTTGAATTCGAAAATGTTTTAAAACATATATAACACTTGAATGGTTTTTCTCCTGTATGTGTTCTTTGATGTTTTTGTAAATCGCCTGAATTAGAAAATGTTTTAAAACATACATTACATTTGAATGGTTTCTCTCCTGTATGTGTTCTTTCATGTGTTTGTAAATTATGTAACAGAGAAAATGTTTTAAAACATACATCACATTTAAATGATTTTTCGCCTGTATGTGTTCTTTCATGTAATTTCAAATTACATGATTGAGAAAATGTTTTAAAACATATATCACATTTAAATGGTTGTTCTCCCGTATGTATTCGTTTGTGTATTTTTAAATTACCTGACTGAGTAAATGTTTTAAAACATGTATTACATTTAAATGGTTTTTCACCTGTATGTGTTCTTTCATGTGTTTTTAAATTACCTGACGCGGAAAATATTTTAAAACATACATCACATTTGAATGGTTTTTCTTCTTTTATATGTATTGTGTCATTTGTTTGATCAATGGCACTCTGCGTGTTAAATATTTCTGAATTTTCGCCAAATAAATCACTATTTTCCGTTAACATATCCTCTTCATCATCTTCTAATTTTATTTCGGTATGCAAACTTTCCAAATTTATTACATCGCCAGTATTGCTTTCTTCCACTTCCAATTTTATTTTATTTCCATAACATGAAGAATCACGTATTTCCGTTTTTGTTACATTTAAAAATTCGTTGTCTACACTGTGTGAATTTTCCTCCTCTTTTATTTTAACAGTAAACGCATCAGTCTTTGATGTACACACTTTATTTTCCATTTTCTTTTTTCTCGAGAAATTTAATTTTAGAATGGTATTGGGGTTTTGACAAATTGACAATTATCAAGTCTGAACGTTTAGTTTGACCATAGATTATGTATGCAGAATGCTCTGATTGTGAGCCACCGTCATAGAGACAACATATCTATCTCTATACTACTGGAACCAGTGTAGCCAGTAAGAGATAGAAAATGTCATATATGTACATGCAATGGGTTTGCTGTGCATTCGTGCGATATTGTGTATTAGTGTTAGTTATCGTTGGTAGCCCAGAGTACAGAGGGAAAACAACTATCTCTTTTCTGCAATCACCAGTGGGCATTTATGGGCACCACGCACAGTAGGCTTCTTAGTTGTCAATCTCTCAGTAGCAGTCGATGAGTGTAGATCAATCATAAGATAATGGACTTGATCACGACTTGATTGTTGTTGGTATTGTTATATCTCCTAGTACATGCGTGTTGTGTCATAGCTATGTCTGCATCAACTGAGTCACGTGACCGCCACTACCATCTCCCTTACTCACACAAATACACAATATCGCACTAATACATAGTAAACACCGTGCATGTACATAATATATTTTCTATCTCTTACTGGTTACACTGGTTCCAGTAGTATAGAGATAGATATGTTGTCACTATTACTCTATGGTTGGTAGTCATAGAGCACTAGAGATAAAATACGTATCTCTATACTACTGGAACCAGTGTAACCAGTTGAGATAGAAAATATGTTGTATACGTGCACGGTTTTTTACTTTGTATTTGTGCGGTAAACTCTGTGAGTGTGAGTGATCGGAGGCACTGGTGGCCGTCACGTGACCCTGGTTCGCATACATATGTGTGATACTACAACGCTACATGTGGGGGTTCTACAATGCTAACAACAATCAAATCCATTGTTGTTTGACTGACCTAATTTATTTTATGAGTACCTAATCGAGGGATGTTAAAACTATATACATACAATGTATAATCTCTTTGAATTTTTCTGGTTGTTGCCAAATTTAACGAAACGAAGAAAAAAGTTCGAATAAAAAACGATACAGGTAAATAAATTTTAAATGTTATAATTAACAAAGTCATTTATTTTTAAAAATAATGTAATTTACTTTTTAATTTTAATAAGAAGAGGTATTAATAAAAAAATCGATCGTTTTTAAAAAGCTGAAAATTGGCAACACAATTTTAAATGAGTAAAAACATAGAGTAATAGAGACAACATATCTATCCCTACACTACTGGAACCAGTGTAACATGTAAGAGATAGACAATATCGCCATATATGTAGTATACATATATAGCCAAATGGATATGAAAAAAACGTCCCAACATCACGGTGTAGATTTGGAAGTATTTAGTTCGTTTTGCGCAAATGCGACTTTCTTGGTGGTAATATGAACCAATCTGAAGAGTAAACACGGTAAACACTAATTGATGCATCTGCGCAAAACAACTGAAGTTCCTCTACCCGATGTCTATCCGTCTCACTTCATCGGAACCACTGCCTCTTATAGGGATTGGCCATATAGTTATAATACATATATGAAAATCGCGCGTTTTCTGTCTCAACCTCGTATAAGGTTTTTTGACGGTTTTGAGTTAGAAAGTCATACATGTATTATGGGCGCAAGCTAAAAAGACCATTTTTATCTATATCTGCATTTATCTTTGTCTATCATATTAATAAATAGAAGTTTACTCACTCACTCCTATAAAAACTTAATTACTTGGTTTGGTTGGTAACTATGGAAATAATACAATTTGTGTTCTCCTCACCTCAGTTTCTGACGGTCTTTTGAGCTTGCGGCCATAATACATAATACACTTCCCCATGTGATGCACTAAGAAATATTGCAAAATAGTTAATGGAAAAATAATTATTCAATTTAAAACAAACTTGTACCACATGAACTAAATTTAGTTTTCTGACAAAACCTGGTATATGGTATACGAGTTTGTGTATATGGTATACTTGGGTATGCTGATAAAAATGTTACTTATTTCAAAAAATAATTTTACACAAACTCGTATACCATATACCAGGTTTTGTCAGAAAACTATCAGAAAAAATGTAGTTTCGAGAAAAACGCGTTTAAAATTTAAGTTACTGGTTAGACTATCGGAATATGTAAAAAAAAAAAAATCGATTTATTTCACAAACTCGTATATTGAAAAAAAAAGTGGACAGCAAACTCGTATTTACTAAAAACATCGATAGCTTGTAATTTAAAATATTTAAATGTCTGCTTCATGTCTACATAGGTAGCAAACATCAAAAAGTGTAACATACATAAATCTTAAATTCATAGTGATCAAAATACAGTGTTTAATATGTTTTATGTGTTTCCTGAAAACTGTGATTTTTGATATACGAGTTAGAGACAGAAAACGCGCGATATGTATGTTGTGTACGTGCACTGGGTTTACATTGTATTAGTGCGATTTTGTGTATTTGTGTGAGTAACGCAGATAGTAGGGCGGTCACGTGGCTCAGGTATTGCAGACATAGCTATGACACCACATGCATGTACTAGGGGATGTAACAATACCAACAACAATCAAGTCCATTATCGTGTGGTTGATCTACAATCATCGACTGTTACTGACAAACTGACAGCTAAGAAGCCTAATGAGCACAGAAGTACACACGCGTGATTACAGAAAAGAGATAGTTGCTGTACCTCTGTACTCTGGGTGTAAAAGGTAAAGATAAAAATCGACCATGAATCGACAAACGTTTTTGACGTCTTCGGACGTCTCCTATACAAATCATAGAAGTAGAATGTGTTTCTACTTCTGTGTATACAAATACTTTGGAACATTCTTTCTTAGCTTTATCTCTTTCATTATTGCAATTGCGTACATTTTAAACATAGAACACTAGAAGCCAACTAATATAAAAAAAGTGTAATTCGCTCGGAGTCATTTGACACCAGTCACAGCTTAAGGCATGTAGTCACTTATTGACCGTCGTCGAGTTCGCACTGCATTGTATTAACAATATACCCATTGTTACTTGAACACGTTGAACAGCTCTCTCTGGTAATACGTGTGGTGCGGTAGTATGCGTGGATACACATACTATTACAAAAAACCAAACTAATAATACACTGCAAACAGTGTGTATGTACACAAACAGAGTATGTACGTCACAAACTCATTACAAGTGGAACAGACACAAAACCAATCTAGTTTGTCCCCTTGATTTTAAATGTGCAGTTTGTTTTTAGAAAAGAATGGAAGATTGATTTGTTTCGAATATAAGATCACTAAATTTTAGACTTGAGAGTTGATAATTGTGAAAAAAATACAATAATAATAATAATTATTACAATAACATACATAAATTTTCAAAGAGAAAAAAAAAAATAGAAATTAAAATGTCTGTATTAAACAATAATTCATTTTCTGTTAAAGTAAAAGAAGAAAAGAATTTAGAGAATATAGATTGTTCATTTTCAAATACAATAAAAACCGAATTATCCGATTCTTCATATTATGGAAATAAAATAAAATTGGAATTTGAAAAAAGCAACGCCGATGATTTATTGCGAAGTTTACATACCGAAATAAAATTGGAAGATGATGAAGTTTTATTTGGCGCAAGTTCCGAAAATTATTCAAACACAGACAGCGCAATGGAGGAACATGGTTTAAAGCATACTTGTGAAAGAACTGAAACCAGTAAAGAAAAACCAGTTACGTCATGTCATTTGAAAAAACATGAAACAATACAAAGTGACGAAACGTCATTAAAATGTAATACCGGTTTTAAAACTTTTTCGGATTCATCTGTTTTACGGAGTCATAAAAGAACACATACGGGAGAAAAACCATTCACATGCGATATATGTTTTGAAACATTTTCACGGTCGGATAATTTGAAAAGACATGTAAGAATACACACCGGAGAAAAACCATTCAAGTGTGATATATGTAGTAAAACATTTTCTGATTTATCTGCTTTACGGAAACATCAAATGACACATACAGGAGAGAAACCATTCAAATGTGATACATGCTTTAAAACATTTTCTCAGTCAGGCAGTTTGAAAAGACATGAAAGAATACACACGCGAGAAAAACCGTTCAAATGTAATGTATGTTTAAAAACATTTTCTCATTCAAATAGTTTGAAAGATCATAAAAGAACACATACAGGAGAAAAACCATTCAAATGTGAAACATGTTTTAAAATATTTTTTGATTCATCTACTTTACGGAGACATAAAAGAACACATACAGGAGAAAAACCATTCAAATGTGATAAATGTTTTAAAACATTTTCTCTGTTACATCATTTGAAAGATCATAAAACAATACACACAGGAGAAAAACCATTTAAATGTGATTTATGTTTTAAAACATTTTCTCGTTCAGATAGTTTGAAAGATCATAAAAGAACACATACAGGAGAAAAACCATTCAAATGTGATACATGCTTCAAAACATTTTCACAGTCAAGTAATTTGAATAAACACATCAAAAAATTTCATGTTTTAGAATAATAAATAATAATCATTAATCGTTGTGAATTGACTTATTACAGTAGACTTTCGTTATGAGTCCGCTTACGGGGCTGTAGGAGAATATGTTTCTAAGAATTCCTGTACCCCCACTTGTGCTTAGTAGTTGATCGCCGTAACTCGCACTTCGCCTACTTTTCAAGCATGCGAATGTATATGTACTTATTTATAATCAAATTGCCCGGACGTTTAGTGTTGTATTACCATTCGTTAGAAGCGGCACAAAATCGACCTATTTTTAATAAATACATTTACTAATATTTTCAAAATGCGTTCTCTAGTTTGTGTGACAGGAGTTTAAACAATACTGTCAACACATATTTTCTTTAAAAAATTTTTTAAAATCTTTCGTAGTAATTGTAAATAATGTTGTTAGTCAAACAAAGTTTGTAATATAATCCACGCGATAAACGAACAAAAGTTGTTTTGGTCAACTACGCATGTATTATGTAAACACGGACCTATAAAAATAAAAAATTCGTCAAGTGCGTGTTTTTGACACGTACTAAGTAATGTCACCTCAGTGAAAGCGTTAATTTATGAATTTTTGGTTCGTTTTTTAAGTACAGTGAGAATACTGCCCTCTTACGTTTAGTTCAATATGCATGTACAACTCTACAGCCCTCTTGCGTTTATTCAATATGCATGTACAACTCTATAATAATGTTTCCCCCACTATGATCACACAACGAGATTAATATGTCATCCTTCGGTGACATAAAAATTATTTTTATCAATAATGATTTATGTATTATGTAAACACGGACCTATAAAAAAAAAATTATTTTTGTTAGAGATTCTGACAGGATGATTTATGAGTTGCACAATTAAACATCAACACCAGTGTTCCGGTCTTATAACGAGAGACTGAAATGAATTTTTTTCAGTCATGGCAGGGGAGTGTTTACAATAGAAATATAAATCAGCGGACTCATAACGAAAGTCGGCTGTATAATTTTTAAATTTTTATGAATATAGAACATCATCATTTACTGCAGAAAGAATATAAAATATCTAACTTATATAATTAAAACTTAAGACAAATGGTCATAAATGTTACCTTTTCGCAGTAAAGTAACGGTTATAATTAATCATACTCAATTTTTCTTTCGTAAATTTTTATAAAAATAAGTGAATTAGTTTTTAAATTTTTATAATGAGCTCACCGAAAGTTAATGTTCCTAAGAGAAACAGGAAAAAGGGCTTTCTAAATGAAGATAAAAAAAAAATATAAATCATAAAATTCATTCCGTTTCCAAATGAAATTTTGGAAAAAATCCTAAAATTGCTTACTACAAATAAAAAAATGATTTAGAATGAAATCCTATTGTTTATTAATTAAATAAAGGATGTATTTTTCAAAAATACACACTCGATCTGATATATGGTACATAAACAAACGTGGCTCTCTCTGTGTATTTTATATCAAACAGTACTATACAGGGTTTGACCAATGGAATACAACATAAGATTCTCAAAAATAATATTAAAAAATAAATTAATTTCTACATATTAAATACAAAACTTGCCAAAAAAACAAAATCGCAATATAAAAAAATGTTCTAAGCAAAATAAGGGTCGAACAAGTTGAAAAATGGTTGTATTGTACATCGATATGTATTGCATATTATGTCTGCAGTTATCCTACACACTATGTATTATGCATTTATGTTATTAATAGAAAAAGAAACCTGAAGAGTGTTTACATAATTTTCTACTTTACATCAGCAGAAAAGAATGGGGGACATGTCGTCCTTTAATTGCAGAAAGGAGATATCTTCAAAAATAAAATTCGCTTTAAAAGACAGTCAAATGATAATATATATAATCTGTAGTAAATAATGAATAAAAATTCTTTATATATTTCGATTTTTGTTAAAAAAGTAAATAAAAAGAAACAGAAAATATAGTATTTATACATTTTTTTCGATTCCTGTAAAATTAGAAAACAGTGACTTGTCACCATTCTGCAGTAAGCAATTCATATGTAATGTATACGTATTTTTGTCCTCCACTGTATTAATTTTCTAAAAAAAACATCAATTGTCGATTGAATTTATTGAACGATATACAATCAGACGATAAGTTGCAATATGTACCACTTCTTAGAATTGGAAGAAACGTGTAATTGGGATAGATGGTCAGACGGTCGTCTCAATAACTTGATGAGTGAGGCTTCCTGAAATTATAGAGGCCCTAATAGTGGAAGTTGTCACGTAGACACACAATCGAATGGTATAAAAGCAGAAACTGAGTTTTAATCGAGTGAGTAGTCAGTATTCAATCTTGGTTCAATCTTCAATCTTGATTCAGTCGTCAAACTTGATTCGTTCGATCAAGTTCAGTAAATTCAGTCATGTAATTATATCAGTTAAAGTGTTAAAGATTTATTTTAGTGTTGTACTATTGTGAATACCTAAGGAAAGGTAATATGCGCTTCCTTCCATAAAATTTGGTCTACATATGCACCCCGATTCGGAATGTTTTACTAAAAATTCGAACTAATAATTATTAAAGATATTTTTGGATAATTTTCACATAACTTATGGTAATCCTTCAACCACACCCATATCGGCTTGCATATGTATCGATATTAGATTATAAGAATTTTACAATATCTTTATTTTTCATTGTTGAAACATAATTTCTATTGTAACTTGATTTGGCCCGTTATGATTTCAATCCTGTAAATTTGATATTTTATTTTTTTAATATAAATCCTTTATTGTTTATCACGAGTTGTTTGAGTTATACAATTCCCTGTCGTTTCATCGGTGTAGTTTTTAAATTACTTAACCGCGTCCCGAAATAAACAATATTTTAATTCTAAATATTTTTAATTAAATACGGCTATTGCTACCACCTTTTACAACTAACTTCAATATTTTACACATATACATATATCATAACGATAATACAGTAATAAAAATAGTATTTCAAGTCCAACGTTTAAAAATAACTTTTCATTTTAGATTTTTTATAAATTTTGTATGTCTTCATTTTTCTTAAGAATTATTTACATGTTGTGAGGGGTTCACCTGTAGCCATATCTATATAATTTCGAATATAATTTCTATTCTTTACGAATCAATCGTTCGTAAACCGACGACACAATATTTATTTGCGTATTAAGAGCGTAAAGTGGTACATTGTCGCTCGATTGAGAATGTTGACGCGCGACGCCGCCAGGCGGAGCGCGTCTGAGAGCGGCAATGTCATTTTGAGCTCGAATTACACTGCATAATTTTTTCTACAATCTTGTAAAATGTTTTATTAATGGACCTTAACATTTAATGTTATAATTTTTGTACTAGCTTCAAAAATACCTGGAGAAATGTATTTGAAAAATCGCTGTCACTATTGCATATTTCCATCATATAAATATATATATATATATATATTTTTTTTTTTAAAATTATTTATCAACTTATTATTTATTATATATATAAAATTGATATCTCACGTCTACCCGATTTATAATAAAATATTTTTTTTTTATAATTAATTAGATATGTTGAGCGAGCGACTTTTCGCTTTAAACAAAAAAGTAATAGTTCTCGGCAAACATATATTTTACGCTTTCTTCACAGAGCGCAAAAGTCGACTTTCTATTAAGATTGTAGAATAAATCTTGTTACATTTATTAATTTTAAATAACGACATGCCGAATTATTATTTCTGATATTTCAACGCCACACGTGCTGTTTACATAACATTGAAATTAAAATGTAGACGATATATATTTTGAGAGGCCCTAATGATTATATAAATGCTATTATATACTTATTTTAACAAAACCATATAGTTTCTATTTGGCTAATATGATGTGACGTGATTCTAACATCGAAAACTAAGCGGTTTATATTATAAGATAAAAATATACTTACCCAATTCAATTTTAGATTTCAAACTATTAAATTCTAAATTCGATTTCAAACAATTATCTTTATTATAAAATTCCAAATTTATTTGTAATCCTATCCTATAAGTTGCTAAAATATTGTAACAATTAAAATGTTAAATTTTAAAAGCAATTAATAAATAAATAATTTTTTAAAATGATTTAAAGTTTTATTATTTCAAATAACAAGTGAAACAAACGTATAAATTGACTCCATTTATTCCAATAATGTGTTTATAAAAATCTCGAATAATTTGTTCCTTCATCTATAAAATACTCTGTTTAAGAATATGTGAATTTGTAAACACAAAATTATACTGGTCCTCACGGCATACAAATATTATAATATTATAGAAGGCATTGGAAATAGCAGCTTACAGTCGCCAAGCATGAGACAAAAGAAACGAAAGCGCAGCATAATATTAAAAACGATAAAGTAAAATTTAAGGAGATTGGTGTGCAAAAAGAGTAAATATCTTAAGATTATTCTGCATTTTACTTACTAATTTCATTTTTAGATTAATAAATAAAATGGTATATAGACCGATAAAAATTTTATAAATAATCTTCTTGATAATTTATTCATCAATCATCACATATTGATTTACCACTGAAGGTAAAGAATTTGTACCTACTTCAAAATACGCTTGTACAATCGTATTAAAATACTAGATCAGAAAGTTTGTAAATATTTATTAATAAATGCAATAAGTCATACAAATATCGGAGGGATGGATTTATTTAACATTAAATGTCAGGTTAATTAATAAATTCCAATGCGCAAATAAAATAAAATGAAATAAATCAATCAGTTTTTGAGTATACATTCATATATCTCATTCATTAGATCGGTCCGAATGACGTCACATTCATCAGTCAAAAAATTAAATAGATTGCCTTGGTATCCATAATATAATGTGTGTATGCCGTGCCGGTCCTTAATTATTTGAACAATTACTTTTTTTAAAATGAAAATTATTACTCAATTTTTTACTAATATTATAAATCAGTTGTTGAAAGTGATTATTACTGATCACAATCACTTTATCAGTCAAATTATGGCCATTCGTTTCAATCGCATTCTTACTGCCACCCACTGCTTCAACTACACTTTCATTTAAACCGTCACTGACAACTTCATCCAACATTTCTTGCACTTGTTGTGGTCGATCATAGGCGGCCGGTCGACTTAGATCCTCGTAAACGTATACGGAAAAATAATTTTGTATACGTTGTAAAATATATTCCAATATTGGTGGAAGAATTCTGGTATCGCCAAAAAATATTTTTGTGGATGTGGACGCCGATGAAATGTTTGGTTGAGGAATTACGAATATATATTTAAGATTTTTATTTACGTTCGACACTGTCCCCGAATTATTTTTCGTAAATAGAACTTTAAATTCAAATTGTTGAATTAGAATTAGTTGGATTATGATAAGTTTAACGAAAAACATGTTGATTTTGAAAATAAAAATAAATTTTTTTTTATTTATGGAACGTAATATACGAAACAGATAAACCAGTTTTATAGAATGATTTTCTTTCCATTCATATTTCAGGTCATTTAAATCAACAATTAAAAATAACTGTAACATTTGTATAACCACTAGCAATTGATTGTAACACTTAAAAAAAAATTATATACGGGTACAAAGAATGTTCAATACCCCTGTCGCAGCATCTGCATAACATAGCGAATTTCCAAATATTGGGCACTGGCGGATCTCATCGAAGACCTGTACCCAGTTAAAATAGTTTAGCTTTCTAACAGTGAAAAAATTTTCAAAATCAGTTTCAGTTGAGTAGTTAATTTTTGGCGCTTTTGATTCTCAGGACCCTAGCGGATCTCATATCGCGCGTTTTCTGTCTCAAACTCGTATATCAAAAATCACAGTTCTCAGGAAACACAGAAAACATATTAAATACTGTATTTTCATCACTATGAATTTAAGATTTTTGTATGTTACACTTTTTGATGTTTGCTACCTATGTAGACATGAAGCAGACATTTAAATGTTTTAAATTACAAGCTATCGATGTTTTTAGTAAATACGAGTTTGCTGCCCACTTTTTTTTCAATATACGAGTTTGTGAAATAAATCGATTTTTTTTTTTGCATATTCCGATAGTATAACCAGTAATCTAAATTTTAAACGCGTTTTTCTCGAAACTACATTTTTTCTGATAGTTTTCTGACAAAACCTGGTATATGGTATACGAGTTTGTGTAAAATTATTTTTTGAAATAAGTAACATTTTAGATACAACCAAGATACAACTATCTGACACTAGAGTTCGCAGGTGCTGTACACAACAAATCCAATGGTACATCGTGGTCGGTGCAAATTTAAGGGGAAGTACGTAAAATCGGAGGATCAGGAGCGTCGGTAAACTTTTATTTGAGGGGTTGGTAAATATTATTTAAGTTTAGAGTGATTTCTAAGTGGTGAACTACTTAAAAATTCACTATGGTTTATGGTTCAGTTAGAAAGTACACGATATTTTTTTAAAGATCACTGGATGGAGAATGCCCTTATTTCATTTTATTATGTAGAATACGTATTGCACGTATTGCATTTATGCTTGACTCAAACCACTGGACATACTTATCTACGTCAAAAGATGTCACTGTGTATTTCAACATTTTAAAAATTTATTTCTTAATTAAATACGCGTTCGGAGAAGGGGGTCTGTCTCACGTTTCCCTAATGGTGTTAATATATTTTGTTAGTTTTTTTTTATAGATGCCAACATTTCGTAAAAGAAAAACATTAATAAATAAAAATTTTTGGGTTATATTTTTTCAAAAACATATTCATTGGATTAAAAAAACTTTCCTTCATGCTTATTAAAAAAAAATGGGTGTTTAATTTATTTATCAATTTTTATAAGCCAGTTTAATTACACCTAAAAATAATGTTCCGGTATAGGAGCTTTTACGCTAATATAAAATCTTTTTTATAAATATTTTTAAGTGTTTTATTTATTCTAAATATTGACCGCGATCGGCCTCTGTGGTTGTTATGATTATTTTCGGATGCCGACAACGTGGGATGTATTATAATTTTTTTGGCATTGGCAGCGCCGATTTCTACAAATAATTTATTTTTTGTTGACGGTCATTGACGTCACAAGATGTCAAGTGAACCTCTTACCAATTCATACACTACGTTGCAGGACGTCAGTAATTGCATATAAAGTGTACTAGTTATGTACATTTGAAGTTTAATTAGTTTGCTGAACGAGTTAATTTGCCCTGGTCATCGTAAAGGAACTAAAAATGCAATAATGAAATAAAAAATTTAAAAAAAAATTATGTAAAGTGTGTAATCACGTAACTTTTATTTAACAAATTTCAAAAATACATGTTTATAAAAAAATGACATGATTCAGGGGAACAGTACTGATATCCTTTTTTACACAAATATATTCAAAGTTTTTGTTTAATTTTTATTTATCAAATTAATTAATTGATATTAATTAACACATGTAATCATGATCCTAAGGTACTATATTGTTTATTTGTTTTAAAAGTTTCCATGACTTACCAACAAAAAGAATCCTAGCATTTAGAATATAAAATCGGAAGGTTGATTAAAACTAACAAATACTTTCAAATTTGAAAATATGCTAAAAACAAAAAATTTAGATATCTAAGATATGTTTAGTCCGTTCAGAACTGTCACCAATTGAAATGAGGTTATGTAAATAATCAGCTGATTGCAAAATACGCCGCCATTTTAACAATTCCAAACAGACAAAACGAACAAGTCTTTTAAAATAATAAATAATTATTATATTTTAATTGCATACATAATTTCATATAAAATTTAAAATAATCAAGCTAAATATTACAAATAGAACAAATCTAATAGTACAGTACACGGCCGACTTTCCGATATCTATTTTAGACTAATTTTAAATGATACCGGAAAAATGGGCGGTAAACAAATTTGGGCTAAACATTTTTTCAATAAAAAAATATACTCTTATGGAATGCTAGTCGAAAATACAACCCTCCTGAAATTATGTAATTCGCTGTATTGGCTATGAAGACATTTATCACTACAGTAGTGGGCAAAAAATAAATGTTCTTAAACTATTTTTAAATATATTTCGTTAGGAAAATATAGAATACGATTTTCGAATGATAAATTTTATTGGTTTTTTTTTTTTTTTTTGACGAACAAGTACACTGCTATCTTTCTTTCTCTTTTGTAAATTTTTGAGGAACTTCACCAGGTATGAAAATAAAGTTAAGATATTTCGTTTGAGTCTTTGGTAGTACATTTATTTATTTTTTGAAATAAACTAAATTCTTTTAAAAACACATTTACTGCCACCGGCTGAACTGTGAGGTGCGTTCACAGATGCCCGTAGTGTAACACATTAAGCAACGTGTGTGTATCCATGCTTCTACACCGACCTCACTTGTTCGTGGACAGCAGCAGTAAACGTGTTCGAAAATTTGATTGTTAGCTAAAAGTATGGATCGAATTTCGGTAGACTGTTGTATTTTATTTTATACATATATATTTTTTTTTTTTATTTATATTATATAATAGTTGTTAGCATAAAATGTACAACGGTTTTACTTTAACCAGAGGAGACAAAACAAAATATAAATTACAGCGGGGTGAATAATTTGAGAGTTGACATGTGTTTTATTCCATCGCAATGGGTGACGCGCAAAGAAATGATGTAAGACATTAATTTATAAGAGTTCCGAAATGTTTTCAGAACCTTAAAAATATAGATATCAAAGGGGGTTACCTAAATTACCAAATATACATAATACGAGCTTTTAATCTGGAAAGGATACTAGGATTTTCTTTGGGGATTTACTTTCTAATAATCCTATTCTCCATCATCAAAATCCGACAAGTAGAAATAGGTGAGGGTTATAATGGATTGACTAACTCGTGTCTGTTTCTTGGATAACGCGAACTATTGATCAAAAAAATAGGCTAAATTGCAATATACTACGTTATTCAATAATTTCGATGTTTGCCTTAAAAATGAAACAAATGCGGCTGAGAATTATTGTACTTAAAGAGTTAAAACGCGCTCATATATTTTTATTAAAAATAATTGCATTTTGTTATTAAAATTATCACAATTTTAATGTTACTGATATTTTTGATATAACAACTAATTTAACGCAATCATTTGTATTATTTGTATTTATTTTAAAAAGCCGTAAAAATACTGAATCATTAAAAAAAAATTATTTTTTCATTTATGTTCAACAAATCCAAATGACATTCCATTTAAAAAATCAAATTTGCATTATATTTTTTGATTAAATTACCAGTCTGGCCAAAATAACAATAATGGCAACTCTAAAATTATTCACCTGTATAATAGACCAGATGCCAAGAATTTTTAAATGGAAAAAAATCCAACCGAAGTTTTTTTTTTCATAAAATTGCTAATTTAGGTGTCATTAATAAACTACGAAGTTTTTCCACTTGGAGAAGCGCGAAGGGGTAAAATATTACTCACTGGCCAATTCCTTGATTTTTCTCAATTTTATGGGAAAAAAATGGTTCTGTACAAAATTAAAGCTTATTATAAAATTGTCTACGATTTTTGGAATTTTTATACACATTTTTTGAGTTCCAGCAGTTTAAGAGAGTTTTTTGAGGACTACGGGAGTAAGTTTAAAAATCGAAACAGTTTAAAAGCTTATAAGTGGTATTAAATTCTACCGCAAAATATTTATATTTTTAAGCGCGGGAGGACTGTGTCAATTGCGATTCAGTTCTCCAAACTAAAAATTTGGGAATCGTAAAATTTAGAAGTGTAAACTAGTGATCAAAAAACTAACTATTACTCGTAGACAAGGTTTGTTTATGTTAAGTTTTTGATAATTGACAAAATTTGTGCTGTTTAGACTAGGAAATACAAACTGGCTTATTTTTTCAAATATCATTCTTACTTTTTCATAATAATTTAAGTATTATTTCCAAATAAAAAACGGACAATTCCAAATTGCTACCATTTTTCAAGGTTTCAACTTCAACCATCTGGTGACAAATGGAAAAACTATTGTTTATAATTTGGCACTAATTAATTTTTTAATTGTACTAGGGCATGGTGGCCACACATTTTTGAAGATCAAATTCCCTGACTTTTCCAGGTTTTCCAGAAATTTTATTAAAAAATTCCCTGACTATTTTGTGAAAAATGCCACCTCTACTTTATCCCAAAAAAGCTAAAAAAAAATTTCTGACATAAAAAAGTAAATGAGAAAAAAAAAAGAAAAAAAAAAAAAAAGAAATACGCGTTAATTTTTAAATCTAATCAGAAATACGCAATAATTTTTAAATCTAATCTCAAAACAAGTGAAAAATTATATAAAAATCAATTTTTTCCAGTCTTCTGGTAAAATTCCCTGACTTTTCCAGAAAGTAAAAATTCCCTGACATTTCCAGGTTTTCCAGTAATGTGGCCACCATGTAGGGGTATTTCCTGAAGAAATATTAACCTGGTTCATTTCTTGTAGACAATTTTTTAAGCATTAATTTTGCACTGAATCATTTTCCCCGGACAAATGAGAAGCCAAGAAATTATATAGACAGGTATATTTCACTCTTACTGCCTCTTCCGAGGAGAGTTTACGGTACTCGTTGGAGGGGGTGAAACACATGAAAAAACCGGAAAGTAATTGATCCAGGAAGTTGAAAAATCTTTTTATTTTTTTTGTGTATGGCTAAACTGCTTCCAAATTGCTCCGACTTTGAAATCAGTAATTGCCCCACCAAAAATTTAATTATTTAGTTATTTATAAGAAAAAAAAATTCTAGTATTTCAGTGGTTAAAATCTTGCAAAATAATGTTTCTTTTATTTTTTGATTAATTATTAAAATATTTTGTCTAAACAATATCCATCTGTCAAAATTGAATTATCCTCAATATATACAAACAATATACATATATGTATGTTTGATTGCCTATATCTTAGGCAGTATATAATCTTAATTAACTCTTTGCACTCAAGCAAAAAAAAAAATGAGTTGTAAATACACCACAAATCCAATTTTACGTAGTGGTCGGTACAAATTTAAGGGGAAGTACGTAAAATCGGAAGATCAGGGGCGTGGCTAAACTTTTGTTTGGGGGGGTTGGTAAATATTATTTATCTGAATTTATTTAAAACAATATTATCTTAAGAGACAATTTACACCTAAAATTCAGTTGTGTAGACAAAGGAAATCGAATGTTATACTAATGAATATGAGTGACGACTTTTAGAAAACTGTCGAAAAATCAACTTCACTATCGCATTCATCAGCGTAAAAGACGCCAAATAGCAGAAGCTGACAAAAATTCTAGAATATTCTACTTTTGAACTGGCAAAGATACCAAAAAACAAATTTCATTATTGAATTGCGCACTAAAAATTAGATTAAGCAGCGCATTTTGACAAAAATTCTAGAATGTTCTATTCGTCAACTAACAAAGATATCAAAAAATCGATTGCACCATTTAATTGGTCATCGAATAAAAGACGGAATAGCACATTTTCATAAATGTTCTAGAATATTCTATTTGTCAGATAGCAAAAATTGTTTGTCAAAATCGGACATTTGGTTTACATTAGTTTAATTTCGGTTGGACAATTAAGTGGTGCAGTAGATTTTCCAATATCTTTGTTAGTTGACAAATAGAATATTCTAGAACATTTCTCAAAATATGTTATTTGGTTTCTTTTTTGGTACCCAATTCAATGGCGACGTTTGTTTTTGAATATCTTTGCTAGTTGACGAATAGAATATTCCAGAACATTGGTCAAAATGTGTAATTCGACCTCTTTTTCAATGGACAATTAAATGGTATAATTGATTTTTCAATATCTTTGCTAATTGACAAATAGAACATTCTAGAATTTTTGTCAAACTACACTGTTTAATCTCATTTTTAATGACCAATTCAACAGTGAAGTTTGTTTTTTGATACCTCTCCTAGTTGATGATTAGAATATTCTAGAATTTTACGTTACTCATTTTGCATTTGCATTTTGCATATTACGTATGCAGAATATGTGCATATATATCTGCAGTGAAATTTTAAAATTTTTAAAGGCTACGAGACCCTCAGACAATATTACCTACGGCCCTGACTCTGGCTTGGTACATAAATTTTCACCAACACAGACAAACATCAACATATCTGTGAGAGGAGAACCCCACTAAATCGCTGACGTCACTACGTAAAATCGGAGTACGTACCATTGGATGGCCACTGTAGGCTGGTAAGACATGTAGCACATGACAACGACCGACGTTCTTTTTTTGACGGATTCTTTTGACGTTCTAACCTTGTTTCCCCAAAGTTGAATACTAAATGCGCTAAATACGTCCTCAATGCTGTTTTTATTAGTTTTTAATTTTAAAAAGATAATTCAACGTACTATACTTTCTTAACTTTGTGGTACATTGCCGTGTCAAAAGTGTGGGCACCCTCCTGTGGGTTAAGATGAGTTTCTGTTGAAGTAATTTGGGAGCAATTTAAATATGAAAAATCAAAAGATTTTTCAATTTCCGACGCCAGCTTCTTCCCGATATGAAAAAAAAAACAATATTGGATCGGTGGATTTTTTCGAAATTTTCGGTAGTGGATACCAAAACTTGACACTATGCTGGTCTACAATGTTACATAACATTATTAATTCAATTTACTATCGTAGCACCTACTAGAAGCATATTTTTAGAAATTAATGTAAATGAGACTTTATAATTCCAATCACACAATGATCTAATAATAATTAATATAATCATTAAAAAATGATAAAATTTAAAAGGTCAATTAACAGAACAGGGTAGAGTAACAGGGGGTAAAGAAAATTTACATTTTTTTTTTAAATTCGTTACTTTCGCCGATAATTGATTGTGCCAAAAAAAAATAAAAAATAAAAATAAATTGTGTACAGTTATCATGTGATCAATTGATCACCACCGCCCTCCCATTCGATCAAATACTGACGTTTACCCTCCGGTCCGATCCGACACGCGCGCACGCTAAACTTTTCGCCGGACGCGATACGATTCGCCGCGCCAAAATAAATGTTGACGGAACTTTTCAAATCGTCTATACTGATGTTCGGCTCCGTCGCCTTGCTCGGCGAGTTACCACTACTACTTGAAGCCGAATTTGAATTTATGTGGGGGACCACGGTGTTGGATTTGTGGTTTGATGGCGCGGCGGTATGTGACGTTGCGCTCAGTTCCATCGAGGTTTTATTTGTGTCCTGCCGTTGACGTAGACGTCGTCCGTTGAGCGCGTAATCGACACAGTTGGCGATCGGTTGCACGGCGGAGCGTAACTGACGTGCCGCCTCCGTGCGGCTCGGTATGACTGTGGCGTTTTTACTGGCCGTCTGCTGTTGTTGCTGTGCGGCGTGTAGCCGGGTGCGACGATGTCGACGTCGCTGTTTCACTTCTCCGTTCTTGCCGATACATATGTCCTTCTCGCTCAGTTGACGTTTTAACGTTCTGATCAGCGGTGGCATCACCGGCGTGAGCGATAGTGGCAGTGACACGGCAATCGGCGGAGTGCTAGTGTTGGTGGTACCCTGTAGTAGTAGTTGTGTAGTGGTGGCGGTGGTGGGGGTTATGGTGGTGTTGAGGGGTGTGGTGAGGAGCGGTGTGCTGGTGTTCTCCTTCGATAGATTACGGAATGGATTGTTTTTGCCCTCGAAATCTTTCGGCGGTGGTATGATGAGGTCGAGGGTGCTCTTTGAGGAGGTCTCATCGCCTGACGTATCGCACGGCGTGTTTAATTCGACTAAATTCGTTTGATTTGGCACGTCGGTAGAATTGGTTGGCGGTTCGGTGAAATTGTTCGTAAGGTTTTCAGTGCCGTCGGACGATATCTCGAACAGTGACGACGATTGTACATTATTACTACTGCTAACAGATGGCGGTGTTGGCGGCGCCGAGACCGATGTTGGTGGCGTCGGTGGTAACTGTTCGTGTTGTTTTCGATTTTTGACGGTTGAATTTCGTAACAGTCGACGCACCTTGTTCTCGCCGCTGTTCCGTATTATTTTCCGTAGGAATTTTTGGCGACGTAGAATTATCTTATCACGAATACCATTTACATTAAGCAGTCTTTTTCTTCTTATATTACGTGATTTTTGTGGGAATGGGACGCTTCGTTTCACGTAGCCGGCCCCCTGAAATTCGGACGTGGATTTCGTTAACGGTTTGAATATTTGATTTGTAACGGTGCTCGGCGTTTTGTCAATGTCCGGACTGGGACACGACGATTCCGTTTCCGATTTGTACTTGGTGGCGGATGATGACGACGGATGCGTCGACTGAATTTTATTGTCTACGGGACTGGAACATGGAGATTCAGTTTCCGATTTAAAACTACAATTATCAAATGTTGACGATTTGACTTTTGAACTTTGCGTGACTTTAAAACTAGAATCAAACTGTCTTTTCTCCTCAATTTCTGGACTGGGACACGGTGAATCGGTTTCGGATTTGGCATTTTGATCGTGGTATGCCATGCCCATCATCAGCCCGACCATTTCCGGATCAACCGGCACCACCATTGACATTACGGAATTTTTTGTCGTGGACGCTGGAGCACTGGCGTCCGATTCACGATTTCTATAATTAAAAAAAAAATTCATTAGCAACATAAAATCTGTTGTTATTAAAATAAAGATTATGAAATATTATGACATTGTTACATAGAGAGAATGCTGCGTATTACAAATACATTAACTCTTTTAAACAAACCATATGGTAAAATTTTTTTGTCTCAAAATGCCGGCCTTATTACTGCCAAGTGATAAGTACAATAGATAAGGCTACAAAATACCCCTGTCGCAGCATCCTGCATAACATAGCGAATTTCCATTTACAAAAGTAAGTTTTTCTCGGAAACTAGTTGATATAGAGTAATTGTAAATAAAAAACCTTTTTTATGTGATTTTTCCGCCTCATTCCGCCAAATTTTTTTCACGAAAAATACCCAAAAAAACGTAAACATTTTCACGAAATTTCTTAAAAATAAGATGTTTCGTTCTTGAGTTATCGTGCGGCACATTTATATATATGTTTACTAAGTGTCCGCACAATACCTCAAGAACGAAATATCTTATTTTTAAGAAATTTCGTGAAAATGTTTACGGTGTTTTGGACATTTTTCGTGAAAAAAATTTGGCGGAATGAGGCGGAAAAATCACATAAAGAAGGTTTTTTTATTTACAATTACTCTATATCAACTAGTTTCCGAGAAAAACGTACTTTTGTGAATGGAAATTCGCTATGTTATGCAGGATGCTGCGACAGGGGTATTTCTCTTTATTTATGCTTCAAATTCTACAACTCTGTCGAATTTCATCAATCTAAGATTGTTAGAAGTGCTTTATAGTTTTGATGATAAGTGGAAAGTCAATCACAAAATTGCCGTTTTTTGAGGTATTCAGGCTTGAAAAGAATAAGTCATTAACGTATATAAATTGAAGATTTGTTTTAGTTTCAGAATAAATCAATTTGGCACCAACAAACTCAAAAAATCATTTTATTTAAAAGAAATATTTTAAACAAATATGAGTCTCCACCCACCGCCGGAGGTTTCTAGAACCGCCCCCGGTAGTGGATGGTGGGTCCAGAACTTGTTTTCTTATTTTCTCAAAAACTAGCTAACCTAGAATAATAGTTCAAAAACCTTTTTTATGTGATTTTTTTCCGTCTTTGCAATGGTGTAAAAAAATGTGGCGAAAACTTTTAAATTATAGCAAATTTTGGCAAAAAACTAATTTTTTGCAAGAATAAAAGCCATGTTCCTGGCATCCGACATGTCTGGCTGAAGAACTCATCCAAGATTTTTGGATTTCCAACGTTGTCACCAAATTTCGTAAAGCTAGCGGTTTTTCCTGAAGAGCTATCGTGCTGATACATATATACATACATACATACATATATATATATATATATATATATATATATATATATATATATATATATATATATATATATATATATATATATATATAAATTTTAGTGAATATTATTTTTGGGTTCTAGGGGCCTCAAAACAAATTTCTGCCATAGTGCCGGGCTCAAGTTGCGTCATGAGACCTACTGTAATAGCTGAATTTCCAGAATTCTTTCTGGAAATTCGCTAAAAAGAAAAAGAAAAAATTAAAGATCCCAACATTAAAAAAGTGAACCCTAGGAATTTATAAAAAATAAATTATACTAAACTATGTTGATAAAATTAAACATTATTTAGAATTATACCGTATTGTCATAGATGGCGGCACCTGTACCAGTGGATATGTACATATGACAGCATTTTGAGCCGCCATATTGCAGGACGAGTTAACTCGTCTTAATCATTTAAAGTGTTAAGAAATTGAAGCAAAAAAATTGACTGATGGGATTACTTTAATGGCGGTCAAACCATTGATTTAATGGTTTATCTAATATTTATTTCCGTGGTTACAAGTTAGGCTTACTAAAATGGAGTCATGCTTCAAAATTTAATGTCTGTGGTATCTCTAGGAAACATATATGTTAATATGTTCCATTCAGTGCTCTGTGCATTGTTAGGTCTCTTTTTCCATAAAATTTATAATGTTTACGTATTTTTAACAAATTCACACTATACAGTCCGCGAACTTTCACAGTAAACTTTCTCAGGGGCCGGCAATATTTTTAAACAATTTAAAAAAAAATTACATAATTTTATGAAATGATTCAACATGTGTAAACATACATTTTTTAATAAAAAGAATTACAGAACAACAACAAATAACAGACAAACACACTGATTTTTGTGATTGTATTGGAATATACGCATTTCAATACAATCATAAAAAAAATGATAATATAAAATTCAATTTATAAGCCAATAATTAATTTAAACCAAATTCCCAAGGGGTGGACCAGTCTGATTTATATATTGAATTATCCCCAAAAAATTGTTTAAAATAAAATTCAATTTTTTAAGTGTTATGTTTATGTTGTTCTTTTTTAAACGTTTACAAAAACCAACACACCGAAAGTGTGCTTGTTGTAAGTCACTACCTGTTTGTGCACACATGTGTGATCACTGGTCGCGATTGGCCTCTACGGTTATTCTGGCTATAAAGGAAAGCGCGGACTGTAGAGTGTTATGGATGGTTGATTTTTTTCATCAATTTTCAAAATTTTTTTCAAAACTGGTGCTATTTAGCGACAATATTTTTTAATAGTCTTGTGTACTGCTTCAGTTAAAAAGAAAAAAACTGACAACTGACATTTAATTTTTTTATAAGGTATGTTCCAACAAACTCACGAATTAATTCTCGTTTTAATGAGCATGCGCACAGTTGACTTTACTGTTCCAACTAGCCAGAATTGTAATTCCAGTTTACACACAATTTGAAATTCTGTGTTCCAACAAGTATTTAAATCGAATTCTGCACTCACCCTGATTTTAAAAATTCTTGCTTCAGAGTAAATATTTCAAATCCTAGACATGCGCATTAATGAAAATTTAAATTTTAACCTTATAATTTAAAAATTTAAATAATAAAAAGACATTTTAAGTTTGAATTGTTCTGTCAAAAGACAAATTTCAAATTTTTGACTTTATTTAATTGCTATAATAGGTAGATTTTTTTTTAAATTAGCAAACAGGTATATTTTAATTATTTATTTTATAAATATTTATATTATATTATTTTAGTAAGTAATAAAGTAAAATATGGAGTAAAGTAAAAAAAAGTAGTTCGTACTTTTTATTTAAAAATTAAATTAACGTATTTTAAAATACATAATAATTTTTTAGTGAATATATTATTTGTAAATATTCTTCATAGTATGGAAGGTAAGAATACATAACTCAAGTCTTTAGACATCTTTTGAAATTCCTAAGAATTAATATAAACGTTCCTACCTATTAAATACCAAACTGACGTTCTGAATTGAATTTGATTTGACCTTCAAATGACATTATCGAATTTAAAATACTGGATTCACTCGAATTGGAAATTCTAGTGTTTGTTGGAACAAACCTTATATAGTAATTTTTTTTTATTAATTTTTAATGTCAGTTGTAAAATGTTCAAATGAATGCCAATGCATACTTTGAAACTATGGAAACAAAAATCAACAAATGTATATTTTCAGAATTATTTATAAAGATTTTAAGTACAACATGGCATATTGTTATTAAATCAACGAAACAGCCTACTTTTTTTTTATAGTAAACCGTGAGATATTATTTCTCACGGCTATTTTTTTTTTATTATAATTCTTACCGGAATCACAACCTTTCTAAACCAGAATCTTTTTCTTTTTTTGTTTCAGATAAACAGAAATTCCAAAATCATGTCAACGAGCACATCACTTTTTTTTGCATGGCTATATTTAAATCACTTTAAAGTCCTTAAATTTTCATTTTTTTTTTTAAATTTTTATAATGTGTTCCTTAAATTATATTTATCAATAAATAGATAGTAAAAATAGTTTTTGTTTTATTAATTCTTAAAAAACCCGAATTTTTTGCCCTCTAGACTAGAAAATCCCTTTAAGAAATACGTACAGACTACAGAGACATCTGATGACCGTGTTATAAATAAATTTTGAAAGAACACTCGTATACTACAAACCAAGATCTTTTGATTGATTAGTATATTACACTATAGAGCAGGGGTGGCCAACCCGCGGCCCGCGGGCCGCATGTGGCCCGTCTTGAACTTTTTTTGGCCCGCGAGATTCATCAAACTTATACAAAATATATATGTTTTTTATAATGAACAAGGTAGTGAAAATTAATGTATTAAAAAAATACGTAATATATGGGAACACATAATTTTATATGCGGCCCGCGGAGATATGATGTGCTTCCAAAGTGGCCCGCAAGATCATTTGGGTTGGCCACCCCTGCTATAGAGGTTAGCCAGTTTCGCTAGATTTTTGTTCCCAATTTTTAAATGATATATAACTCAGTGGCGTAGAATCGAATTATTAAAACATTGCAAACTAAATGGGTTTATATGATATACATACGTATAAAAGAAAAATGTTTACAAACGTGTGCTTTCGGAAATCGAAGATAACTAACTTCGTCTTGATGAAGGTGGATTGGCGAATATTTACTTACTTTAAATACAAAATCTGCTTTCCATTTTTAAACTATACTTTTTACCTAGTTGAATGTCACTGGTAAAATTTATGAAAATTACAGAATTTTTGTGTAATTGTGGTATTTACTATGGTAATTAAAAGTTTGTTTACTTTTGTAACTACGGAGATGGCTTGCCCGTAGTAAGCTGTAGTAAGAAAATTGGGTATTGGCAGGGTGCGTAGTATATGGTGGCGATAATTAAATCGATTGCAGCGTGAGTAGTGGAGAAAATAGGTAATAATACATGCTCATATGTGTTTATAGTGTAATAAAAAGTATTAAATAAAAATATAATACATTGATCCACTTTGATTATAAACACAATTGCCACTAATATGTCGTTCCTTATGTATCTGTCAACGTATTAACGTCTACACGTCAATCCATAAATACAGAATTAAAAATATTTGAGGTATTTTAAACTCACATGCAATGATGTTTCATAAGAAGTTATTGATGTTTGCTTTATGTATGACTGTACATTCAACTAAATGACTTATGCCAGCATTTCGTAATTTTCGAATTTCCCTGACGTGTTTCACTATCACCAGAAACTTTTTCCTCTGCATAGTCCGGGGTTGGAAGGAAATACTGTCTTGATAATTATATCCATGTTAACGTCGAAAATTGTTTAAATACTTTATTAATATAACTATTATACTTCATCCAGTATTTTATACCTCAAATTGTTCAAATTTATTTATAAAAAAAAATAATTGTAAATAACAAATATTTGTATTCAGATTTTACGGGTTTTTTGAAAATATTTTAAATTTATTTCCACGGTTACCATTATTTAATAGCATGAAAAAATGTATATTATAGATGTCGTTGGCATCACGCACCCAGCCAATAGGACAATAACATGTAACTGGCCTACCTGTATAGCAAATAGTGTCAGATTGATGTATCTTGCTACAAACAATGTTGCCACAATCAAAGATTTTAATAGTAAATTATGTGTATAGGAATAATCGAATTTCAATGTGTGTTGTACCATGTTGTATAATAAAAAAACAAAAAAACAAAAAGTGAATACTTACGGGATTTCAGGAGCTGGTAGAAATTGTAAACGACGATTTCCGTGCCACCGTTCTTTCAATTCGGCTTCTGAAATCGGTCCCACAGACGGCAGTGTAACGCATGGCGCTGGCGGCGGTAAACGAACCCGCAATCCCCAGATTGTGGTTCGTTTCTTGATTTCCCGGCCACATTTGAAACGATTTCGATTATTCGTAAGAACGGACAGTATATTCTCCCTTCGTTCAGCTTTTGAAACATTGTGAATCTGAATTTATTGAAAATACCACATCATATTAAACATTTTTTTTGGGGGGGGGAATATGTAACGGCAACTCTGTGTATTGTATACGTACTTTTGGCGGAAGTTGTAGCGCATGCCAATTATCATTTATATATGGAATAATAACGGTATCTAAATCATAATACTTCTTGGCATTAAAGGCAGTGAGATTGAACAACATTAAATGTACCATATCTACCCATTTCATTTCTAACCTTCGAAGAAATTCTTTACCATAATTGCAAATTGAACACACAAATACATAAAATCTGTCCAAAAACAAAGAAAAGAAAAATTAAAATTTAATAAAATTATGTGGAAATATTCGCTTTTCACCAATAAATTAGAATGAGCCATTTTCTAAAAATATGTAACAGTCTAACACCAGGGCGGCGACACAGCTAAATTGGGACTACATTTCTATGATTCGATTTTAATTTAAAAATTACTATGTAAACGCATAAAACAAAATGTTTAACACCAGGGCGGCGCCACGGGTTATTCGGAACTATATCTCTATGGTTGGAATATTAATTTCTAAAAAATAAACAATATTCCTAGGTAACCGAATTGGAAAATTTCGTTGCTAAAGTGGAATTAACAGAAGGTGATTTTTGGTTGGTTAAAGTAATATCTCGATCATAGAGATCTAATTCCAAATACCTGTGTCGCCGCCCTGGTGACAGATTGTTACATATTTTAAGAAAATGGCTCACTATGTGAATTTACAATTTATTGTTTTTTTGCTGTATGTGTTCTTTCATGTTTTTTTTTTTTTTTATTACAGATTTGGTATAGATTCAGGAGACTTCAGTATACAAATCCAGCGTCCGTCATTATAATTTACGATAAATAAATTATAAATAAATGTTTAAAGACAATAATAAAAAGAAAAAAAAAAACCCTGTCGCAGCATCCTGCATAACATAGCGAATTTCCGTTTATAAAAATTCGTTTTTCTCGGAAACTAGTTGACATAGAATAATAGTTTAAAGACCTTTTTTATGTAATTTTTTCTCCTCTTTTAAATGATGTAAAAAATTTGGCAAAAATTTTTGAATAAGTAGATATTTTGGCAAAAAACTAATTTTTTGCAAGAACAAAAACCATGTTCCTGGCATCCGACGTGTCTGGCTGAAGAACTCATCCAAGATTTTTGGACTTTCAACGTTGTCACCAAATTTCGTAAACCTAGGACATTCCGTTCGAGAGTTATCGTGCTGATACATACATACATACATACATACATACACACACACATATATATATATATATATATATATATATATATATATATATATATATATATATATATATTTATATATATATATATATATATATATATATATATATATATATATATATATATATATATATATATATAAATTTTAGTGAATATTATTTTCGGTTTCTCGGTTTCTAGGGATCTCAAAACAAATTTCTGCCATAGTCCCGGGCTCAAGTCGCGTAATGACACCTACTGTAATAGCTGAATTTCCAGAATTCTTTCTGGAAATTCGCTAAAATAGAGAAACTTCAAGCACAATTAAAACAATCAGTATGCACAATTAATTATTTGACATTTACAAGTAAACAACGAAACGAAGTTTTTTTCTCTATTTCCGTGGTTACTATTGAATCCATGCCGAGTTACGTCATGGCGGGTTCAATTCCGTTTAAAATTCATTTAAAATATCCTTTTTTATTAAAATTAACAAATTAAAAGATTTTTTACTGCCACCATTAAGTTTCCATATTCTACTAGAATATAAAAAAAATATTTAAAATTTATTTACACTATATGCGTATTCCCTATTAAACATATACAAAAATTTTTACTTGATACAGCTTCTAATTTAAAAAGCCAGGAGCGCTCGCGTAATCTTTGTGTCGCAAATAGCTCAATTGTCCAAAAAAAAAAAAAAAAAAAAACAATCGAAAAATCGAAAATTTATTGGTAAAAAGTGTCGAAGGAAAATATTTTACAAATTAATTGAAAATTGAAAATTGAAAAACTGGGTAAAATGAATCTCACCTATCACCACAATACAGTGGATATCGTAAACACCTAACACATTTCTCATGGAACCATTGCCGGCACCGGCCGCACTGTAACATTTGCGTGTACCATTCACCGTTACGTCCACAATAGCAATATATCTGCTCCATGTTGACCCGGTGATATGTGTCCCAGTTCAATAAGTCCGGCTGATTCATTTAAATACACATTTAAAATATAATCAATTTAATCGAAATTTAAATATTATACAGGGTGTACAACAAATAACTTGCGTCCTTTTGTGAGGTGACTCATAGCACCCTGTACACACTAAAACTGCAGGAATTTTTTCGCAATTAACAGTCGCGTCACCCCTTAAAAGGATAAGAGTTATTTCCTTTACACTAGAGATGTCGATCCTCCAAAAAAAAAGATCGATTTAAATCGAAATCAAAAAAATCGATTCTGTGAGATCGATCTAAAAAATCGAAATTTTGAAAAGTTTAATAAAATTAGGTGATAATTTTTGTTTAAGGGACTTACTTGATTAGTACATAGGTAATATCGGTAATATCGTATAAAAACGCCTTACATTATATTTGTAAAGGCGATGAATGAGTTAACTTTTCAATTATAATTATAAAAAATAAGGCAATTGAATATGTAGGACGAATACTACGAATTGAACCAAGTTTATTCAAAAATTTCAAACAAATTGACAAAAAAATGTTTTCTAAATAAGTCACTTTTGTGGGAAAAGGATCGTCGTTTGCACAGATAAGTGGTCTCTTCCTTCCTTTTGTATGAATACTCTGACTTATATAGAGCCATGAGAGGGGTCCGTTTATATAACGAGTAAAAAGTGACAATTAACAATAATTTTTGGTGTTTCATTTTAATACATGTTTCTTTGTAGAATTACAATTAAAATGAAGTTATTTTTGGAAAAAATCGGTTATCGATCTCTTACTTTTAATAATCGATTCATGCATCGATTCAAATGAAAAAAATCGAAAAAAGAATCGATTTTTTAAGCTTCGATTAATTGATTTAAAATCGACATCTCTACTTTACACCCTGTATGTAACATATATATACATATATATATATATATATATATATATATATATATATATATATATATATATATATATATATATATATATATATATATATATATATATATATATACGGGAGCAACTCCAATTATCGCGCCATATTGGTTTTCTGTGACGTAACGTAAACTAGGATGAATCGGGACAAAACGACAAAAGTTAATCATAAACTTGGTTGAAAAATACTAGACGTAAAGGCAAACATGTCTAAGCTTTATTTAAAAACAATTTATTTTGGTATTCTTATGAATAAATTGTTGTTTAATCGAATTTTTAGTTATTTTGAAACATATATGAGATAAGAAAACTGCAAACTTTTATTTATTTGAGTCAAAATAAGTTGGTGGTTAACAGAGACGGAAAATGGGTGAATAGAAACACGATATGGATGAATAGGGACGTTATATCGAGTATAATGGAACGAATGTGGGGTGATTAGGGACGGATGAAGGATGTATTGAACCATAGAACCGAGTATTTTAAAAGCTATCAACTTGTCGGAGATTTTTATATACATATTAAACATGACATTTTTATAAACTTGACTGTCCGGTTTACATTTATTTAGATATATAAATACAAACAGTTCTAAATTATATTTCAGTTTCAATTTTGTTCAGTTCTACTGATCGTCCCAAGTCATCCTTTGACTCCAATTTATCGTAGAGTGAAAATTACATGATTTATGTTATCTTTTCAAAAATTACAAATATTTTCCAAAATTTTAATTATTGTATTTAAATACTATCTGCGTTTCTCATTTAAAAACATTTACACAGTACATGACACTGTGTTTTTTATAAAATGGAACATAAACTTTTAGTGTGTTTCGGTAGAGGGCAGCATAGACAAAGTTACTATATTTAAAAAAAAAATCGATTCAGTCTGCTTGATATACTTTCTATGGTTCACAAATACATGTATAATTTAGTTAAAAAAGCTGTTTGAAATCAGTTAAAAGGTTAGTTTAATAGTTTTGCAATAAAATTTTTTTTTTTTTTTTTTGTAAAAAAATAAGTACGAAAATCACTAAAATTTGGTTGGCATTACTTTTTCCCTATGTCACAAAGTGTCGTCTGTGTTTTCTAAATGGAAAACACTTTATGTAAAGTTTGAATTCGTGTCAATGGGGTATTTGACAGTATCAAAGAAAAACAATAAAATCAAGTTTTAATGAAAATTGATAGTAAAAGACAGCAATTTATTATGTTAATTCATCCTAACTATCTTTATTTAATTTTTAAAAAATTAGTATTTTTCAGCTATAAATTACGTCAGCAGAAATGGGCTGTGACGTTGCTTTCTCTTATATTTCAACACTGTCGCCACTAGGGTCGCTACGTAAATTCCGGTTAGCAAACATAACTATGGAAATTAATTTGAATTTAATTAATTTTTTTCAAAATCAACAATTATAAGAAAAATAAACAGTTTATTTTCTTAGTTACATGACACCTGTTGCTATCTAGAGAATGTGACGTAACTGAAACTAATGAACGTTTTCGCCAAAATTTTGAGAACAAATATTAAATTAATTATTTCTAACGATTTTCGGCATTATTTTTAAAAATTAAAATTATGTACAAGCATAATACATAAACATGCATATTTTAAAATAGTTTTCCAAAATTAGTCAAATTCCCCATTCATCCCAAGTTTACGGTATCAAAGGAATTAAGACAAAAAAAAAATGTGTAAACCGCCCCTGTCACAAAACCTATCAAATAAAAAAATTTGTTTTATGTGCCACTTGCTATGATTGGAGTTGCTATATTCAGATGGGTTTTGTACATACATCATACGGCAATTTACTACGATCCGCTGGCAATGTTTTATTCGCTTCATCGGGTCCCGAACATATTTTACGGATCGTCTCCTTGGTGCGTCTGGTACGGTTCATTTCGTTGGCGACAGATTCTCGAGTTCGTCGTAATGTTTGAGTTGATTCAACACATTTTTTACAGTACCAAAAATTACCTTAAAAAAAATCGATTAACCAATTAATCAAAAACATCATACAATTGAATGGATAATTACGAAAAATAAAAATTTACCTTTAGACAACATAAAGACACCACTATATACGTTGAAGGAGGAGACAGGTGAGGGACACAGAGGGAGAGGGGTGGCCAACTGCGCGCTCCAATATTTTGGATGTGAAGTTGACCACCCGTTTTACATTTGGTTTAAGACAAATCAAAAATATAAGCTATAATGCAAAAAAGATTTATAGAAAATTTCATAAAATCAAAAAAAATGGATGATCACCGAAAAAGAGTGATCGCTCGGTTTTTGTTTTTAAACCTCGAAATTTTTGAAATCTTAAGAAGACTTACTGTTGGAAAATATGAAAATGATTTCTTTAGCACTTTTCAAAGTCCCAATTTTGACATATCCCGACATTTTGGTGGGTCCTAGAGTCGTATATTATTGTAAATTTGACATTTGTATTATATTACAACTCTAAGAAAAAAGTAAACGTAATAAATAAAATTTTACAAGTTGGATTTACACTATAGCAAAAAATGAAATAAATTATTTTCAGTACGAAACTGCCCTCTTGCAGCAACATTTTTATAAAAATATTACTTTTCAATTCAAAATAGAATATGGCAATACAAAATACGATTTAGAAATGTTAAATTATAATCTAAATCAATAGTTTTAAAAATTATGTACATTCATTTAACTTTTTGAATTATGAAGTTTTTTTTTAGCTATGTAAATCCGACTTAGTTTGTCACATTTTTGTGTGAGAGAGATAAGTAAATTAAACTGTCACTGTACAAGCTGCTTTTTTATCCTTGTCATCTTTTTTAACCAATCATATTTCTTTCAAAATTTTATTACCTTTACTTTTTTCTTAGAGTTGTAATATAATATCGATACTTTGGGATCTAAAGGATCTAGAGAGCTAAAAATTCGGATTGAAATTTTCCGGATAAATATGAAATGAATATCTCCAGATCTGTTGTGGCCAGAGAAATGGAGCCGACTTAAAATAATTGTATATAAGGGGCATTAAAAGGAGTAAAATTTTGACACATTTTGGGGTTATCGCCCCATTGTTAACTTTTTGGAAAAATCGAAAAATTTTCGTTTTTCTCGGTTTTCTTCTCCGGACCTTCTTTATGAAAATCGATGGAACTTAAATGAAAGATCCTAATTTTTCGATAAAATTTCATAATTCTAGTTCCGACCAGAATGACATATCTACAGGCTAAGACTAATTAAGAATTTTTGATTTCAGATCATGAAACCAAGAGTCAAGATCACCCGGGCCAACTTCAAGTGATAATAATAATAATAAAAAAATCAAATTTAATTTAATCAAAAAAATTTTTTTTGTTACCTTATGATGTAAATAAAAATATATTAAAAATTCAAAACTTTTCATTTGTTCTTTCTCAAAAGAAAATGCTCCTAAAAAAAGGCATGAAAAACAGCGCGAGTTATCGGACTACTACCTTAAAACAGCATTCTACTAAATATATATACCCTGAAAGTATATTTTCGCCTTAAAGTTCATAAAAAATTGTTGTAACTCAAAATACTTAAAGGCTAAATTATAAAATAATAGCAAAAATATTTTAGAAACTAACCCCCAAAATACTTTAAAAATTTGAACGAAGTAGGATTAGCAGTAAATAAGATACTGATATTTAATGGGATTTCATGATAGCGCCGTGGATACTATTACTTCGAATGCAATGAAATTTGTAGGGGACCATCTAGGAACCAGACCGCATGATTTCTGACAATTTCATAAAAAATTATTGAATAGTTCAGAAGTTATGCCACTTGGTGCAATTTAGTATATTAATGGAATGACATGGTAGCGGCGTAGCTACCGTTACTCCGATTTCGATTAAATTCATTGGGGACCATCTACGAACCAAACTGCATAATTTCTAAAAATTTCATTAAAAACAATCGAATAGTTCAGAAGATATGCCATTTGGTGCAAACTGGCGACACACAGCCGGACAGACAGACACCAAACCAAAATTGTTCAGGAAGCTCTAAAACGTAAAATGTGCGTAAAAAATTTTATTTTGGAGGGGAAAATATTTTTTATTTTTCAAAAGTGATCACAATGCTTCCGCTACTTTAGTAGTCTCGGAAGCAAAATGAAATAAAATACCCCCACGTGTAAATTAATACTTTATTTTGTTTAGAAAAGCAACTTGTAAAGAATTCGTGAGGTTTCGAACGTTTTCAGTTATGTATTTTCGATGAAACTTTTTTATGAGGTCCCGATCCATTGCATAAAAAAAGTTTTTTTTTTTATAAACTGGACCGAACTAAACTTTTTATAGCTACACCGCATAAAAAAAGGTCCAACTGTATAATTATTTTCAATCTGAGCCTGTTTCGAGAATTGATTTAATTTGTTGAAAAGTGATAAAGAAAACATTTGGACACATTAGGGTATTTTCCAAATTTTTGAAAACTGCTTATATTTAAAGATTGGGACGAACGATTTAACAGAAAAATAAGAATAATTTAATTAATGTCTTTTTTTCGCCACTAAACCAATTAAAGTCGAATTTATTTTTAGTGGTTTTGAATTTACCGCCAAAACGCTCGGTTCGATGACGTTTAGGGTGTCTACACAATCAATGAAATAAAGAATAAGAAATAAGGAATAAGAAGTATGCCATCTAGTGACGTTGAGTGTAACTTTAATGTAACTGTTCATAGATATAAATATGTAGGTACTTTTGTACGTCAAAATTCGTGATTTTTTTTACTTTAGTGACAAAAAAAGTCATCACGAACGTTATTTTTTCACGAATTTTGATGTACAAAAATACCTAAATACATATACCTATTGGCAGTTACGTTAAAGTTCCATTCAATGTCACTAGATGGCATTCTTCTTATTCCTTATTTCATTGATTGTGTATGACCCATTACTGTGTGACGTCAACTTTGTGTAAATTACTAGCTCGATTTTACTTATTGTTTACACAAAGTTGACGTCACATAGCAGACGTCATCGAACCGAGCGTTTTGGCGGTAAATTCAAAATCATTAAAAATAAATTTAACTTTAATTGGTTTAATGGAGAAAAAAAGACATTAACTAATTTTTCTGTTAACATATTTTTCTGTTAAATCGTTCGTCCCAATCTTTAAATACTGTGTGAGTTTTTCGAGAGTTGCCATTTTTATTACAGCCAAACCGTTGATTTAATCGAAAAATTGTTCAAATAAGAGTTGTAGATATCGACGGGGGCAACCGATTGCTATAGTTAGCAGCTTTATAGCTCTTATGGTTTTCGAGCTATGATACAAACTTATAGATTTTTAAATGGGACTATATATTAATTTTCCGACAAAACTGATCTAATGCATTAATTAACAGCATAAATGAGCAAAAAAAAATTTTTTACCCCCAAGTTTAATTTTTTAATTTTTCTTTATCAGTTAGGCGGTAAAAATATGCATATATACTTGAGGCTAGAGATGTCGATTCTCCAAAAAAAAAAAAAGATTGATTTTTGGATCGATTTAAATCGAAATCAAAAAAATCCATTCAAGAAAAATCGGCTAAAAAAAAATCGATTCTGTGAGATCGATCTAAAAAATCGAAATTTTGGAAAGTTTAATAAAATTAGCTGATAATTTTTGTTTAAGGGACTTACTTGATAGTACATAGGTAATATCGGTAATATCGTGTAAAAACGCCTTACATTATATTTGTAAAGGCGATGAATGAGTTAACTTTTCAATTATAATTATAAAAAATAAGGCAATTAAATATGTAGGACGAATACCACGAATTGAACCAAGTTTATTCAAAAATTTCAAAAAAATTGACAAAAAAATGTTTTCTAAATAAGTCGCTTTTGTGGAAAAGGGATCGTCGTTTGCACAGATAGGTGGTCTCTTCCTTCCTTTTTTATTAATAGTCTGACTTATATAGAGCCATAGGAGGGGTTCGTTAATATAATGAGTAAAAAGTGACAACTAACAATAGAGTGTTTCATTTTAACACGTTTCTTTGTAGAATTCTGAATTACTATTAAAATGAAGTTTTTTTTGGGAAAAAATCGGTTATCGATCTCTTACTTTTAATAATCGATTCAAATGAAAAAAATCGAAAAAAGAATCGATTTTTTAAGCTTCGATTAATTGATTTTCGATTAATCGATTTAAAATCGACATCTCTACTTGAGGCCACTTCAACCGATAGTGTTTTTCTTGGTTACATTTTTATCACACCCAAGAAAAGAACCTTTTCCAATACCATTTCTATCATAAAAATTTGGTTGTAATAGAAATACTTTTAATTTCAAATGTTATCGAGTGCCTGTGAAACATTATTAGTGTATGGCGAATTTTTATCCGTATTTAAACATACACCAATATTCATATGTTCACTCAATGTCCAGCTTTGGCTGATACTTGAACACTCGATGTACTTTGGCAAATGGCCAATTCATTATGTTAATTAAAATTGACATAGTGTTTGAAAAATTACAAAACTGGATCGGCTGGGAATCGAACCCGGATCTCTTGGTTACCAGCCAAGCGCCTTACCAATTAGGCCACCGATCACTTGTTCGAGTGCCACTCCAAAGACGCAGTTTTATACTTTTAATTTCAAATGTTATCGAGTGCCTGTTTGATTGATTGCTGAATTGGAGTGGCACTCGAACAAGTGATCGGTGGCCTAATTGGTAAGGCGCTTGGCTGGTAACCAAGAGATCCGGGTTCGATTCCTAGCCGATCCAGTTTTGTAATTTTTCAAACACTATGTCAATTTTAATTGTAATAGAAATGGCAACTTGCAAAAAACTCACATGGTATAAGTAGTTTTTAAAAATTTGCAAAATATCCTTTTTTCCAAAAAATGTATTTTTTTGCACAAAGTGCCGACTTACTTTCATTTCGATAATCGAGCGATATGATCGGCTGATGACACACCAAATGATAACCACGTCCACATTTATCGCACACCACAATGTCATTCTTATCTTTGGGCGATGATTTTTTACAAATAACACACAACAGATCCTCATCCGGCGAACTCAATTTCGTTAGATCCTTGGTCGGCGCCCAACTTTCCGTATTGTCGCCGAATCGTAACAAACATTGATCCCGTATATAGTCAATTTCCACAACCGTTCCCAAATAGTATCGGCCGTCCTTATGTTTCAAAAGCACATCCTCACCATGGCTGAATGTTATTCGTTCCTTTTCTAATGGTGTCGTTGAGTCCGGCACGGCGGGCTCGTCCGCATCCGTACCCTCCGACGTCACTAGATCGATCACGTTTGATTTCCTGTTCAGGCCACCGAGCCGATTTGAGTTGGATGTTAACGTGTTGATCATTGGTGATGTATTAGCAGCCATTACAATGTACCACTAATATTTTACAGTCTGTAAAAACAATTAAATTATTAATCAAGTGCGTGACAAACCACACAAACACATGACAGACATCACGAAATGGGCCATTCTTTTTAAAACCAACCAAAAAAAAATAAAGTAAAAAAAATGTTTTTTAAGAAAAAGCTTTTATTTAAAAATGGGCTAAAAAAAATTGAAATAACTACTGAGTGAAGGTTTGAAGCAATATGCAACATAATTTATAAAAGCTTGAAGCGTTATCATTAATTATTTCTGTTTTGGATATAAGTGTAGCTATTTTACTTTTCAGTACTTATCAAACTTAATTAAACGCCTCAAGCTTTTATAAATTATGTTGCATATTGTTTCAAACTTCACTCAGTAGTTATTTCATTTTTTTAGCCCATTTTTAAATAAAAGCTTTTTCTTAAAAAACATTTTTTTTACTTTATTTTATTTTCTACTCCTGAGTCTGATTACAATTAATTTAAAAAAAATAATAAAGAAGTAATTTTTTTACCTATATTTTAATCGGTTAATTTACCCTAATTAGACATAACTATGGAAACAAAAAATTGCAATGTAAAATCAATGGACAATATTTGACAATTCGAAATGTCAAAAAGTTGCACAGGACTAAAAATCAACAATTTTAGTTTTGGGGCAATTTAGGAAAAAACTAATTATACAATATTGCATTGTCATCAAGGTTAGACACGTATGCAAAATTTGAAACCTCTAGCTCAATTAGAACCTGTCTAAATTTTGATTCCAAGATTTGATCTAAACCAACATACTAACATAGCAAGTTAAATAAAAGCTTTTAATAAATGATTTTCAACCTGACTATCACAGATTTTTTTGAAACTTTGGTTAATTATACTCTTTAACATCCTGAATTCAAATATAATTTTTAAAAAATTTTAACTCTTATAGTTTTTGAGTTATATACTTTTGAAAATTGCAAAATACCCTTTTTTAAAGACGAACACTCAAAAATATTATTTTAAAAAGTAATAAAAATGTCAAAAATAGTGATAATAATAGAAAAAAGTATGTGAAATTCGTAATAAAAAATAGTATGTGCAACTCGTGCGGAATTGTCGATTGCCCCACTCAAGCGAATGAGCGCACGATCGTAGTGAGTGCGCTCAACTTCACTCTCGTGGGCAATCGACAATTTCCCGCACTTATTGCACAATATACTATTAACGCATTCTGACATAAGAGCTTGGTTTCAAAGAAGGATTCTAAAGAAATCTTCTTAAAAAAAAATATTTTTCCCAAAAGGTGTTCAAGATTAGTATCAAATTAAAGCCCATTAATTTCTCTTTAAAATGAGCAGTCATACAACTCTCTAGGACTTATTTTGCAATTTTCAAAAGTATATAACTCTATTTTTAGAAACTATTAAGAGTTAAAATTTTTTAAAAATTATATTTGAATTCAGGATGTTAAAGAGACTAAACCGATACAGAGATTGTAAAAAATTTACGGGATCGGAGATCGATCTTTTTCGGATTTAAATTAGTCACATGGTGGCCACGGATTTTTAAAGATCAAATTCCCTGACTTTTCCAGATTTTCCAGAAATTTTATTAAAAAATTCCCTGACTATTTTGTGAAAAATGCCGCCCATACTTTACCCCAAAGGGCTAAAAAAAAAATCTTAGTAATTTTTTCCTAACATTTTTTCTTAAAAAAAGTAAATGACGAGCAAAAAAAAAAAAAAATCCGGGCCATTTTTTCAATTTTTAAATCTAATTTCAAAACAAGTTGTTTAGAATTCCCTGACATTTCCAGGTTTTCCAGTAATGTGGCCACCATGTTAGAATATTTTTAGTAAAAATATGATGTTTCTTCAAAATTATTGTAGAATATATTTTAACTATTTATGTTGTCAAATAATTTTACTACTTTTATGATTCATTTATAGAAAATTGAGTCTTTTGGATTCGTGTGACACTTTTAGCGCAAACTGGAAACCACTTTATTTATATTAAATTTAAAAATTCAACAGTTCATCTTCAAAGGAAATTGAAAATTTTCTTTTAAAACTGCTTTTTGATTACCTACCTAATAAGAAACTTTATTAAAACTTTTTATATTTATTTTCAATAAGTACAAAAATTGAATCGATTTTCGTCACATCGATCTTTTGTAAGCCGATTTTCTCCGGCATCGATCTTTGGTTCGACGATTCGAATCGATTCACAAGATCGATTTTTTGGCCAGAGATCGGAAACCCTAGTTACGACTACAAAACATTAAAAAGTATACTGAAGAAACTGAAAGGATAATTCAAAAAATTCGAAATTCATACGAAAGTTTGCCCATTGACGTGAGTCGTATATTGACATTGTTTCAACAAAAATTTCAACGGGATCAAAGGTCATTCCTCCAATGTCAAATCATCCAGGAGGTTTAAATTCAAAAGCCCACCAATTTTATGTCACCATTCTGTAGCAAATTTAATCTAATTTTTGGTGAAATAACTCCAAATATGGATTCAGGAGTCAGACTCTAGTTATTGACCAAGTTTTGAACACATGTCAAATTTTAGAGAGCGGTCTAAATTTTTACTTTAAGGCTCAGTTACGGGGCTTAAATATGCATTTAGATTCTATCTATTACACATTTTACTTCAGAATTTTATTCTGAAAAAAAAATGATACAACTTGGACCTCTGTAGCTTAATAAATAACAGATTTATTACCAAAAACGTAAAACGATGGAGCATCCCGAAGTGACCAATGCCACCCTATTATCGAGTTCTTTCCAAAAGTTTGTCATTCTACAACTCAGAAATTAATTCAGATATTGAAAAAAAAAAGTTGAAACTAGGATCATTCCAGTTTCAAATCATCCAGACAAAGCATAAATTGATGAAACTTGGTGAGTCGTTTCAAACCATACATGTAAGAAACCATATCAAATTTTTTCTCCAATATCTTGATTAATTTCTTGAGTTATAGAATGAAAAGTTTTGGAATTGGGGAAACTTGGTCAATAACTAGAGTCTGACTCCTGAACCCAAATTTGGAGTTATATCTCCAAAAATATTAATAGATTTGAGCGTTACTTTATGGTATTCCATATTTGTAAATAATAAACAAATATTTTGCAAAATACCACTTTTATCTTTGAAATTGTGACAATATTGTCATAGTTTCAAAAATAAAAGTGGTATTTTGCAAAGTAAAGTATTTGTTTATTATTTTGTATCTCCAAAAACTACATTAAATTTACTATAGAATAGTGAAATAAAATTGGTGGGCTTTTGAATTTAAACCCCCTGGATGATTTGACACTCTAGACATCACAAATTTTCAAGAAATCGGAAATTTATCCCTGATATCTACCTTCAAAACGTATTTTATAGGGAAAAATAATAAGAATAATTGAAATAAAAAGAGCTTATTGGTTCCAAAACCTTCTTTATTTATAAATTTCAAATTTAGAAAACATAAAATGTACATTAGAAATGTGAAAAAATAAGACAGCTACACTTCAAATAAAATGGCAATTAATTTTTTAAATAAAAAATAATGTGAAAAAAAAAAATCAAAATATGCATAATTTATTTGACAACACAAAACCGAAAATTATTTAAGAAACATTTTAAAACAAAAGTAAAATGATAAAACAATTGAAAGTATTTTTGAAAATAAAACAAAATGAAAAAAGCATCTTTAAAAAAATATTCGATTTTATTCAAATTCAAGAGATAATAAAATAAAATTTTCAATAGATTTTTTCGACAATAATAAATTGATAAAACAACGAACTGATATCACACTCTTAATTAAAACCATCAAAATAAAGTACCATTAAATATTTTATACGAACATTTCGATAAAATGTAACCGCTTTTTTGATTTGTAATATCCCGAGTGTCCCGACATTTTGTTATTTTCAAATACATCTATATTGTAATTTTAATTAAATCATTTATTTCGCGTACACGATCAACACTCTATCAATATTCATTATTTTGTACTTACCTTAAAATTTTTATAAATAATTTGTACCCATTACAAAACTGAGAATTTAACATTCAGCCATTAGTTTTTCCAACTGTTCGCATCCTACCACTATAACCCGTACCAATACCCGCCAAAGTTAACCACAATTTAATTTTCTAATTTAAATAGATTTTATTTAAAAAAAAAAAAGTTAAATAATAATATTTCATGCATTATTAAAAAATCATAATTATATACATAAACACCAAATAACAATATTTTATCTATCTTTGTTTATAGCAATTAATAAACATTGTAAATAAACATTTTTAAATTGCATAAAGAAGCCATTTTGAATGATTTAAATATTATGATGTTTTTCATAACTGTTTATAAATGGCTTAGAAATGAAAATTATATTTATATATTTCTCATAATATTGAATCACAAATTTGATTTATATCAATTAATTTGTTTATATATAATTAAAATTCTTATATCATTTTAATTGTTATACGTAATTTTAAATTATAAAAAAAAAGATAAAATATGAAACAGAACCGACATTTTTTTTTTTAAATATTTGAATGCATTTTTGTATCTTTTCGTGATTAATTAAACAAAAAAATTAAATTTACAAAATGTTAATAATTACATAAATGTCGTTTTATCATTTCAAAATTCCTGCTTTATTCCTATACGTATTTTTTAAATTATATAAAATCTCTTAACGCCGGTCCTGTTTGTCTCGTTCATTTCAAATTTTTGTCCTTAAAATTTCAGTTATAAATTTTTGAATTGAAATGACGAAATAATTAATTGCATTTTACATGAATTTTTCGAAAACACTGAAATCTGTTGATTTCTTAGATGACGATTTTAGTAAGTATAATGACGATTTTTTAATTATGGGCTTATAATTTTTAAAATAGTAGTGATGATTTAGAGATTATTCTCCGAAAGCGCAGGTCCTCATTATACAAAATTTAAATTTACTGATTGATATTGAAAAGGTTAGACTTTTTTTTTGGTAATAATTTATAAATTAAATAACTTACCTTCTGGATATATGATGCTCGTTTGAAACTTACCTTGCAAAACTTCGAAACTGCTGTAAAGCAAAATTTTTATAAAAACCGTTCAACACAATTGCTAGCATAGTTTTCCTTTCTTCTGATTACGTAATGGGGTTTTACTGTAATAAATATTCTTCGATATACAGAGATATGCACTCTTATAATTTTTTGCCATTTTTGACAATAGTTTCACTGATAGGTTCACTTTTTAATTATAGTTTAAATAAAAAAAATTAAGGAAATAAATAAAAAAAAAAATATTTCGAATAACGTGAGAAATATATCAAAATTTTTATTAATTCATTTAACTGAATGTTGTACAAAAATACAAAAATAACATAATTTTTTATTTTACATTAAATTTATTTTATAAATAAAATTTACTTTACTAAAGTTAAGACTACGTGGGGTTCTGTATATCGAAGAAATTGTTTTTAAGCTAATGATTAGTGAATTTTTACGCCATCTTGTTTGTAAGATGACGTAAAAATGTGTAAATCATAGAAACCGTTTCTACGTTGTCAACTATCTCTCTGCAATAAAAACAGTGTTAAAACTTCCGTAATACATAAAAATACGCTTAAAATTAATGGTTAAAATTCGTTTTTAATAATATTAAGAGGAACTTTCAAAAATAAATTTCATAATACGTTCGTTAAACTATTTTTTTAATTTTTGAAATATATATTACAAGCTTAATTAACCACCAATTTACAAAACTTTTACGACCGACACTTAACTTCGTATAACAGTATTTTTTATTTCTATGTATAATAGGTTTTTTTTTTGTTTTTTTTGTTTCTTTTAACTAAATCTTAAAACAACGCTAGCAATTCTAAGTTCATAATTATTCTGGTTTTGTGAATACTTTTTTTTTTTTGTTTGAAAATAAATAAAATTGTATTTTATAATACATAAAAATATTTCAATACCTTATTTTTATTTTTTTTTTATTGATATTAAACTTCTGCAAATATACACTAGGTGTAGTTAATCACAAATACATCACTATAGAGTGTTTGATTTATGTATATAAAGTGAGCTAGGATTGGTATATTTCCGTTTATTTGTTTCCTATTTACAGTAAATATTTATATAAAAAATTACGTCTTTAAATAAAAAATTTTTTTGATGTGTAAAAGAAATATGTATATATATTTATATATGTATATAAAGTTATTTTAAAAAAAAAAAGAAACAAATACATTTAAAAACGAGCCAACTGATTTGCGATCTATGGATTCACAACGTACACAGACAGTTTCGCACTCATTCGGATAATCTCGGCCGAGTTTAACCGAACGAGACCGAAACAATCGGCTGTGGGTCACTGCTCGCCATAGAAGTTTTCCCATGATTCATTCACTAAAATAAAAATCACTATGTTCTAGATCTTTTTTTTTAAACACATAAATTTTATTAACAATTAAAAATTTGCATATTCGGAAGAAATTAAGTTTGTTTAAAAAACATTTTCCACACAACGACAGTCAATTATTTTAGGATTCTTTTTTTTCCCCCCAAAAAAAATTCATTGATTTTATTTTAAAAAAAGATCGTATTTACTTACAAATGGTTTTAATTTACTTACATTATAAAATTTTTTGCATTTTAGATTTTATTGTGTCATTTTTCAAAATAATTAATTCCACAATAAGAAAAATTAACAAAACATACACAGAAATACAAAAATATAATTATTCTAAAAAGTAATTTGCTGGGTTCCAGAAAAAAAATTAAGTAAAATAAAATTAATAAAACAAAAAAAGTTGCTCCACAGTGTTTTCAACTCTTAAGAAATATATATTTCTTCATAATTTTTTATTTTATTCATAATAATCTAACACAGTATTTCTAATTTTACTTTTTTTTTTTTACTAATATTTCATTGTTTGAATAATTAATTATTTACACAATAATTTAAAAGTCCATGGTATGCTATTTTTTTGTTTATGTGTCCCTCGAAAATTTGAGTATTAAATAAAAATAAAAAAAAATTCGTCTCTGCGCTCCTATTAGTACATCGCCAATATTTTTTAGTACTATTCTTTTAGTATGTAAAATAAATATCAAATAACATTAATCAACAAATACAAAAAAAAAAAACAACGATGCGCAATAATTTTAATGCGTGACACGCATGCGTAACACAAAGTACACGTATATCAAAACAGGAACACAGAGAAAAATTGATTGATTTTTGGGATAATGTTGGTGAAAAAGTTAAAAAATACCGATTAGACACAACATAACTTGAATTATTTAAACTTTATAAACACAAATATGTCTTTATTTGAAATTTTGAACACTAAAAAATATTTTATTCAAAGTTTTTTTTTCCGTTTGAATGTTGAAGTTGATGTTGCACAGTTGCACAGTGTGATTCAACATTCACAAAAGTTCAACAATGTTTATTACACCACTTTTATTTTGCACTTTTGTATAATTGAATGTCTGTGGAATATAATAGTTTAAATTTCCAAAAAAAAATAAAAATCGTGAAATATCGTAATTTGGGTTGTTCTTTTTGTTTTGTTTTGTTTGACTAGTCACTAATATGTACATTAACATTACAAAGTTTCCTCAAACGCGGCCATCAAATCACTTTGCATGTTCATATCAATTTGACCTGCCATCTGAAAATAAATTATGAAAGTATGTTTTTTTTTTTTTTTTGTCGAAAATATGAATTTTAATAACTTTCTGATGCAACCTAACAGGAAATACAAAAAATTAAAACACAAATTCTAGTTAAATAAATTTTTAAAATATCGGAAACATTTTCTCCATCACTTTTTACTGACATAAGACTGTTCAGTTACGAGCCAGTTTTTGAGTAAAATTAGCGTGTAATATGAAATGTCGTTTTCCGACCACTAAGGCCCAGTATTATAAAGGACAACTAAATCAACGAATAACTATTCTACGAATAAAAATAGTTGTGAACTAAATTTTGGTTGAGTATTTATTATAAACGTACCTCATGATTAAAATAAGTAAGTGGTTGATTAACCTATAATATGTTGCAAATATGTTTTAATTTCCATATATTTAATATAAAAATTACTTGTAGATAATTTTACTTTGTGAAAGTCAATAATAAATATAAAAATAAATAATATTTGTAAAAATCTTTCAGAACTGTCAAATTAATCTCCGAATAAAATTTAATCGGTAGATTTTCTGTCAACTAATATTTAATTGCCTATTTAATTTACTTCAGTTAGAGTCCCTATAATAAATAGAGTGGTGACATGTGTGCTGAACGCTGATTGGTTCCGGCATTTTCTGTCCAAAGTATGCGTAAAATACATTAGAAATAAATTAAATATTAACAAAAATCATTTAGTTTAACTCAGAAAGAATAATTAAATTAAAAATTTTTAATTGTTTATTAAATCATAACTTATTAACAATAATTATGTACTCGAAAATATTTACTCAAAAGTGTGATAATTAATTTTGAAGCTTCCCGCTCCGTTTTGGACAGAAAATGGATGACATGTCACGACTCTATTTATTATACGGACTCTAACTTCAGTTTTATAATACTGACATCTGTGATTAAAATTAATTTAGTTCACAAATTTAGTTTGTTGACTTTTATAATACTGGCCGTTTTAGTCGACCAAGTTGTACTGTATTGTGCTAGACGTGTATAAATTCCAAAAACATGCAATCACCAAAAATTTTTTTTCCTCGTAAAGTTAGCCCAGCTATTTTCTTTTTTTTTTTAATTCATTGCCGACTAGTGAAATATTTTTGGGGCCCGGCATCGGTCCGCGAATCATCAAAAAATTGATACAAATCCCATCTTACAAAGTTGCGTCAGAAAGTGTTATCGATCGATTAAAAAACTGATGTTAATGTCTTACCGCTTCTCGTCTTCTTCGGTCCTGTTCTCGTTGCCTTTGCCGTTCACGTTCGGCGGCGTCCTGTGAAACTGGAGGTGGCATTACGGTTGATCGCGGCGATGCACTTCCTCCATCAACCGATCCTTTCAGTTGATTGACACGGGTTGGGGTCAGCGATTGTTGTTGTGGTTCACCAACTTTCCTGTTTTGTTTTGTTTGGAATTACGAAAATAAATAAACAAATAATTACTCGATTTTGAATGACCAAAAAACAAATGAATTTATTAACTGACTACTGAACGGATTCAGTGAATTGGGTTTTGAAGAAAAATTTTTTTTTGTCATAAATGGAAAAGTAATATATAAATTTTATAAAAATAACTATTTTATTCTTTTAAGTAATATTTAAAAAAGATATCAAATTACGTCATAATGTTTATATTGCTTGAACATACATTAGTGTCTTTTTATTTTGAATTATTTTGTTGCTATGCAATTATTGTTTGTTATAAACTTTTTTGTATTGAATATTTTATTGAAAATGTAATTAAACAAGTTGCCAAGCTTGTTTTGTACAATTATATGGTAATAATACTGTTAAAATGTTAATCCTTTATTACACATTGCTAATTAATTCAATAACCACGAATAATTTTTCGTGCTAAATTTTAATAATTTTGACAATATGTAAGGTAAAAGACCCGGTAATTGACCCTGGCCCAGTTTCTGAACTTTTCAACTTTGTTATAAATTAATAAAAAAACTATATTTTAAATAAGAAAAAAAAATTCTTAATTTAAAGTAATCTATTCTGTGTCTAATGAACAGCAATTTAAAAAGTTTAGAATATATTAACTAAATAAAAAAAAATTTTAAGTTTAAAATGTGTGTAAAAACTATTTTTTTGGTAGTTTCCTAACAGTTTATATTACAAAGTACTCATTTTGATCTGTGCAATATTCATCATGTAAGTATGAAAACTTAATTAAAAATATATGAGCAGGTTAATATTTGTTTAAAATTTATTTTAAAATATTTATAAAATACCTTAGAATGATTTTTATTATTGAAATATGAGGGTCAATTACTAAGCTCACTTCTAAAGTGGTATGGCCCAATTAAATTCTAACCAGTTTTTGTTAGTTATTTTGTTATTTATAGTTATCTTCGATTAGTTTTTGTTATTTTTCATAACGTACATAACATTAAACATTCATTTTTATCAATAAAAAATTATTTATAAATTTAAAAAACTGTATTTTTAAATTTAAGGATCAGAAACTAGGCCACTGTCAGGGTCAAAAACTGTCACATGAGAAATTTTGAAGGTCAGAAACTGGGTCCTTTTTGTCAATTTTTAAAACATTAATTTAAATTATTAATTCAATTCAAATAATTATTTTACTTGTATAACTTTATTTTGAAAGCCATAAACTAGTTGATAAAATTATTAATTGTCTCTTAAGTTTAAACTTATATTTATTACTGTCGTTTAACCTCAGCCGTCACTCTTAAAAGGTCAGAAACTAGGCCCGTTACCTTATAAACTGTCAATAGTATTAAGGTGCATTTTCATGCTGTCGCTAGTCGCTGATTTTTAGCGACAAATGCGGTCACGTGATGAAAATTTAATATGCGCGCCATTGAGAATAAATGTAGCGATAAAGCTAAATTTTGTTTAGCTTTTTCGCCAATATATCAGCGACCAGCGTCAATGTTATTTAAACAATCGAATCAACACTAATCTACTTATTATTTAAAAAACATTTAAAAATATTTAAAAAATATTCGCCAACCGTTTATATATGTATGTAGTATGTGTAGTAATTAGCATCGACTTAATTTTTTAGAAGAACAATGGATTTTGAGGTAGGTAACAATTATCAACAAATATTTAAAAATATAACCTATAACTTTATATTTCGGTGGTGTATGTCAAACTCGATTATTTCTAATTCCAAGCTTGCATACGTTTGACTAGAAAATGAATAAATACAATTGAAGAGAAAAACGACAATTTTCAATAACTTTTTTATTTTGTGAATATTTAGGAAGTACCGGCAGCTTTTACTTGTGGGTTATGTGAAACAATATGTGATGATTATGTGAACCATCCATGCCTTAATGATTACCCTGATGTCTACCTAGATGAAAATTATTATTTTTATCCTCTGTTAGGTTTGTTTTTTAAAATTATAGTGCAATCAAAAAAGTACCTACAACAACTATTAAACAATATATTGATATTGTTTGCAGATGACAAAGAAACTATAATCCGACGAGCAGTCTTACCAAACGGGCAAGAGGGAATAATAGAAGAATCGATTTTTGTTAACAAGGAAAATGTCTGTCAGAATAACTGTAATGTTATCACAATATAATATGATTATACCAGGATTAATTTCACCTGTCTATGTATATTTATCAATTGTACAATATATTGCAGTTAAGTCACCACTAGCAGGTAATAAACAAACAAAACAGCGTAAATCGGGAGTTCAAACAACAGGTCGCAAAAAGCTGAATGATGCTGAAATTGAGAAACTCATAATTGAGGTTCAATCCAGAATTCCATTATGGAATTGTAGTATTCCACTTGAAGAAAGATCGCGAGAAACGCAAGCAAGACTTTGGGAAGAAGTTGCCGTGGCTTTGAATGGTACGAATAAATTAACTGTATATTTTTGAAACTTGTTATAAATGAGGATCGCATCCCAGTAGTTAGGTTTTTAAAAAACCAAAAGACATAATATTTATCCATTTTATAGGTAATAAGAAAGCGTAAAAGAAAAAGGTATGAATTTTAACTTTTTTTTTTCATTAGGAAAATTAACTGCCGATGAAGTTAAATTTAAGTTTAAAAATTTGCGTGATACATATCGCAGGATTATTCACGCAGAACATCGCTCAAGTGGTTCGGCCACAGTAACCGCGCAAAATCGTTGGAAATTTTACGAGTGTTGCGAGTTTCTACGTGATTCCTGTTTATTACGAGAGTAAGTTATTTATTAACAAATTCGATTATGCTGATCAGGATACGCTCGAGTGTGTCAACTCTTTGGATAACTTTATGTTCATTTGGATTAGCAATGGTTTATTGTAATGTTTTTTTTTTTTTCTTCCAGAACAAGTAGTAATGTACCACGTGAACGTGTGAACAATGAGGAAAATATGAACGTAGATTCGCCAATTGATGATACTTCCAGCGAAGTATGTGATGAAGACATTGAAACAAACCAGTCTTTCGGTATGTAAATAATAAAACAAATATATTAAAGATTAATATAACAATAGCTAAACTTCAGTACCTATAAAATAAGGACCTTCTTCGTTGCATTTCTTTCCTTCATTTCAATGATATAAAAATGAATTATTTTTATCCTTTTCAGATGTCGCTAGCAATAGTAGGAAGCGTCGACGCTCTAACAAAGACATGATTGATTCAACAAACGCATTAAATCGCATCGCAGATGCTTTATGCCGCGAAACGGTGCCTGTAACATTACCAGAGCCTCCAAAAATGGATACGATTGATGCCTATCTTGTAGGGATGGGAAATCAAATACGACAGTTGCCACAGCGAGTACAAATAGAAATAATAAAACAATTTACAGACATTGTCTTCAATGCTGTACAAAATAATTTATAAACATCTGCGGTTACTTTGTAAACAAATGTATCACAAAGCAAATTTAAAATATTAACTCTTTGCACTCAAGCAAAAAACAAGTGAGTTATAAATAGGCTGGTAAGACATGTAGCACATGAAAACGACCGACGTTCTTTTTTTGACGGATTCTTTTGACGTTCTAACCTTGTTTCCCCAAAGTTGAAAACTAAATGCGCTAAATACGTCCTCAATGCTGTTATTATTAGTTTTTAATTTTAAAAAGATAATTCAACGTGATTTTGTATTATTTTATTTACAATTTTTCTAAGAAATGAATGTGTTTGCAGGTATTAAATACAATATTCATGTTAATGTGAAGTATGAGCAGTGATTACAGTTCAACATTCAGTGTGTCATGTGGTACATGTCTTATGATCTAACAGACAAAACACCTTTAAATATGGTAGAGTTAATGGACAAACCATCTTGTCATGCTGTACATGTCTTATAAGCGCAAAGGGTTAAAAATTAAATAAAATTAGATTAAATAAAATATGGAAATAAATTATCTGTTGACTTTGCTCAATAAAAAAACTTTATTTTTAATCAAAACATTTTTCTTTACAATTTCATTTTTAAAAATTATGTTTGTCAAACATTACAGTTATTTGTGTTAATCTGCGACAGATTTATTCTACAGGTGCTAAAAAATATCTTTTGCACCTTCTTCTATACAAAAAGCTTACTTTTTATCGTAATGTTCTTGTTTACTATTTACAATTCCATTTGTAAGACATACATTTTTAAAGTATCATAATTAATTGTGTATATTTGCGATGAATTTACAATATCCAAAATACATTTCTAAACGGATTTCTCGAGAAACTTTCGAAATATGCAGACTTAAAATAAGAAAAATTATGAGTTACTCCTGTAATGTTGCGTGCTTCTTTCAGTATTAATTATATTGCCAAGGAACAGCCCCCTCTGTATTGAAATAATCGCAAAATTCATCTCGAATAGTTACTGCAGATCGAGAACTAAAATGATTACCATATCTTCGAGCATCTTGGAGTGCTGAATTTTCATCAACTTCATCCCTCCACCGTCCCGGAATAAAACCATTCTCTCCGTCTTGATCAATCATATTTTCCTGGATGTAACTATTATCTTTATCATTTTTACGAAGCCAATTATGAAGACATATAATAGCTTTCACTATGCTGACAGTATTGTCTATTGTAGCTTCAATTGATTTCTTTAAGATTCTCCACAAACAGACTAGTAAGCCAAAGGAATTTTCAATTGTACGTCGAGCACGACTTAGACGATAATTAAAGATCGTTCGGTCTTTGTTAAGGCCACCTCTTCCAGGATACGGGCGAAGTAGATAATCTGTTAATTGGAAAGCCTCATCACCGACAAGTACATATGGTAAAGGCATACCATCCACCGTAAGTAACTCAGCTTCCGGTACATTCATTTCACGTCTTTCAAATTTTTGGCCCATTTCAGAATCGCGAAAAATTCCACCGTCACTGCGCCGACCGAATGCTCCAATATCAACAAATAAAAATGAATAATTAGCATCACATATGGCAAGCAATACAATGCTGTGATGGTTTTTGTAATTGTAGAATAACGAGCCCGCATTGTCAGGACACTACAAAAATAATGATAAAAATTATACAAACGATATATTATAATAATTAGCAAAATATTTCGAACATTGACTTATAATAGTATATACCTGTATTTGTATGTGTTTACCATCGATAGCTCCAATGCAATGAGGAAATTGCCAATGCTTATCAAAGTCTTCGGCAATTTTTAACCAATCACGGGTTGTTTTAGGGTACGGTAAAACCTTTTCTTGAAGACAATTCCAAATAACCTGACAAGTTTCAGCAATGATATTCGTTGTTGTTGTTACCCCAACAAGATAATGATAGGAAATAGATGTAATACAATCACCTGTTGCCAAGTATCTAAAAATTTTTTTTAAAATCAGCATTGTTGAACTACATGATAGTACATAATTTATAATATTTAAAATCTTACCGCAGAGTCATAACAAGTCGAGCAGTTGCTGAAATTGGTTCTCTTACAACGTTTTTTTTTGTAATATATGGACCAATTAAACATAGCAATTCTTCAAACTGAGTTGCCGACATACGAATATAATTTTCGAATTTGTCTGAGTATGAAGAAAGTGTCGGGAATACAGCTTCAAAAAATCCATGTTCTTGTCGCAATTTATAAAGTGGATGTACCCAAAATCTTTTTTTTTTATACTGTTTTTTTTTATTCACAATAGCAATATGATTGAGTAAAAGCGTAGATATAACCTTATTTCGTCGAATCCTATTAATTTGCGCTTGCCGGATAATTTTTTGACACTGATAAATCCACATTTGATAATAATATAGACTAGACATGGTTATCCGTTAATATATTTACAAAAATAGTATTTATTTATTATTTATTACTTTAGTCAAATCTCTGTATTTTTTGTTACTTATAAGCTGAATGTTTACAAACAAGTGTCATTTGTATGTATATCTATAGGTTATATCGATACATCGACTTGATACATTTGTCGCTAAAATTTGACGCTAAACGCTGAAATTTATCGCTGCATTTATTCTAGATGGCGCGCATATTAAATTTTCATCACGTGACCGCATTTGTCGCTAAAAATCAGCGACTAGCGACAGCATGAAAATGCACCTTTAAACACATTACCATTATGACGTCATAGACATTACGATCTTTTGTGGGGTTTTTAAAATTTTTTAATTAATTCATTATAACGTAAAAACCGCCCCTATACCGGAACATTATTTGTAGTGGTGTAATTAAACTGGCTTATAAAAATTGATAAATAAATTAAACACCCATTTTTTTTTCTCAATAAGCATGAAAGAAAGTTTTTTTTTAATCCAGTGAATATGTTTTTATAAAATAATACCTAAAAATTTTTATTTATTAATATTTTTCTTTTACAAAATGTCGACATATACAAGCGAACAGAGAAAATTTATTAACACTAGTAGTCGGACCCTGTAAGACGAACAAGTATATAATTATGAAATAAATTCTTAAAATATAGTGACATCTTTTGACGTAGATCGTAAAGTAGGGAGTATTCAGTACAATAATTTGAAAACATAACATTATACGTAGTTAAGGGGTATTGCCATCTAGTGATCTTTGAAAAAAACTTTGTGTAGTTTCCTACCTTACGACAGCCAGTGATAGTTTTTTTAGGTGTTTGGAAAAACCACAGCGTAGAAAGATCAATCATAACAATAATAAAAATTTTGAAATTTTATATTAATATTTTTGATTTATCAAGATTATACGTTCCGGAATAAAAAGAATATTATACATCATAATACATAAAACAGTAGGTAAGTGTTTTAGATGAAAAAATAAATTAAAAATGTTTATACTATACATTTATGTAAATATTTATAATACATTAAAACATAGGTTAACAATGAAATTGTCTAGATATAAAAAGTCCTAGAACAAGTCTCATGGTGGCCACAGATTTTTGAAGATCAAACTCCCTGACTTTTCCAGGTTTTCCCTGACTGTTTTGTGAAAAATGCCACCCCTACTTTATCCCAAAAAAGCTAAAAAAAAATTCTGACGTAAAAAAGAATCTCAAAACAAGTGAAAAATTGATTGAAGTTTTATCCCTAAATATAAAAATTAATTTTTTCCAGTCTTCCGGTAAAATTCCCTGACTTTTCCAGAACGTAAGAATTCCCTGACATTTCCAGGTTTTCCAGTAATGTGGCCACCATGCAGTCTGTAAATAATATTTAAATAACATAAAAAGGTGATTTAATTGTTCTAATCTCTTAACTGGACTAATAAAAATTATTTGTATATTTTTATTATGCTAACTTGGACAATTTATAAGACATGTGTTTATATTCATAAGCGTTGATTAAAATCAAGAGACAAATTCAACAAAAACTGTTTAAGATATAACTGGAAAATAATTATTCTATTAATAATAATTTTTGTTATCAGAGGTTTCTTTCAGAAATAACTTCATTAATATACTGGGTGTCCCGGCCGGATGTATACATATGATTTACATGTTAATATTTAATATTGGATTCCCATAAGGAAAAAGTTATGTCACAAGAGTGCTTTGGATAAGCATATTCCTATTTTTGGTAATTTTCTTTTATAAAATAATTTTTTTCCACCAAATTATCTGCACTATTTCTTCAACAGAATATTTTTTTGGTATTTTTATTATTTTAATATATTTATTTTCAAGAAAATAAAAAAATGCCTTTTTGAATTTATAGCAGATGACACAAATATTTATTATGTAAAAATGTGAATTGCTTTCATTTCTTTATTTTACTGCATTATTATTGTTAAGGCTATAGTAACAGTAGTTATAATATTAAATTAGTATTATTAGTTTGTTCAAAGCACTCTTGTGACATAACTTTTTCCTTATGGGAATCCAATGTTAAAAATTAACATGTAAATCGTATGTATACATCCAAATGGGACACCTGGTATAAATGTCGAAACTTGTCTAGTATCAGATCGCGTTCGGATATAGGGGCTTTTACGTTATATCATTTTTAAAATTTCTCTCGCATCGATTATCAATATTATTTATCATATAGTTTTGAAACAAAATAAAAAAATGATTATTTTTCTTATTCAAAAACCCAATTTGTTTTTTTTTTTTTGTTAGTTAATATTTTCTTGTTTATATTTACCAGTAACTGTGTTGTGGATTTGTTTGACCAGTGTATCTAAAAATATGCGCTTTTATACTTAGTAAAAAATAATATAAATACTACCAGTTACCATCTAGTATTTGCGTACCTTAACATACACAGACACAGTCTGCGGTCACTAAATCAGAACCACAAACACAGTTTTAATAAATTAATCGCATTTAAAATAGATGACAGTTCCGCCATCTTTTTTTTTTTTTAATTTTATTGGGATTGTTTTGGTGGACATTCGCGCCGGGGGGAAATACCGATTAAAACATAAGTTTTTGAGCAAAGTTTCTGAGCGATCAAAGTCCACTTTACAGTATTCCGTTAAATAAATAAAAGTAAGGGTCTACACCATTAAAAAAATCGTATTTATAAATACTTAAATGAAATGTTTTAATTATTTAATTTGAAAATTATTTATTTAAGTAGGTATATCATTGTATTTACTATATAAATAAGCAAACTATTTCAAGATCTATTACTTTTATTTACAACATAGTGTATTTTTATACATTGTATATACAGTGCAATATTACCTGAGTGAGAGATATAAAAACTAATGGCGGGAGTTTAGATATAATTACTCTATATCCATCTTTGTTGTAATAGTTATTTGTGTATTAAGAGCGTAAAATGGTGTTTTGTCGCTCGATTGAGAATGTTGACACGCGACGCCGCCAGGCGGAGCGCGTTAATCTCATGAGAGCGGCAAGTCATTTTGTGCTCGAATTACACACAAAATTTTTTCTACAATCTTATAAAAATTTTTTTTGTTTAAAAGATACTTGAAAAAATAATAATGGACATTAATATTTACTTTAATATTATAATTTTTGTAGCTTCAGAAATATCTGGAGGTGTACTTGAGAAATCACTGTCACTATTACATATTTCCGTCATATAAAATATATATATATATATATATATATATATATATATATATATATATATATTTTTTTTTTTTTTTCTTATTATTTATTAATTAGGGTAAAAGTCCCCTTTGTGGAACGGTATCTAATTATGAACATTTACATATTAAAGAAGTTAAAGAAACGTCTGATAACAAAAAATATTATTAATAGAATGATTGTTTTTCAATTTAAATTCACCTCGCATTTAAAGTTTTCTTACTTAATTAAAGAAATAAATATGTAAATGTTAAAACTGTTCCAGTATTAGATACCGTTCCACAAAGGGGGCTTTTACCCTATAGTTATTTATTAATTAATATTTTGCAGTTATTTTGAAATTGATTACGATAATTTTAAAGTCTGTTTATTTGTTACCACAGAAAATATAAACAACGCGCCTACCCGATTTGTAATTAAATATACGTTGAGCGAGCGACAAAGTATTACTTTGCCGCTTTAAAGCGCAAAGTAATACTTCGTTGCTCGGCAACGACAGTCTTCGGCAAATACACATTTTGTGCTCTCTTCGCAGAGCGCAAAAGCCTACTTTCCATTAAGCTTGTAGAAAAAAGTATTTTATCTTCTTAATGTAACAAAATATGTATATCTCTTACTAAAAATATATCTTTCCTTTTTGTTGGACTTTGATTCCTCAAAAATTCTGCGTTTATACGCTCGTGGTTCCAACTGAGTGACCATTTTATTTATACATATACTACCTTTCGAAATATTCTTACCTCACTTTGTCGAGCGCATCCTCCTCCTCTTTCTCACGTTTCTTCTCATTCTCCTGTCGCAGTCGTTCCCGTTCCGCTTGCTCTTTCTGATGTCGTCGCTGTTCCTGTTGTTCCATCAGGGCGCGTTGTTGATCGATTTTTTGTCGCGCCTTATTTTTGAACGCTTGAAAACTGTCCTGCATCGTATGCTGTTTATTATTGCCGGCTGTTAAATTTGAATTTTGCGGTGAATTGGCCTGAGCGATAATATTTGACCATGAACTGGCATTTTTAATATTTGGCTCGGGTTTTGTCGGTTTAAATGCCGCGGCGAAATTTGTGGCCGGGTTCGTGGATGACGATGACGTGGTTTTTGTTGGATCGTTTTGGAGTTTTTTGTCGACGACTGTGTTGAGGAGGTTATTGTGCACGGGATTTGTAAGTTCCTCGATTGGTTTTGGTGTGATTAGCGGTTTCGTTTCATCCTTTTTGATTGGTGTCGGTTGCGGTTGTTGAGATTGCTGTAGGTTGGTCAGTTGATTTATGGACGGCATCTGTTGTTGTGATTGGGTGACTTGGGTGGACGTGATTGGATCGAATATGCTCGTTATGCCACCCATGTTGATAGGAACATTACCACTGATCGCTAGGCCGTTGTTATTGGTCAGCGACATATCCATCTCCTGTTTGGCACCACCAAAACCATTATTGCTGGAATGCATCATGTTTGAGGTAGGAACAGTTGTTGAGGTGATTGAGGGAATTATTGAGGACATTTCATTGTTGGGTAGTGAGCCGCTGCGGTGCTGCATCCCCGTCACCGAATTCATAATTGAGTTAATCGGTTGTAGCACAGGGTTGGAGTGTATGTTCGCGTACGACGACGAATTTGTTGTCGCCATGTTCTGTAACGGATTACTAATCGTATCGTGTTCTAAATTACGTAACGAGTCCTCTAACGGGTCCGTGTAATTGTTTGCTAACGGTTGCGTCAATTTGTTGACCGCTGACGCGGCCGCCGCTGTGGCAGCAATTGGCGCTGTTGTTGGCGCACGCGCGACACTGTTCAACGTTGTTGTGGTGGGGATTGAGGATTGTGACGGGATGGTGTTGGCGCCGGCGGCGGTGAGGGGATTGTTGGTGACTGGTATGTTTGGTGGTGGGGTCGGTGTGACGTCGGGGACGCCTGGCGTCGCGGTGAGTGGTGGTTTGACGTCGGTCGGTGTTATGTTATTGGTAACGGATTGTGACAATTTTCGGGTGGCTAACGATGTGGCTGATGTGGTTGCCGGGGTGGATGTTGTTGCGGTTGTTTTGGCGGTTGACGGGTTACTGCTGTTTGCCGTCGTGGCTGATGTGGTTGTTGCTGAACTATTTACAACGGTACTTACTGACGTTAGTGCCGGTTTCTGAAATGTCATTAAATTTTTGTTTCAACTCATTTGTTTGTTTCTACCTCGGCTTGATGCTTTAACCCTACGTTTAGAGTGTTTAGACATACGATTTCAATCGAATGTCAATCGAATCGAACGAAAATCGTATAACAATTGGATGTGTAAACCGGTAATGCAATTATGATCGTATTGCCTTCGATTTCAAAACGATTTTTGTAAAAATAGATTGCAATCCGCTTTTAGTTCAATTTTTTGAAAATCAAAATGGCGCAAACTGAAAATATTAAGGAAGATCATGTGCATATTATTATTATTTTAAAGATACGTGTGCGTGCAATTTATTTTTTCATTGACATTTTGACATTTCAATTTGTTCAATTTTTTTAATAAGATTAAAAAATTAAAAAAGATGCAATTGTACGGTTGATATTTTATAATATTTCATATAATGGGGTATTTGACAGTATCAAAAAAAAGCAATTAAAACAAATTTTAATGAAAATTTATAATAAAAGACAGCAATTTATTATACTAATTCATCTTAACTATCATTATTTGATTTAAAAAAATTTAATTAAAAAAGTAATTTTTTAGCTAAAATCGGGCTGTGACGTTGCTTTCTCTTATATTTGAACACTATCACCACTAGTGTCGCTACTTAATTTCCGGTTAGCAAACATAACTATGGAAATTAATCAAAATTTAATTAATTTTTTTAAAAATCAACAATTTCTTTTCCTAGTTACAGGAAAAATAAAAATTTTTTTTTCTTAGTTACACGACACCTGTTGCTATCTAGAGAATGTGACGTAACTGACAGCCACTAATTTTGAGAACAAATACTAAAATAATTTTTTCTAACCATTTTCGGCATTATTTTTAAAAATTAAAAACGTTTAAGGTAAAAGACCCGGTAATTGACCCTGGCCCAGTTTCTGAACTTTTCAACTTTGTTATAAATTAATAAAAAAAACTATATTTTAAATAAGAAAAAAAATAAATTCTTAATTTAAAGTAATCTATTCTGTGTCTAATGAACGGCAATTTAAAAAGTTTTGAATATATTAACTAAATAAAAAAAAATTTTTAAGTTTAAAATGTGTGTAAAAACTATTTTTTTGGTAGTTTCCTAACAGTTTATGTTACAAAGTACTCATTTTGATCTGTGCAATATTCATCATGCAAGTATGAAAACTTAATTAAAAATATATGAGCAGGTTAATATTTGTTTAAAATTTATTTTAAAATATTTATAAAATACCTTAGACTGATTTTTATTATTGAAATATGAGGGTCAATTACTAGGCTCACTTCTAAAGTGGTATGGCCCAATTAAATTCTAACCAGTTTTTGTTAGTTATTTTGTTATTTATAGTTATCTTCGATTAGTTTTTGTTATTTTTCATAACGTATATAACATTAAACATTCATTTTTATCAATAAAAAATTATTTATAAATTAAATTTTAAAAAACTGTATTTTTAAATTTGAGGATCAGAAACTAGGCCACTGTCAGGGTCAAAAACTGTCACATGAGAAATTTTGAAGGTCAAAAACTGGGTCCTTTTTGTCAATTTTTAAAACATTAATTTAAATTATTAATTCAATTCAAATAATTATTTTACTTGTATGACTTTATTTTGAAAGCCATAAGCTAGTTGATAAAATTATTAATTGTCTCTTAAGTTTAAACTTATATTTATTACTGTCGTTTAACCTCAGCCGTCACTCTTAAAAGGTCAGAAACTAGGCCCGTTACCTTACATGCATAATACATAAATATGTGTGTTCTAAAATTATTTCCCAAAATTAGTCAAATTCCCGATTATGTATATTTTATAACTGTCATTTAAATATAATGCTTGATACCACCATTACACATATAAAATCTGAGGTTATGTGAATACTTATAAGCTCATATTTTATGTAAGCGCCATTTTCTTTTTTAAAAATCGAAAGAAGAAATCGTACGTGTATAAACCTGCAAATATCATTCAACGATTTTTATTTCGATCTTCATCCAATCAAAATCGTGTGTATAAACGCTCCCTTAGGCGACATCTAGACTAGAAATTTGAAACAATCAATTCTGTTTCGATCTTTATACAACGTAAATTGAGATTGTGTTACAACTATCTGAAATTTTGCTCAAAACTTTAAACGTCTTTAAGTCGAAACTTGACATCAGTAAAACATCAATAAACAAACTAAAATACTGTTGAAAAAATCAACTGAAATTTACATCTCTAGCGTAAAATACCGCCTTAAACTAAATCATAATTTATCGCCTTAAATTTAATCGTACACTGTTCCGTGTAAACTGTCACATTAATTGTAATGCTAAACGTCGTGTATGCGATAAACTTTTTAGATGGAGCAAATAGGGTACTTGACTGAAATTAAAATGATATTCTAAGTCTTGTTTTTGCATTTTAGTTAACGTAAAAGCTCCCATTATGGAACGGTATCTAATACTGGAACAGTTTTGACATTTACATATTTATTTCTTTAATTAAGTAAGGAAACATTAAATACGAGATGAATTTAAATTGAAAAACAATCATTCTATTAATAATAATTTTTGTTATCAGAAGTTTCATTCAGAAATAACTCCATTAATATGTAATTGTCAAAAGTGTTCCAGTATTAGATACCGTTCCATAATGGGGGCTTTTACGTTAAGTGATTTTCTTATTTTCGATAAATTCTGGCACGAAAAACGTCTCACTATAATGGCCGTGTTCGTTGTTGAGTTTTTCTGCTCAAAGTGAGCTGTTGGCACATGCGCAAGAACTATTTTTTATGGAATACGCATACTCCAAAATATACTTCATATTATGAGCACAAGTATTTTGTACTTCATAAAAATGTTTTTGCGCATGCGCTAACAACTCACTTTGAGCAGAATAACTCAGCAACGAACACGGCGAATGATGTCACAATTTGAAGCAATCAAACGTCAATGTGAATCTTTATAACCTTAAAACTTTGATTATATTCATAAAATGTCAAAGTAAAAGCAAGTATTTATTTGAATTCTGGTGAAATATACTTACAAAATATTATACGTCATTTTCAAAAAATGGCGCGTTTTCACTAATTTGAATCGTTATTAAAAAGTAAAGATTTTCAAAATAAAATTTCTAAATAGTTATCAAATATTTTTGTTTCATCATTAAAATTGGACATATGTTACCCTTACTTTAATTTTTTTTTTTCAGCTTCATAACAAATGTTACGTCATCAGCGTACATTAGTATTTTATCACCATGAACATATTTTACTAAATCGTTGAACAAAAGTGAACCCAAATTACCACCCTGAGGTACGCCTACTGTTACATTTTGTGGTTCAAGCACTAGTGATAGTGCTTGATAAGTCATAGTGATGTCGGATGATTAATCGGTTTAGTCGACTAAATTTTAATCGACTACTTTACTCTCGACTAAATGACTAAAATGATTACTTTTTTTTTTTTAATGTCTAAAAACGACTAATTTAGTAATTTTTCTGTACTATTTATAGACTAAAAAAAAATGAAAACTAAAAAATTATCTATTTATAGAATTTTTTACTTTGATATGTCATAACTTTCTTTCTCTTTTTAAAAAAAAATTAAAAGTAAACAAATTCAAAAGAAAATATCGAGTTAACACTAGTGATGTCGAGCCGAGGAGCAGTTAGTCGATTAATCGACTAAAGTTGTTTTTCAGACAAAATTAGTCATTAGTCGAAAATATCGAGCATACAATAGTCGATTAATCGACTAAATTTTTAATCGAATTTATGAATAGGGTTAGCTATGTAACTCTTTCAAAAACGATGTTTTCTTTTAAATTTAATTATTGACTTTTAATATATTTTTTAAGAAAAAGATAAATTTTGAAGTCCAATAAATAACAGAAAAATTAATAAATCAGTCGTTTTTAATCGTTTAAAAAAAATTAATCATATTAATCATTCAGTCGAAGGTAAAATAATCGGCCAAAAAATGATCAAATGTAAAGAAAATTAGTCGATTAAACGATTAATTTTATCCGACATCACTACAGGTTACTAGTGATGTCGGGCCGAGAAATAGTTTAGTCGATTAATCGACTAAAATTGTTTTTCAGATAAAATTAGTCATTAGTCGAAAATATCAAGTACAGAGTAGTCGACTAATCAATTAAATTTTTAGTCGAATTCATGAATAAGGCAACCTATGTAACTTTTTAAAAAATGAGGTTTTCTTTTGTATTTAATTATGGACTTTCAATATTTTTGTTTTAAGAAAAAGAAAGATATGAAATATCACAATATATTAATCACATAAAAGTGAAAAATTATATATACAATATATTATAATTTTTTAGGTTTCAACTTTTGAAGTGCAATAAATAATACATAGTCCAATAGCACTAATTTTAAGCTCTATCTCACTAAACATTAATTTTAGAATAGATATAAAAAATTTTTAAAAAGAATTCTTGTAGGGATTAGCGAGGAGAACATTTGTGCAAAATGTGAACTCCCGGAAATGTTTTTTTATATCATGAATAGCGTTTTTTTACGTTTCACCGCTTACGTAGCGAAAACGGTGATAGATACATTAAAAAGTGTAAAGACCTTTTTTGTAGAGAATCTAATTCTCTACAAAAAAGTCAGCGAGAGCACCTGCCTATCTTGTACAGGTGAAAAGATACAGCGCTCCAAACGCGCACTCAAAAATCCACTTTTTCTAGCGTTCCGGTAAGGTTCCGGACGGCACACCCTGCCGGAACGCTAGAAAAAGTGGATTTTTGAGTGCGCGTTTGGAGCGCTGTATCTTTTCACCTGTATAAGATAGACAGGTGTTTTCGCGGACTTTTTTGTAGAGAATTCGATTCTCTACAAGAAAGGTCTTAACACTTTTTAATGTATCTATCACCGTTTTCGCTACGTAAGCGGTGAAATGTAAAAAAACGCTATTCATGATATAAAAAAACATTTCCGGGAGTTCACATTTTGCACAAATGTTCTCCTCGGCAATTCCTACAAGAATCTCTTTTTAAAAAAATTTTTATGTCTATTCTAAAATTAATGTATAGATAAAATTTAGTGCTATTAGACTAACAGAAAAATTGTTAAATTAGTCGTTTCAGTCATTAAAAAAGACAAATTAATCATTTTAATCATTTAATCGAAGGTAAACTAGTCGATTAAAATATGACTAAGTGTAAACAAAATTAGTCGACTAAACCGACTAATCGATTAATCATCTGACATCACTACAGGTTACTCTATTCATGAATTCGTTTAAAAATTTAGTCAATTAGTCGACTATTCTATACTCGATATTTTTGACTAATGACTAATTTTGTCTGAAAAACAACTTACAAGTCAATTAATCGACTAACTGTTCCTCGGTAGGTCATCGAATTATGAATATTTGACACAAATTTTAAACACAGTCTCGCGGCCCCAACTTCTTTTCGACGTCCCATCCTAAATACCTAAAAATAATTCAAAAATTTTACTTACCGTCTGATTTACAGGGATTACAGGTTTTTTAGTTTTTTTTCTCGGAGGGCGATTTCCTCGACCTAAAATTGGAACATTAATTGCTTTATTGGGCACATTCAATTTGGATTTTAGGTCTCAATGGGTGTAGGTAGACATCAATCAGCCGGGATCAACCACCATTTCAAAAGACCAGATCACAATAAAATGAATGGGTGGTAGTAAAATGATAAAAAAAAAATGATAATCGACAAAATATTTTATTAAAAAAGTTTAATACGCTTAATATTCTTCAATTACTTAAATATTTATGTTGACAACATTATTTTTTTTTTGATTCATATTTTTTTAATATTTATATCATATATATATAATATATACAATTTAAACTAATTAACGCACCATACGAAAACGAACTGATTATTAATTATATAATTACTTAATTAGAATTATTTCAAAAGAAAAATTATTGCAAAAGATCAATTGTTTTTTATATATTTATAATACAACTGCAAACAATTTTTTTTTTCATTTATTTTAAATCCATATGTTGCGTGATTCGGAATTAGTTCTGAAACTTTGTGTGTGTGAATTCTATGTTCAAATAAAAATGGTGGAACATGCCCCATTATATTTGAACTAAAAAAAAAAAAACGTTTATATAAAATATTTTCGTTAAAAAAATTTATAAATATAAAGAATTAAAATAGTAATAACTTTCTAAATACGCTAAGCCCTTTTTAACGTGACGAAACGACTCAGTTATAGGTCAAATAATTTTGCGCTTATTAGCGGTTTTGTGGTTTTGACCACGAAACCCTAAAAATCAATACTGAATAAGAATTTGTTTTTTTGTTGTTTTTTTTTTTTTGTACAGAGTGACATCTATATTTAAATATTTTGTTTTTTTAAATTACGTAAGCAATAACTGTCATTAAAATATTCCTTCTCAATTTTACATAATGTGTTAAAAAAAGATTGGCTCATACAAAAAAGTTAACTCTCGATTAGTAAGGTGCAGTTATTCAAAAAAAAAAAAAACGGCCTAACCTCAACATCCAAAGTAATGAAAAAAATTTTTTAGCGACAGCTTGCATATAAATTATTAAGAACGAACTAAAAGAAAGAAAATTGTTCTACATGTTTCAGTCATTTAAATGACCATCTTCAGGAAAATCAATAATTTATTGATTTTCCTGAAGATGGTCATTTAAATGACTGAAACATGTAGAACAATTTTCTTTCTTTCAGTTCGTTCTTAATAATTTATATGCAGGCTGTCGCTAAAAAATTTTTTTCATTTCATTTTACCTGCAGTTGGATTCTAATAATTTATCCAAAGTAATAGTTTCATTCCAACTCCAAATTGTTCTATATAGTCCACATATTGTTTGGCAAAAAGTTACACCAATTTGAGCGTCGGGTTTTGGGGGGAGGGGGGTAAAAGTAGGCAAATTAACAGATTTCATTAGTTTTTTTTAAATATTTCGGAAATTATGGGGTTTAGCGTAAAAAGTGTCATATACAAAAATAATCTACATTAAATTGCGAACAAAAATGGTCCTGTGCATAATCTCGCTAGAGTGAACCGTTCCAGAGTTACGGACGGAGTAAAAGTAGCAATTTTTAGAAATTTTAGTCACTGATACACCTACCACCAGGTGTAGCAGTGGCTGAATAATAAGAAGAATCCGCTCGAGTGGTGGGTGGAAGAAGATTGATGATCGCCTGAGACCAATTACAACAGCACGTCCTGCAGCTCCGGAGGAATTACGTTCTCTCATAGTGTGCGTTTGCAAAGACGAATGCGTCCGTAACTGCGAATGTAGAAAGAGTGGTCGAAACTGCTCAAGCATATGCGGTAATTGCTCACGCCTAGGATGTCGTAACAGGGATACGAACATCATAGACGAACATTTAGGAGAGGAGGGTGCTATGTCTGAAGAGGATTAATCACAATTTCCTTTTACAAAACACAATCCTGTATAAAAAAAAATTAGTTTCCTTAGTGATAATGTGTCATATTTTTTCCAAAAAAAAATCTAAAAAATTGCTACTTTTACACCCTCCATAACTCTGGAACTCTTCATTTCAGCAAGATGATGCGCAGGACTATTTTTGTTCGTAATTTAATGAAGATTATTTTTGTATAGGCACTTTTTGCGCTTAAGCTGCATAGTTTTCGAAATATTTAAAAAAAACTGACGAAAACCGTTAATTTGCTTACCTCTACCCTCCTCCCTCCCAAACCCGACGCTCAAAATGGTGTAACTTTTTACCAAACAATATGTGGACGGTATAGAACAATTTGGAGTTGAAGTGAAACTTTGAATGTTGAGGTTTGGGTCTAATTGCACCGTACTAAAGCAGCTTAGTTTAATTGCTACTGAAATTTACGTGATAATTTTGCGTAAAAAAAAAAAATCAAAAATATTTCGAACTGCGAATAATCCGCGTCGCGAATTATCGGGAGTTGACTGTATATTATAAATTTAATATATTAACTTTCCCGAACGAAAAATTCAGTTATTACAGCCGCCACTGTTATCATGGTGTGACTTGAGCCTGCTGGGACTATTACAGAAATTTTTTTTGAAGTTTCTAGAAGTCAAAAATGATCATTCATTAAAATTTATGGTGGTCGCACGATTACTTTCGAACGAAACATTTTTATGGCGCCCAACGTGGGCCTCGAATCGACAATCGTCCGATTAAGAGTCTTACCGTTATTTTCACGAAAATTTATGTCCGTACGATTACTCTCGAACCGTAATTTTTACGAAATATAAATGAAAACGTTGGAAATTCAAAATCCCCGGATGAGTTTTGGATGAGCCAGACATGTTCGTCCGATGGTCGGAATCTCAACAAAAAAAGAGTTTTTTTCAAAAATTGGGCAAAATTAAAGTTTTTTTTTTTAACATTTTTTACACTATGGGGCAAAGTAAATTTTTGAATCATTACTCTCAGCGTAATTTTTGGAACCAGAAATTCGCTATGTTACGCAATCTAACACATAATATGGAATTGGGAAGGATATTTTAAGATTTCAAACTATTAGGAACAATTTTTTTTGAAGCAAAATAATCAAATTTGGCTTCTAAACCAAATGATAAATAAAATTCAAATATCTCTGTCAATCAGCACAACCAAAATATTTACAAATTTTATAATTTTTTTTTTTTTTTTTTTTTTTTTAACCATAAATGAGTCATTTAAAAAAAAAAATTAGTACACACATATCTGCAATTTACCCTTTTTTTTCTACAAAGTAAAATTTTCAGCGGAATGTAACTTGAAAGTCATAAACAATTTCAAGAAATATTTATATTACTTTTAATAAATAAAAAAAGTATATTAATTTTTTAATCCTATAAAAACAAGTTTACTCTAACATTTATTTATTTAAAAATTTTGTGCATTTCCGATAAATGCCGCTACACGACCGACGTCTCATTCTCAAAATCGTTATCGCTATATAATGTATAATAATAATAATAATAAAAAAAACAATTAAAAATCGAGACAAACATCGATACATATGAATGAACTCATGTCCCATATTTACTGCGAGTAGAATGCAGATATATAAAATGATTACGAAATGATTGATAAACTTTTAAATAACCAGTCTCGTTTAATTGCAGCAAATAAATGGCTCCAGCAAAGTTCATTGACTGCAACATTTCACCGACTGCAGCAATTCGTCGAAAGTTCATCGATTGATTTAACGATTATGATTTCTGATTATTAACAAAAAAAAAAAATATGAACTGATTTTAATGATTTAGCCACTGTCATGTATGACAGAAATTTGTTTTGAGGTCCCTAAAAATCGAAAATGGTATTCACTAAAATTTATATATATACATACATATATGAGTTGCCTAGTATCAAAATCTACTAATTCCACTTTATAAAGATGGTGGGAAATCGCAAAAAACCATAACTCAGTTCAAAATTAATTTTTCGATTAAAAAGTCATAATTATATTAACTAACAAGGTAAAAAAGATGATTAGTACTATTATCAAAAAACAAAATTATCGTTTTACCCCTTTTTTAATCAAAATTATTTGAATTTATTAGGTTTTGATAGTAACATTTATATAAGGTGCGTTTTAAAACAGAAATTATAAGGGAAATTTATTAAAAAAAAAACTTGATTCAGCAATATTGGATGTACCAGGGTTAGACGATACAATTTGTTTTGTAATATTGTAAACTATTTTCATTTTGTCACTTAAAACCAAAGTGCTTACGTAGTAATTCATTTACATCTACGATTTCATTATTTAAAATTTTAGATAAATACTGAAATACAAATTTTACGTTAAAAAATAATTTTATACTTGGTACGTCCCGCATGTCAGTGAAAAAATTAAAATTTGAACGGTTAAAATCTAAAATATAGGTTATGTATGGGTATTTAGCAGGATTTGTAAAGTTTTCAATGTAATTTTAGCAGGATTTGAAAATTATGTTATATTTCAGTTGTGGATTTCTTTAGTAAGCAGTTAAAATTACAACAAAAAATGTTAAGGGGCATATGCCTTGTTGCATTTAAAAACTAATAGCTCTAAAAAAATAAAAAAATTCGAAAAGTGCATTTAGTAGATTTTGATACTAGGCAACTCATATATGTATTTATGTATCAATACATAACGCGAGCGAAACATCTAATTTTTACGAAATTTGATGAAAACGTTGGAAGTTCAAGAATCTTGGAAAAATTCTTCAGCTAAACACGTCCGATGCCCGGAAACGGTTTTTTGGGTATTTTTCGTGAAAAAAATTAGTATGTTGCCAAAACTTCCCCAAATTCAGAAGTTTTTGCAACATTTTCTTACACAATTAGAAAGAGGAAAAAAAAATCACATAAAAAAAGGTTTTTGAACTTTTATTCTGTGTAAACTGGTTTCCGAGAAAAATTAATTTACGAGAATTAGTTAAAAAAATACTAGAACTCGGTACCAATACTGAAAATTCTGGGAAAATTCCACCGATTTTTGGCTATAAGAACAAAACTAATGATCCAATTTGGACGATTTTTGTTTTGAAATGTCCGGCATTAGAGGAGGGAGTGTATTAAAAAAAATAGTAGAAAGGCTTGGAAACTTTTACTAAATCTGAAAAATTCATATGTGGAAGCACCATCGAAACCTCATTTTTGGGCAAAGGGTAATTATTTACAATTAGATATCATTATTAATAAATCCTACTTTGCCCGAAAATGAGTTTCAATAAGTTTCCCACTTTTTTCAGTACAGAAATCATTAAAATTAGACCATGAATTTTATTTTTATAGCAGAAATATGTGGTCCCAATTATAAATACAGTTGAATCTCTCTTAACCGGACAGCATTTTCACGCGGAAATTACCATTGTGATATGAAAATGGATAATTTTGAGTCCTTTGAGTGAACGAAGTGGGACACTATAAATAACTGATGTTGTGTAAAATTTCGGAAAATTTGATTTTAAAATTCACGGGAAAATGCTGTCCGATTAAGAGAGATTCCACTGTAATTACCACATTTAATTGCAAATAACGAATACTATATAATATTTTCTATTGTAATCAGAAATCATAATCGTCAAGTCGGAGAATTTTTCTTTCGATGCGAGTCGGTGAAATTTCTAGTCGATGAGCTTTCCGGGCACGCAAATAAATAAATAATTTGTGAGTTAAAATATGGAATGATCGAAAAATTCGAAACAATTAATTGATAAAAAATGTGATGCGCGGAAGTAAGTATCATTATCAGTGTGATTTTTTTTTTTAGTTACCTCCATCATTTTGATTTTGTTTTTTTTGTTTTTTTGTACATTTAAAACAATTTTTCTTCCTCGATTAAGCAAATATTAAAAAGGCATATTTTATCAATAATTACACTTATTTTTATTTTATGGTACGTACAAACTACTATTTGCTTTAAAATTAACTAATAAACTCACTTTAATTATTTGTTTTTCATTGTTTTTCTTTAAAAATTGTGAAAAAAAATAATACAGACAGTGAAAAATTTTAATTATTTATCACTTTTTAAGCGACTCAAATAACGTTACAGTGCATTCGTAACGTTTTAAATAACTTTTACGAAACTCTCTATTTTTGTGGCGCCCAACGTGGGGCTCAAATTTTACGTAACTCTCGAATATATTTTTATGGCGCCCAACGTGGGGCTCAAATTTTACGTAACTCTCGAATATATTTTTATGGCGCCCAACGTGGGGCTCAAATTTTACGTAACTCGCTAATATATTTTTATGGCGCCCAACGTGGGGCTCAAATTTTACGTAACTCGCTAATACATTTTTTTGGAGCCCAACGTGGGGCTAAGACCCATCAGGAGATTAAGGGTCTCATACTCTACCGAGCATACAATATCACATTAACTAAGGGTGTAACAAATACGAAAGAAAAAATCACAGTGCGGACAATTTGAAATCAAAGTTTCGACATCGAATTCTGTGAGAGGGGAAATAGGTATCTGTAATATCACAATAACACATTAACTCATATATACATCAATTTGGTTGTGTTTTCTAGATGGACCGTGTATAACCCTATATGGGCACAGAAATTGAATATATTTATTCAATTAGTGAGAAATTCATGACAATTATCGTTGCCATAACCATATAACAAGTATCGTAACAAATGTCAAAAAACATTCGTTACACAAACATGCGAGATAAATACATAGATAACACAGAAGGGCATTCTACGGCAAGAATATGTAATTAAAATTTAACTAATCGCTAGTTTATGTATATCTCGATGGTTACAGAAAAAAGTTTGATTATGAAAACGCTTAAGGAGGAAAATACCTTTAAAACTAAAAAAAAAATTATTATTTTTTTTTATAAAATATTAGTAAAACATCTCAAGAATATATTCCCAAATTTTTAGAACGATATTCGAAGTCCTTTTGTGTGTTTTAGTAAAAACTCTATAATCATATTTTAGTATGGTTCATTTCAGTTAAATTTAACCATGCTTTGTCACTTTGAATTTAAATAATTTCCGTTTTCTTGGCTTTATCTCTTTTATTATTGCATTTATGTAAATTTTAAATTTGCAGTTTATTTTTAGAAAAGAATGGAAGATTGATTTGTTTCGAATATACGAATTATTTAATTTTTTAACGAAAGCTCATGATCAATTGTATCTGAAATGAGGTATACGAAAATATTTCACAGCACAAACGTTTGTCGCTTACAAAGAAATAATTAAAATTTTTTTTTTAAAAACCGTATCCTTTATTTAATAAAATAAAATACTGTCTGGCAAGGGGAGTATTTAAACCGATTTGGGGGAAATTAATTTATATATATATATATATATATATATATATATATATATATATATATATATATATATATATATATATATATATATATATATATATATATATATATATTGTAGAGTAGTAACTCCCCCTTCAGTATTGTAGTAATAATTTAGATCAATGCGCCCCTTGGGTTACGGATTCAACGTCCAAAAAATTCCGAAAAAAAAGTTAGTTTGCAATGGTTACAAGAGGGGCGTGTAGTGTAACGGGCGTGTGTAACGTGCATCTGAGAGGTTCCAGGTTCGAATCCATGTATCTCCTTTACAATTTTTTTTTTATTATTTCAGCAATTATGGTAAACAATGTTATAATTTTTTTTTTAAAGGAGAACTCTTACGAAAACTAGAGAGCTAGTCCGAAATAATTACTTCCTTATTTTCAAGGATGACTCCTTTAAAAAAAAAATTAACATTGTACGATATGATAGAGAATTAAAAAAAAAAATTATAAAGAAAATGCATGGAATTGAACCCGGAACCTTTCGGTTACACTTTACACACTGGGCTACACGCCACTGCTGTAAACAATACAAACTAATTATTTTTCGTGAATTTAATTCGTAAATGAAGGCACACACTGGCCCAAATTATTATTTCTACAATACCACGGGAGGACATATTCCAAAATTGCTCCCCAAATCCATGATTCGAACGTTTGATACTCTGCCCTTGTGAGTGATATTATTACAAATATGCTTAAATAATTAATACAGAGAGGAAAATGCGAAATAATAAAAAAAAAATAGTTTTATAAAAAAAAAATTCATATACATGTATATTAAATTCGTAGCCTTTATGAGTGCAAACAATGTGTAATGGAGGCCAGCAGCGCATCGGGAACTGAAATTTTAATCAACAATTCTCATTTATCACAATAAAATTTTATTTAAATTATTTTCAATTTTTCAAAAAATACCAGAACTTAATAATTTTTTTTTTTTTTTTAAATGGCTTCTAAAATTTACAAAATAAAATGAAGACTTTGGTAGGAGATGAGTTTTCAGCCGCCATACACACATTGTCTGCATAAGAAAATGCAAAAAATAATTTGCAATCGTCTGAGAAAAAAATATTACTCATCCTGTTTTCGTATGGTAAGCGTAATTAATTTTTTCGGGCGCACAATTATCATTATTTCGAAACAAAAATTTGTTTTGCTTTTTTTTTTTTGTACTCTTTATTCGAGCAAAAAATCGAGTGCAGAAACAATGAATAAAGAGTTCGTTTTTTGGCTTCACTGGCACAATAGTAGTGATCTGGTCTTGTTAGGGGGGGCACGGGGATGTGTAGCAATGCTGGCTGATCCCTACACAAAGACTGCACTCAGGGCTTTTACAAAAAAAAACGTACATAAATAAAAAAAAATAATTAAGCCGTGTCTGTCTACATATGGCCGGCCTATGGAACTTTGGAATACACTTTTGCAACCATACGCCACAGAAACCAATGTTCCATAGGCGGTTTTCAACATTTTGTTCATTTTTACATTGCCTTCAAGGTCAATTCACACTTTAATCAAAGTCTTATATACAATAATAGATTTAAAATGGTTCATTTTAACAGTTTATAAAGTGTTTTTTCTCTTTTTTCATAAATTACACTCTCTCTCTTTTTAAATAGTATGTTTCAACACATTTAAGAACACGTAGCGAAGTATCAATTATATATAAAAAAAAAAACACAATACGTATTTTTTATATTTCCCGTACGTTTTGCAAAAAAAAAAAATAAAATAATGGCACATCGAATGAATGCGTAATGAAAAACGTAACTGATTTTTTTTTAAAATAAATTTTAAAAAAATGTGTGTGGCGCGCAATTTTGAATTGCACTGGTATCGAAAAAATACATAGTATTTAAAATATTTAACCATCACATGAAAGTGCGAAATAAAAAAAAAATTTGTATAGCAAGTTTTTTTTTTTTTTTTTTTGTCAAATTGTTTCATGAAAATTCATGTGGTGCAAAAGTTGTGGGCCGATGGGCCATTAATTAGACCAATTTGTTTTTTGTTTATTTAACGTGGAGAAGGCTTGTTTGTGTTTTTGTTATGTTTAAAGCTAACCTGCTTCACTATCACTCGAATCCGATGAACTACTGGACATACTGGAACTACTTGAGTCGGAATCTGTGCTACTAGACGACGAGGAAAGTCGACCACCGGGGCCACCACCACTTCCCGGAGCTGCGTCCACTTTAGCGTTTTCATCTGTAAATAAATTCAGTAAATAAATTGAAAAATATTTACGTTGTAAATAATTAACACTAGAAAGAATCGTGTTTGATACCTGATGATGAGCTAATCGCTCGAAACCGGTTCGCAATTTAAACAATTAAATATTAAGGGTGGAGTTCAAATAAGAAAGCAACTTTTTTATTTATGGCTATTTTGCTTGTTGAAATTTTTTTCAAATTAGGGATGGTTTCAAATAGAAAATTTTGTTTTTGAAACATTCATTACTCTTCTCTGTGGGGGGAGGGGGCCCTTTTTCACAAGTTTTTAAGCGTTTACAGGGAACGCCATATCTCAAAAAGTAATGAATATTTTTTTAAATATTTTTTCATTATTTTATTCCTAAAGGACCTGTCCATAAAGCTGAGTATGGGTTTCAGGTAATTTTGAAAATTAACTATAAAATTGTAATCCCAAACTTCTAAAAATTATAAAACCCAATTTTTTATTAAAAAAAAAAAATGTTTAAAAATAGTTACAATTGTTTAAATGGAAAAAGCATACTCCACTTTATGCGCAATATGTTTATGAATAAAATAAAAAAAATTAAGTCTCTATCTTTTCTAGAACTTGAGATATGATTTTCCTTGTCGGGAAAAACACAACTTTCGGGAAACGGTAAAAAACAAAAATAATAACAAAAGAAGCGGTTTACTCACTGTTTATTAAAACGTCTACAAAGTCATACAAATAAAAGAACATTATTTCAATGCATACTATAACTCGTGTACACACCAAAACTAAATATTACTGATCAAATCGCGAGGGGGGGGGGGGGCGAGCGTTATCTGCAAAGGACCAGCAACTTGGCTGTGTAGCGGCTCAAAAATAAATATTTTTCTACTTGGAAAAAAAATAAATTTTGGCCATGTTTTATATATCATCGTGTTTGCAAAGAACCACAGAACGAAATAAAAACAAAAAACGAGATTCGAAAAAATTAGTTTTATTAGCCGTTTCTGGCGTGAACTCCCCCCTTAAACGCAAATTATTTTCATATTTATTTATTTACTTTGTGAATTAAATTGTTCGGTTACGGGCTAGCTTTCGAGTAAGTTAACGCATCATCAGGTAAATGATTCAACGCCCTGTAATACGTTTTTACTATCTATCGGTTTCCTCGGTAAAAGATTTCGTCAATTTTGTATTACACCTGATGATGAGTTAATCACTTGAAAGCTAGCTCATAATCGAGCTGTTTAGTGAAAAGTGACTAAGTACACTGAGAAAAATTCTTGACTCAAAAAAATGATTTATCTCAATAGTGTCAAAAAATATTTACTTCAACAAATAATATACATCAAGAGATCAAAATAAAATTTTTAGTCCTATGACGTGAATATATGTAAATTTTTTTCATTTTCAGGTAATTTAAAATGTAAAAATTAAGAAAAAATTATTTAAATGTTATTTAAATTGTGTAAAATAATACGACATCAAGTATACTGGACTTAAAAGATGGAGAAAAAGTATTTTCAATCTCTTGAGACTACCTATTATGAGGGTTTTATTAGTTAGTTTAATTTAAATGCAAAAAAAATTAAAAGATTTAGAACGATTTAAAAAATAAAATTTCATCAGCGTGTGGATAGGTAAGCAATCATTTTTCTGAAAGACGGACGTTCAAATCTCACTGTGGGTAAAATTTTTTTTTTAATAATTAACTAAATAAATAATTTTTTTTTATATAGTAGTATATATTTTAGTCTCGAAATTGCAAAAAGTAGATAAATATTTTTATCTACGGCTACCATGAAATTGCTTACTTATTGTACAAAATACTATCTTAGGTAAGCTATGTTTTACATACAGCTGTACGAAAAATGAATCTTTACACGCACATATACGTAAAATACCACAGCTTACTACACTTTTATTAATTCTTATGCTGTATGTTATATTAAAATCTGTACAAAAATTTTACCTAGCAACTGAAGTTTACATTTGTTTTGCATAAATTTCAAATTCTATTATTCGTATCAATTTATATTATTTATTGTGAAGTTCATGTTAGTCGTAGATAAAGTATAGTATACGTAACTCGGTTGTAAGGCATATTACACAGGCTCTTGCGTAACTTTTTCGCTCGTGTAATATGCAACTTACAATCTCAATCACGTAATATTTGAGGCTATTTTGACATTATGGGAAAAAATAATTTTTTGAGAAATAAAAAATATTTCTTTACTTCAAAAAAATATTTTTTTATTACTACTAACTTGGCGCATACATTTCTGTACGCAAAATAGCTGTTTGTCCACTGTACTCTTCCCACATACTTTTTGCGTGCGGAAAGTAACTTTCCACACACAAATTGACAATAAAACACGCAAAATTTAATCAAAACACGCAAAGCCGCCTCTTGATTTTTTATTTAATAAATATTTCATAATTATTTCTATAGAAACCACCAACAAAATATTTTAAACAATAATTAATTCAGAAAAAAAAAAGACGAACACTTAAAAATATTATTTTAAAAAGTAATAAAAATATCAAAAATAGTAATAATAATAGAAAAAAGTATGTGAAATTCGTAATAAAAAAAAGTATGTGCAACTCGTGCGGGATTGTCGATTGCCCACTCAAGCGAATGAGCGCAGTCACTACGTTCGTGCGCTCAACTTCACTTTCGTGTGCAATCGACAATTTCCCGCACTTATTGCATAATATACTATTCTGACACTATTAAAAAAAATCATTTCTTTAAAAAATGAACAAAATATTTTTTTACTTAAAAAAAAAAATTTAAATAAATTCTCTCAAAATTTTTTTTTGTTTAAAAAAAGTTATTTTGTTGTAAAAAAAATATTTTTTTGACACTGCTGAAAAAAATCATTTCCTTGGTTCAAAATTTTTCAAGTTTACCTCATTATGAGCATTATAATGTATTTAAATATTTTAATAAACTGAAAATATACATTTTGAGCGCATTGCTTTCATCATTGGCAGTATAAAAAGAGAAAAATAATTTTCGGATTTAACTCAAAGTTTCAATTAGTTCACTAGCAAACAGACAGGGGAAATCACTGAAATGATTTCAAATGGAAAATGATCTCGCAACATTAATGTCCTCAAAAAATGAATGAAAATGAATCACCAGATCACGCACACCACCCCTCTGAAAAATGAAACTGCGCAAATCACAACCGATGGAACGATAAGAAATATGATAAGCTACGCAACTGAAATGTTTGAAACAATGCAATGGCTAAAATTTATTGAATAAATTACAGTAAAACCTCGTGTGAATTAATTTTTAAACTGTGTAGATTTTTTGATCAGTTGAAAAAATTATGTCCTAAAATAATTTAACACTTTTCATACCGGTTTTAGAAGTAACGCCCAGATTTTCTATTTTGGAAATTTTTTTTTCACATGTAGTGAAAAAATTGACTGCCCGGGGGAACCATTCAATCATGGATATGCTTTCGGCTAATCTGATTCACTTACTCACAATCATGTAACACAAACAAACAACAAAATATGATAACCTGTGCCAAGCTATCACTCGTATCTTTGAATGGTAACCTTTTATTTTCTAGGTAGAAACATATTCAGATAGTGGGGTCACAAAAAAAAAATCACCGATAGGAAAAGTGTTAATTAAATCTACACTTTTTTTTTAAAGTACTATACCTTTTTTGGTTGGCTTTTTGGCGCTTCCTAATTGGCCTGTTACGTCTTGGAGGCGTTTTTCTAATTCTTGTTTCTTTTCGGCCATCTGCTCGTCTTTTGACTTTCCGGACACTTTCTTGTCTGTATTAGAACATACATATTGGACTTACATATACGAAACAATAACAGCACCTTTCTGCACTAACAAAGCAATTGTACTTACAAATTGGCACTAAAATTTATCCTCTTATGAAGCACTTGAATGAGTAAAATGGTTAAAAATTCATTATAAGTCTCGTCAAATAACAACTTGCAAAATATAATAAAAAAAAAATTAAAAGATTTAGAACGATTTAAAAAATAAAATTTCATCAGCGTGTGGATAGGTAAGCAATCATTTTTCTGAAGGACGGACGTTCAAATCTCACTGTGGGTAAATTTTTTTTTTAATAATTAACTAAATAAATAATTTTTTTTAAATTTTTATAACAGTATACTTGAATTTTTAAATCGTGCTAAAACGTTTCGCTAAAGAATTCCAAAAAACGAAAAAAAACTAAATTATTTACATCTACTAAAAGAAAGCGTACCAAAAAACATTTGAACAATTATCCAAAAATAAAAATAATTTAAAAAAAAAAAAAAAAAAAAAAAACAAAAAAGAATCGAAATTTCTCCAGTATTCATTTTGAAAATGACTGCACTCACTATAGTTTTGTCGCTAGACTTTAAAATATTTTCAGTTTGACAATTTGAAGTAGTGCAGAAAAAATGCTGTCAAATTTTTATTACACTTTAAATACCATCATGCGTTTATAGTAAAAACTAAGAAAACCCAAAACAAAAGAAAAAAAAAACCAAAAAAAAAGATTAGACAAGAACACAACCTCCACCGTCTAAACATAATTTGAACCAATACGCCCAAACACAATGAACTGATAGATTTTTATCTATGATCAAAAAGCGTTCCCCGTACGTTCTCTATGATTTGAAAAAAAGACCATGAAATGCATGAAAATGTGAATATTATAAAAATCAGATAAAGCACACAATAAATATGAAACTTTTTTGTTGTTTTGTGTTCAAAGGGTTAAATGTTTTTTTTAAAAAAAAAAAAAACGTTTAAGTATACTCTAATATCTCTCCCAGAAAACTGATTTTGCGTGGCCCATCATGTACAGTGGCTATCCAATGGTACGTACTCCGATTTTACGTAGTGACGTCAGCGATTTAGTGGGGTTCTCCTCTCACGGATATGTTGTTGTTTGTCTGTGTTGGTCAAAATTTATGTACCAAGCCATAGTCAGGGCCGTAGGTAATATTGTCTCTGAGGGTCTCGTAGCCTTTAAAAATTTTAAATTTCACTGCAGATATATATATATATATATATATATATATATATATATATATATATATATATATATATATATATATATATATGCGCACATATTCTGTATACGTAATATGCAAAATGCAAATGCAAAATGAGTAACGTAAAATTCTAGAATGTTCTAATCGTCAACTGGCAGAGATATCAAAAAACAGACTTCACCGTTGAATTGGTCATTAAAAATGAGATTAAACAGCGTAGTTAATAGAAGTAGTTAATATTACGTATTAATATATATAACGTAGTTTATATATATATATATATATATATATATATATATATATATATATATATATATATATATATATATATATATATATATATATATATATATATATATATATATATATATATATATATATATATATATATATATATATCGTGAATTATCGAGAGTTATCGTGTCCGCACCATAACTCTCGAACGAAACGTCCTAGGTTTACGAAATTTGGTGAAAATGTTGGAAGTCCCAAACCGTTGGACAAGGTCGTTAGCCAGACACGTCGGATGCCAGGAACATGGTGTTTGTTCTTGCAAAAAAAATTAGTTTTTTGCCAAAATTTCCACTTATCCAAAAATTTTTGCGAAATTTTTTTACACCATTTAAACGAGGAGAAAAAATTACGTTAAAAAGGTCTGTAAATTATCATTCTGTGTCAACTAGTTTTCGAGAAAAATTAATTTTTATAAACGGGCATTCACTATGTTATGCAGGATGCTGCAACAGGGGTATTATGGATAATACTACGTATGTACATAACACGATAATATAGCTTGTCGTATAATGGCTTGTATAGTCACATACATATGTATATATTATGTTTGTATGTTAATATGGCTTTTTTTTACGGTTCCTAAGAAAGTCCTATTTTTTTAGAGCTTCGAAAGAAATCTTTCGGGACTATAATAGAAATTTATTTTATGGTCTCTAGAAACCGAAAATAATATTCACTAAAATTTATATATTTGTATTTAGTCCCACACTGTTGGACAAGTTCATTAGCCACCCATATCGGATGCCTGGAACATGGTTTTTTTTGATCATTTTTCGTGAAAAAAATTAGTCTTTTGCCAAAATTTTCTCAAGTTAACAAATTTTTGCGACATTTATTTACACCAGTAGAAAGAGGGTGTAAGAAAATCACTTAAAAGGGTGAAAAATCACAGAAAAATGGATTTTTATAAACGGAAATTCGCTATGTTATGCAGGATGCTGCGACAGGGGTATTTTTGTTTTTCACGCGACTTTCGCGTCTTTATGAAACAGAGTATACTCTGGTAGTACAATTTTGCGGTATTTTTGAGCAGTTTTCAGTTCATAACGGTGGCACTGAAACCGTTTTCGACATTTGTAAGAAGATTTAATATGAAGTGAAACTTCCGCCACACTTACATATTCAAGACTTATATGTAAAAGCGTGGCAAATGTGCAAAATATCAGTTTTCATGGGGGAGAAATTGTGAAAAAAATGCTTAACAAAAATTAATATATATTAGGTAGATGTTTTTTAACGGCAATTATTATCAATTTATCCAAAAATCTAAAATGGAGAACTATATTTTTGAAAAGTATAAAAAAAATTCATACATTACCTGTTGCAAAATCTACGCCTGAAAATCTAAGTTTCAAAAATAAGTTCTTCAACTTCAATTTTTCTGGTAAAATTTATAAATTTTTTTCAAAATTTCTATTATATCAACGTTAACGTTTTTGAATCATTATTCTATGTAAACCGGTTTTCGAGAAAAATTAATCCCATGTTTTCGTACGTTATACTTTGTAGAGGTCAACGATCATGCAGTGGGTGACGTTTAAGGGTTAACACCCCACCTTAATGCACCCAAAATTACAAAATTTTTGAAAAATGTTTTCAAAAAATTTGAAAAGCAATGAGAAATAACTTATATTCTACCCAATTAAAAGTACACAAAAAAACAAAATGGCGGCTGTATGATGTACCTAAAATTGACGTCTTTTTTGGCTCTTGTACCTAAAATTGACGCGCTCTTTGGCTTGCAATCTTTGACGTTTTTATATCAAGAGGCTACAGTTAATATTCAAGTTATACTACAATAAATCCGGTTTGAGAATATAGTTTCAAGAAAAACATGTTTCAAGTTTTGAATAACGATTTATGTAATTAGCAACGCCAGGGACATTATCAGGGTCAAGAAACAGAGTCGCTTAATTCAAACTTTTTTCAATGCCTGACCGAAACACTTTTGGGCGAATTATTTTCAAATAATATAAAACATAGTTCTCCATTCAGTTAAAAGGGGGCGTAGAACAAGTAACACTTTAAAAAGTACAATCTATCAATTTATTGGTTTAATAAAAAGAAAAAAAACACCAAATTCTACCATGCTACAAAAAAAAAATATATAAAAATGTATTTAGTTCCAATTACATACGCCAGTAGCACTGCCATACAATTCATCTTTTAAATTTTGACTCAATTTTAACTCGACAATTTAAAACGCAACATTTTTTTTTTTTTTTTGAACAAAGTAATGGAAGTGCTAAAATCGGTGGATCGTTGAGCTACCCGCCGCAGACGTTAAGTAACGGAACTTACAGTAAGGCTTACGTGGTTTTTTTCGAAGACATGATGCTACGTAGCTCTCAAGCTCACGTAATGTTGACGGTTTCAGTGTTTCGAAATCGATTTCAATCTCATCCGGATTTGAGTCCCGTAACGATGGCTCCCTCGATTGAATTATATGTACCACACGTCCCAATTTATCACCTGCATAACAAAACAAAACAGAAAAAAAAAAATTGCGACCGAAATCGAAATTAGGTTCCGTTTGTCTGTGAAAAAGTGGATATGTTTTTGGTAAATCTGACCCCCAGTACAGTCTAGTTGATGACGTGCTTTGCTTAATAAACTAAGGTACCCGGGTTCGATTCCATGTCACTCCAATTAATTTTTTTTTTATTATTATACGTAATACAGTATAGCACCGATAATGGAAACATCAGTTTTGGAAATTTTTTTAAGAGCATCAAATTAGTCAACATCACTTTTGGAAAGTTGCATCAAAAATGTCAAGTAGGATTGACCGGGGTAATTGTGAATTGGGGCAATTGTGAACGGCGCCTATAATTTCTAAAATAACATTAATATTGTTAAAAATCAACTCTTAATATGTTTTTCTGTACTTTCTTAATATGCTATTAAAATTTCATAACAATTCTCCAAGTATTAGTATCTTTTTTTTTTATTTTGAAAAAACTCTTGCAAAATTTTATGTATATTACTTCGACCAATCCTCAAAAAAAAATTTTTTTAAGTACATTTTCTTTTAAAAAAGTGGTCTAAGTCCTGAGAGGGTTCCTTATTAATTGCTAAAGAAATTGGACAATTTATCACCAATTCACAATTACCCCATGATTTTAAAACTGTGGGGTAATTGTGAACGTCATTCACAAATGCCCCCATTCGGTCAAAAATTTCAGTAGTGTCCTTTTCAGAGTTGAAAATGTTAATGAAGGTGCTGGTGACCTTATTTATTGTACAAGTTTCCGTTGTACCAACAATACAAAAAAAAAATTGTTTTTTATTCATGTAAACTAAATGTATTTCCTTGAAAAAGTCTCATTTTCCTTGTTTTTATATGAAAATCATGAAATTTTTTTAATTTTTTATATGATAAAATGACAAAATATCATCAAAATATCATTTGTGGCTTGTAATAAATTTGTTCCTACAATTTTTGTTATTTTTCTTTAACCTTGATTTTTTGTAGAAATTTGAGGTATGCGTAACTTGCATTAAACAAAGAGAAATTGTGACCGCTAAAGTATGATGAAAAATTTAAAAGTGGAGTAAATGTGAAGAATTTGAGTTGGGCTTTACTCTGACGTACCACACTTCTCTTATAATCCATTCTAAATAATTTTTCTGATGGCATTCACTTTTACCCCGAAATTCATAAGATTTGCAAAACCACACCGGGGAAATGTGAATGGCTTATAAAATTTTTGTTTTTCATACGAATTTGCTCAAAATTTGTATGGTGCATCCTGAATAATGTAGAATTAAAAATAAATCAACCATAATGTGATATATAAAATAAAAAATACTTAACTCATGAAAATCCATTCACAATTACCCCGGTCAACCCTACATAAATATTAAATCCATGTGCAATAGACCATGACGCATGATTTTATCAAACGAAACAAATAAATATACCGCTAATTGTAGTGACAAACAACAACAGACCTCAAAGCGTGGAAGTGTGGATTTTAATTATTTATTGTACATAGAATGTTTACCTATAATAGAGGTTCCCAATAATTTTTTTCTACGGACCCCTTCATCCAATCACTAATTTGACAGGGACCCCTAAATTCAAAGTGATTTTTAAAAAAATTGTAGTCTCTCAGATAGCTAATGACACTTCTACAATAGTTTATAAGTTGCAAAATGAAGGTGTTTTTTTTCATGAGTAGCAAGTTTGGCAAACGAGGTTGCAGATCGAATTGGATAATTGCGACGAATAAAAAAGACACTCATTTTGCACGTGTTATAGCCCGTCCACATTACACAAACTTTTGTTTGTACAAACTTTTACACAAACTTTTGTTTGAGCAAACTTTTGTAGAGAATATTGGTAAAGTTTGACCATATATAAATGGGATGACTTCTCAAGTACAGCAATAATTATTAGTATTGTGCGCTGTAGGTTGTCTACTTATCTAGGTTAGTGTTAATAGAAACCGCCACTCATAAAACAGGTAATATATTTAAGCACAATTGGAGTGAGCATAGGGTGATATTTGGTACAAGTAATAAAATAACTAACTTTTTAAAAGTTTATAATCACTCTCAAAAACTCATCCCAAATATCGATGGTTAAAGTATACAATACACTAGATACAAGTAGGTACACATTATTTTTTTGAAGCAAGTCACCTTTTATACCCTACAAAGTGTCGGTCGTAATAAATATTTTTAATTTAGTGATAATAAATATTTATTGTAGGTATTCAGTTTTAACGTCTTTCGGAGACCATTACCCTAGACTGGAATGAATCGAGAAAGGCGGGTGAATAGAAACACAAGGAAAAATGTTCTCATGAGCTTGGTTTAAAAACACTAAACATAAATCGGAATAGATATCTTTCTTAAAATATAGTAGAATGATAATATTTTTTGGTAACAACAATAACTAAGGTTGAAGTTGAATAAAAAATATTGAAAAATCAATTTAAATTGACGTCTTCAACGCAGTGTTACTTTTTGTTTTTAAAACTTTCTCTAAAAACTATTTATTTTGGTGCTCTAATGAAAGAATTCTTGTTTAATCGAAATTTTAGTTATATTGAAACATAATATCTTAAAAATTTAAAAAAATATTTATTGTCAATTTCTACACAAAATCATTTTCATTTCAATTTCTACACAAAATCATTTTCATTTCAATCATAGTCAAAATTAATTTGACTATTGGCGACGCAAAGATTCTCACTCGCGCCTCTGGTGGTAAAATTAAAATTAGCATCAAGTAAAAATATACGTATACGACAAAATCATGAAGTATTATTTCTTTTTTGGATGTATAAATACAAAAAAATTCGAAATTATGTTATATTTCTGTTTCAATTTTGGTCGGCCCTACGGATCGTCCCCATTCACCCGGTTATCGTCTCTTTTGACCCCTATTTACCATAGAGAAGAAATTACATTATTTTTGTAATTTTTTTAAAAACCAGGGACATTTTCCAAAATTTTTGATTAATGTAATAAAGTGACCATTCTCGCGTAAATTTTTAGTATATTAAATTAATGTTCTTTAATATATTAATTAATATAATATTAAAGAATACGTACTCATAAAATAAATATAAAAAAATACGGTGTAAAGCCTGAATTCGTGCCTACTCAGTCATTTTTATGGTAGTTGTCAAACGTACACGTTCATACCAACTTTTTGATGCGAGATACAAAAATCCACAAACACTGGTACAAATTTCAAATATCACGTTCATACGTATTTTTGCCCAAACTTATGTTTGTGCAAACAATTTATTCAAACAAAAGTTTGTGTGATTTTACAAAATGTTTGCGCAAACTTCACGTCCACACGTACCATTTGCACCAACTTTTGTTTGTGTAAAAGTCTGTACAAACAAAAGTTGGTGTAGTGTAGACGGGCTATAACATACAAAAAAAAAAAGCTCCCATAGGTACATAGAGGCTAACCTACAGATTGATAGTCTATTTGATATTTTTTTTCCAAAATGAAAACTGCGGCCGCAATCGTGGGCACCAATTTCCGTCCTTTTTTAAAGACACTTTTTTCAAAACATAATAATTATAAAAAATAAATAAAAAAAAATATTTTTGTATTGTCAAATAGTGGTACTAATCGTAAAAAAAATTCATCTCCATTCCCCCATTCTATCCATCCGAAAAAAAATCGTGAAAATTGACTATTTTTCAGCCGATGATCACACGGTGATGGTACCTTAAAGATGACTCATACTCAATTGTATTTGAAATTAGGTATAGTTAACTTTTTAACTCAGAATTACAAAAACATAATATAATCCTTAGTTTTTATGTCCCGAACTAATTCCGTGTTAGTTCGGGACATATTAAAATCCCTGAGTGATCGAAAATTTGAGAGAGGTGGTAAATAATTATAGAGTTTTACATTCATATATTGAATGAACGCAAGAGGGCTGTATTGCTTGTGTACTGTATATATTTTATGTATCTGTGAACTCTATGGTTTGGTAAGAAAACGATTAAGACGCCATCCAGTAGCAAGTAGTGACTTTGTATATTTAATATATAGTATAGCATCACGTCAAGTTACTAATTGTTGTGCTAGATGGCATTAAATGTATTAAATTAACAAATTATGGTATATTAATCTACCATCTGTTTTGCTACATTAATTTGTATGTATTTGTGTGTTAGGTGTGTGTGTATGTATGTGTCCGGACTGTTATATTTTAAGAAGTTTTAGTTATGACCACTGAGTGAGGGACATTACTTAGTGCGTGTCAAACACGCACTTGACGAATTTTTATTAATGATACACCGTGTATATGATATAGAATGAATATAATATCGTAATGAGTATAATGACATCTCGCGAACCCCTTACTAATCGTCCGCGGACCACCTTTTGGGAACCGCTGATCTATAATTATGTATTGTGTTCTGTGGCGGTTTTTATCATACGTAAAATGTAAACAAAATCATTTCAAAGCAAATTAATAAGACGACAAATGAAAAAATATTTTCTGAGATAAATAATTTTTAATTCTTCACTTTTTTTTCTCTTATTAATATTTAAAAAAAAAAAAAAAAATTCAAAACATAATCTTACGATATTTATGAATCGCCCCTGGTCAAAAAGCATCACTTTTGTCAAACATCACTTTTGGAGACTACTTTTTCTTAACAAAACTGGTGCTCTACTGTACTGTATTAAGATTTTTCGCGTCAAAAACATATCCATTTTTTTGGGACGGGAAGGACATTTAGTTGGGTCCTTACCGGGTAATTTATTAATATCAAGTGAGAGTTGTCTTTTTTCGTCATAAGACATTGGTTTGGCATTGTCTTCGTCCTCTGAATCGAACGCCATCGATGGGGCGTTGGCCGCCTTTTTCTTGCCTCGTGGAGTGCTTGAATTGGCTTTGGGTCGTTTCGGCGCCGGCATTGATGACGCTTTTGGACCTCGAACTCCTAAAATTTCAATTTTTTATTGAAAGATTAACAGAAAAAGAATAAATCGTGTTTTGATGTAGTGATGAATTATTTTTGGCCCAAAATTTCCAAATTAACACGTTCACTGATTGCCACATGCTGACGCCAAAAGTGATATACTGACTTAAATAATACAAGAAGCCACGTGTGTATTCATGCTTCTACACGGACCAATGTACGTGGGTCCGTGTATGGTTGCAGTGAACGTGTTAATCGATAAATTAACCGACATTAAGGGGATGTTTACTTGAGAGTCGTTAAAAAAAAATCGATTTTTTTTTTTTTTTTGCAGAAATTGGTAGCTAATTATGTGTAGAATATGTTCCCAAAATGATTTTGCTGAAAGTAATTTAAGGGAAGGTTTACTTGAGATTTGATAAAAAAATCGATTTTTTTTTCTGCCGAAATTGTTAGCAAATTATGTGTAGAATATGTTCCCAAAGTGATTTTACTGAATGTAATTTAAAAACAAGATTCTTGCACATTAACCGAATCCAGCTTTCTATAAAAAAAATTCAAAAAACGTAGTTCACGCAATAATGAGTATTAAATATAAAATTTTGAAAATACGTTTCTTTATATATATATATTTTATAATATCTCGAAACTACATTTTTGGAACTGGTGGACACGATAACTCAAAAACTATTCGATGGACCCTTTTTTTTTAATTTTTTATTTTAAAGATAATTCAATTCTTCGGCACCTCTACCTAAGTTCGATACACTTTCAATATTTTTTTTTTATTTTTAAATTTACTTTAAAGAGCGAAAAATAAGACAAAAATCGTAATCAAAAGTTCAAACATCCGCCATTTTTTTTTCTTTCAGCAATTTATTGATATTATAGGTAGAGGTGCCGGTACTCTTCATATATTTTATAAATGTTTTTTGTTTTTGGATTTCGGTGGTTTATTACCGGCGCTAGGATGTCCACCAACAAGGCATTGGATTTTCGGATCGTCACACTGCACTATCTATAAAATGAACACTTTTTTATATTTTTCCTTGAAAAATTTTTTTTGTGTATTTTAATACTTAATAAATATGTGCACAAAATTTGAAATTGATATTTACTTCCGTTCTTGAGAAAAAAATTCTAGAAAAATATATAATTTTTAAGGACTCTCGAGTAAACCTCCCCTTAAGCAATGATGAAACCAGTTATGGTGTGATTTTCGAAATTTAGTTTTACTAAACTTTAGTGACCAGAAATTTATCACAGAATTTTGAAAGTCAAACTGTTTTTATTGCATATTAAAAATTTCACTAATATTTTGGATCACTAAAATGATTTAAATATATATATATATATATATATATATATATATATATATATATATATATATATATATATATATATATGATTTAGAAATGAAAATTGAAATTATTATAGAAGACCCTCGAATGTTTAATTTAAAAAAAAATTATAGGTCGAATTAATTCTAACTAGGAAAAATTGTAATTCAAGTTTACACAAAATTTCAAATTTGACCTTTTCATTATGAATTTAATTCTGAATCCACTAGAACTGGGTTTTGAAATTCTTGCTACTGAATAAATATTTCAAAATCCTAGACATTAGCTTTAACGAAAACCTAATTTATAACCTCACAATTTAAAAATTTAAACAATAAACGGACAAATTTTAAATTTGAACTGTTTTATCAAGAAAAAATTTTAAGGGTTCCGAAGAAAAAATTCGAAACTCTTATAATATCATCATGTGTGTCTACATCTTTCTACGTATGAAATTGCTTGATGGATTTTCTTTCGCGTACTAGAAAATGGTGATGAAAATTTGTGTCATTAGAAAGAGCTCGTAAAATGAAACTGAGGATTCTTTTACCATTTACGAAATACTCAGCTTGAATGGTCAGCTCCGTTAGAAGATTTTCTGAATCGTTTGATCTCGGAAAATTTTAATATTTGTATGATTTAATATATTTTGAAGAATTTTATTTAAATTCAAAGAATTGCTTTTAAATATTTCTCTGTTCAAAAAAAGTGTCGATATTTGTGTCGCCTAGTATCAAAATCTACTAAATGCACTTTTCGAATTTTTTGATTTTTTAGGGTGATTAATTTTTAAATGCAACAAGGCATATGCCCCTTAACATTTTCTGTTGTAATTTTAACTGCTTACTAAAGAAATCTGCAACTGAAATATAACATAATTTTCAAATCCTGCTAAAATTACATTGAAAACTTTACAAATCCTGCTAAATACCCATACATAACCTATATTTTAGATTTTAACCGTTCAAATTTTAATTTTTTCACTGATATGTGGGACGTACGAAGGATAAAATTATGTTTTCACGTAAAATTTGTATTTTAGTACTTATCTAAAATTTTAAATAATGAAATCGTAGATGTAAATGAATTATTAAGTAAGCACTTTGGTTTTAAGTGACAAAATGAAAATAGTTTACAATATTACAAAACAAATTGTATCGTCTAACCCTGATACATCCAATATTGCTGAATCAAGTGTTTTTTAAATAAATTTCCCTTATAATTTCTGTTTTAAAACGCACTTTATATAAATGTTACTATCAAAACCTACTAAATTCAAATAATTTTGATTAAAAAAGGGGTAAAACGATAATTTTGTTTTTTGATAATAGTACTAATCATCTTTTTTACCTTGTTAGTTAATATAATTATGACTTTTTAATCGAAAAATTAATTTTGAACTGAGTTATGGTTTTTTGCGATTTCCCACCATCTTTATAAAGTGGAATTAGTAGATTTTGATACTAGGCGACTCATTTGTCTGAATTATATGGTCGGCTAAATGATCGGGAAACGACATTTCATATTACACGACCTAATATATTATTCTAATTAATGGCGGAAATGATTCCTTGCTACAAGAAGTCTATTCAAAGTTAATGAATTGCTTTTAAACATTTCTCTAATGGTCGGAAATGTTATCCTACATATGACCAAATCGCACAAAACTATCCGAGATGTTACCGAGCCGTGACTGAAAAAAGCTGTGAAACACTGAATTTGATTTGACCTGAAAATAAACATTCACTCGAATTGCAAATCTTATACAGGTGTCCCTAATAAAACTACCAAGATGGAGATTTCGTGAACAGTAAAAGATTATACCAAAGCACTTGACGTATCGAATGCTACTTATCAAACTTCTCAAAATTCCATGTAGTTTAGAAGCTACGGCCAATAAACCCATAATTTCAAATTTCTTTTAACGAATTTCCATTCTAAAGATTCAGCTATTACAGCGGGTGTCATGAAAAGATCTGAGCCCGAAACTATCGACAGAAATTTGTTTTGGAGCCTCGAGAAATCGACAATGACCTCTAAAATTTGTATATATATGTATATGTATGTATATATGTGTCTGCGCGATAACTCTTGAACGAAACATTCAATTTTTACGAAATTTGGTGAGAAAGTCAAAAGTCCCAAAAACTTGAATGCGTTCGTTAGTCAGATACGTCCGATTTTTGGGAGCCAAAATTTTGGCCATTTTTAGAGGTTTTTTACAAAAATTGGAGAGATTTCAAAAATTCTTTAAATTTTTTCAAGAACGTGCCATCACCGATTTTGAAAATTTGCTCACTGTTAGATTCAATGTTTGAAAATTCGCTATGTTATGCAGATGCTGCGACATGACAGCAGTACTTTTGTCAATAACTTTTTCACTAGTGAGAACCAATGAGCCATTTTCTCAAAATATCTACATCTCTATGATTGAAATTTTAATTTAAAAATTGCTATGTAACCGCAAGAGAAAATTGTTTAACACCAGGGTGGCGACACGGGTTATTCGGAACTACATCTCTATAGTTGGAATATTAATTTCCAAAAAATAAACAATATTCCTAGGTAACCGAATTGGAAAATTTCGTTGCTAAAGTGGAATTAACAGAAGGTGATTTTTGGTTGGTTAAATTAATATCTCGATTATAGACATGTATTCCCAAATACCTGTGTCGCCGCCCTGGTGACAGATTGCTACATATTTGAGAAAATGGTCCATTGTGGTATTTTTATCGGCACATGTTAACAACGTTTTTACAGAGACATCCTGTATATTCATAATATTACTACAAAACACGCTCTGATTTCGGACGTCCTTGAACACTGAAAATAGACGGGCTTGAGGGAGAGGGGTCTACTGTAATATAAAAAGCGGTCACAACCACCATTTTAAACCAAAATAAATTCAAAATACGCTGCCAATGGGGTGTGGCATACAGCTTCCTCGTACTCGTAAAAACACCAATATATATTTGTATAATTTAATAGAGGTATATAAATTAATAAAAATAAATAAACAAAACGATTTATAAAAATTTGAGCGAAGTGGGGACTAGCAGTAAATAAGATATTGACATTTAATAGGATTTGATGGTAGCGCCGTGGATACTATTACTCCGAATGCAATGAAATTTGTAGGGGCTCATCTAGGAACCAAACTGCACAATTTCTGAAAATTTCATTAAAAACAATCGAATAGTTCAAAAGTTATGCCACTTGGTGCAATTTAGTATATTAATGAAATGACATGGTAGCGGCGTAGCTACCGTTACTCCGATTTCGATTAAATTCATTGGGGACCATCTACGAATCAAACTGCATAATTTCTGAAAATTTCACTAAAAACAATCGAATAGTTCAGAAGTTATGCCACTTGGTGCAAACTGGCGACACACAGGTGAACGGACAGACACCAAACCAAAATTGTTCAGGAATTGTTCTAAAACGTAAAATGTGCGTAAAAAAATTTATTTTGGAGGGAAAAAATTTTTTTAATTTTTCAAAAGTGATCACAATGCTTCCGCTACTTTAGTAGTCTCGGAAGCAATAAACAACAAAACAAAAAAACAACATAAACAGCCACATGGCGATATTTCTAATGTTACCTTTACTCTTTGTTGGTTTTGGTGGTGGTGGTATGTGTGATTGATGTGTGGATGGGGTGTGATGTAGTGCAGCCAGTGACTTGGCGGGCGGCGGGACATGATGCAGATCGGCCGGTAATCGGACGTCGCCGGCGCCCATCGCCACACTCGCAATGCTCGCGCCCACACTATCTGTCACCAACGCGTTATTCTTCCCACCAACACTATGATTACCTTTCGCCGATATATTACCACTACCACTGATTGCCGGCTTCTTCATTTTCTCCTTCTCTTTCTGTTTTTTCTTCGCTTTCTTTTTATTGTTACTCTCCTCCACTAATTTTCGCATTCGTTCTTGCATTGCTAAAAGCTAGAAGAGGACAAAAAAAAAAAAAATAATTAAAAACTGTTGCATAATAACGCGGTGCTATTACTTTTTGGTCCTTCCGAGCCGGATATCACGAAATATATATCCGGCTCGAAGGACCAAAAAGTAATAGCACCGCGTTATTATGCAACAGTTTTTAATTATTTTTTAGAAGAGAACAAAAAAAAAATAATTAAAAACTGTTGCATAATAACGCGGTGCTATTACTTTTTGGTCCTTCGAGCCGGAAATATTTCGTGATATCCGGCTCGGAAGGATCATATCACTATTTGAAAAGGACTTACTTCTTGTTCTAGTAGTTTAAGTTGATTGTTTCGTTCCTCTTCGGCCGAATCATCGGAATCACTGGACGATTCTGAACTGGATCCCGATGAGCTTGAATCGGATTTTGCCATAATACGTTGAGTTTGTGTTGGTGGGGGTTCATCCGGTATTTTAGCGTACCTGAATACAAAAATGGGAGGTCTATAGTTTCACGGGTTATTTACAACAGTGAATAACTAGGGGTATTATTTCTATAAAAAAAAAAAAAAAAAAAAAAAAAAAAAAAAAAATCGATCAAAAATATCACTTACGGCCGGTTTTACAAACCGAGTTTAAACTGAGTTTATTAGTTAAACCAAGTTTAAGTAAATCAGACCGTTTTACATATTGAGTTTATCTGTTAAACTCAGCTTATATTTAAACTACCAATCAAGGTGGCTTAAATCATTTAAACTAAGCTTACCTACCTAAGATCATAGAAAAGATATAACTACGTAAGATCTTCTCTATGGTTGAGGTCGTTTTTAGAGATTCGATTATATTTTTATATTTCTCTACTAAAGCAATTAAATACTCAATCATGGTGACCACATTACTGGAAAACCTGGAAATGTCAGGGAATTCTAAACTTTCTAGAAAAATCAGGGAAAAGTCAAAGAATTTTACCAGAAGACTGGAAAAAATTGATTTTTATAATTTTGTTTATTTAGGGAGAAAACTTCAATCAATTTTTCACTTGTTTTGAGATTAGATTTAAAAATTGGCGCGGATTTCTTTTTTTTTTTTTGCTCGTCATTTACTTTTTTAAGAAAGTGTTAAAAAGTTATTAAGAATTTTTTTTTAGCTTTTTGGGATAAAGTAGGGGCGGCATTTTTCACAAAATAGGGAATTACAATAATTTTTTTCTTTATAGCGTTATTTCTATATAGGTTATGTTTGTAGCGTATATCGCGTATGAAATATATCCGGATACATACGGTTGGTAATTGGGTTGGTAAAATAGAGTTATTTTACCGACTTTGCCGGATACAGATACATACATGTATTGAATGAAATGAGCAAATGATTGAAAGCAAGTTCGCCAACACATGCTTACTTAAACTTTCCTTTAAACTGTATTGTAAAACAGACGCGAAGATAAACTGGGTTTAACTTTTAAACTAGGTTTAGTTAAGCTTAAGCTTAAACTCCGTTTGTAAAACCGGCCGTTAATAGCTTTCAAAAGCTGGGATTGGGTTGTAAAAGAGGATATTAATGTCAATAAATATAAAATTCGAAATAAATCGAAAATAGCTCGACACAATTTAATAATTTTTGTTGCTGTGGTTCTTTTTTTGAAATAATTTTGAATTATCTATCAATATGATGCAAACGATTAGTTTTGTTTCATTTGTTAATGACGTCAGACCAAGTTTAGATAATTTTCACTATACATGAGTTGTCCAACACTAGAGATGGGATTCTACCCGGAATTTTCCCGGTAAAATTCCCGAAAAGTGGGTATTTATTTTAATTTACTATTTATCGTAATATTTTGTTATATTAGGTTATAAAAATTATTATAAAAATTTACACTGACGTTTGTTTTAAAATTGTAACGTCATTATAATGAGTCATTTTTTTTTTGTAGCAACTGTTTTTATTTGAAACTAAATAGTGAAATTTTAACGATTTTTTTCAAAATAGAGAGAAGTTTAATGGGGCGTGAATTAATGTATTAAAGCTAGTGTTTCACCTGACACCTAAATTTTATAAAATTATAATTTTACGAGCGCATGGCTTGAATTTTAGTGTAATCGTAGGTGTGACATACTTAAAATTTAGATGTTATATAATTATAATTTTAGTTGTAGAAATTTTTCTACTTTTTCAATTGAAATTGACCCCCACCTGAAAATCAAAATGGCGAAAACTAAAAAATTTTATGTACAGAAGTGACAGATGTAGCAAATGTATATCTATATCTGTTATTAATGAACATTATTATTGATGAAAACATTTACTACATAATATTATTGATGAAAATTACTAACAAACATTATTGATGAAAAAATAAACTCTAAATTTAGTACCATGTTAAATTGTACAACGACCATGAATGTTTTTTTTAAAAAACTGCCGTTTTATTTTTTAAGTAAATGTATTAATAGTATGCAAAAAATGTAGTTTTTTCTATAAAATGACATTTGGCGCCATTTTTTTTTTTTAATATTAAGTAGTCGTTTTTTCAATCGGTTATAGTCGGTATAGTCGGCTTATAAAATCTAGATTTTAAATGAAACACCTCTTAAAGTAGAATTTTACAATAAAATTATAATTTTATAAAATCTAAATGTTAGGTGAAACACTAGCTTAAGGGGGGAGGGTCCTCCTAATCTAAGATCCCGCAGGTGATTTCTGCAGATATCTGTTTTTTTTTTTTAATGAAACTTAATTTAAATGAATCCTTAATGGCAATGTAATAGATTGCTCCCGGGTTGCCTATCGAAAATTAGCCGTAAGTACCTTTAATTGCCGTCATTAAGCGAATAATCCGAAAGACATTTTTTGACGTTTTAAACTGTCAAATATTTTCAAAGATTTTTTAAATTTACAAATTTTTCTTGTAGTAACAAGAAAAATAAATAATTTTTAAAAAAAATAAGCCAAGAGCCATTTGATTTGATTTTTTTTTTATTTATCTATAAGTATATCTACAATATGTTTTATTTTTTATAAGAAGCTAAAGAGGGAAAATCATAGATTTGTTAATTTTCTCGTTAATTGTGTGCTAAACCCAGCCTACAGATCAAATTTCAACTTTCTAAAACTTCGGGAAGTACTCTATAATTTTGATGATCATCAGTGAGTGAGTGACGAATTTAATAAAATTTACATATTAATAATATCGAAAGCAATAGAGCTATAAAATTGAAATTTGGTACATTTCATAAGACTGGTGACTACATTCTATCCTAACAATTTGGGCTCTTAAGTATTATCCCGACCGAAGTTATCATGGTCCAAAAACAGGCTGAATTGCTTCGAGAAAAGATACAGCTGTGCTCCGTTTGTTTTGTTTTGCCTCGTCTTGGCGGGGGCACGGGGGCACTGTCCCAGATTTTAGTAATTTTTTTTTATTAAAAACTGATATTTTGATCATTTTATTAAACAATATACACATATTGTAGATATACTTATAGATAAATAAAAAAAATTAAAAAAATAAAGTAAAAAAAATGTTTTTTAAGAAAAAGCTTTTATTTAAAAATGGGCTAAATAAATGAAATAACTACTGAGTAAAGTTTGAAGCAATATGCAACATAATTTATAAAAGCTTGAGGCGTTATCATTATTTCTGTTTTGGATATAAGTGTAGCTATTTTACTTTTCAGTACTTACCAAACTTAATTAAACGCCTCAAGCTTTTATAAATTATGTTGCATATTGCTTCAAACTTCACTCAGTAGTTATTTCATTTTTTTTAGCCCATTTTTAAATAAAAGCTTTTTCTTAAAAAACATTTTTTTTACTTTATTTTCTACTTTTTAGTCTGATCACAATTAATTTAAGAAAAGAATTAGAAGTAATTTTTTTTACCTATATTTTAATCGGTTAATTTACCCTAATCAGACATAACTATGGAAACAAAATATTGCAATGTAAAACCAATGGACAATATTTGACAATTCGAAATGTCAAAAAATTGCATAGGACTAAAAATCAACAATTTTGGTTTGGGGCAATTTAGGGAAAAACTAATTATACAATATTGCTTTGTCATCAAGGTTAGACACGTATGCAAAATTTGAAATCTCTAGTTAAATTAGAACCTGTCTAAATTTTGATTCCAAGATTTGATCTAAACCAACATACTAACATAGCAAGTTAAATAAAAGCCTTTAACAAAAAGGCAAAATGGCGGCGCTACAGCTGTTCTAAGTTGAATAAAAGCTTTTAAAAATCAAATCAAATCAAATGGTTCTTGGCTTATTTTTGTATTTGTAACTAGGAAAAAATTATTTACTTTTCTTGTTACTATGAGAAAAATTTGTAAATTTTAAAAATCTTTGAAAATATTTGACACTTTAAAACGTCAAAAAATGTCTTTTCAATTATTCGCTTAATGACGGCAATTAAAGGTACTTACGGCTAATTTTCGATAGGCAACCCGGGAGCAATCTATTACATTGCCATTAAGGATTCATTTAAATTAAGTTTCATTAAAAAAACAGATACCTGCAGAAATCAGCTGCGGGATCTTGTACTTTTAATAATTTTTTTTTTAAGGAACTGGATACATTTATTGTATCAAATGAAGTTACATAGTATAGTACATGTTATGGTGTATTCACTCATAAATTTTTATGCAAAATAAATTAAAGTAAAAAAAATGTTTTTTAAGAAAAAGCTTTTATTTAAAAATAGTCTTAAAAAAATAAAATTACTTTTGAGTGAAGTTTGAAGCAATATGCAACATAGTTTATAAAAACTTGAGGCGTTATCATTAATTATTTCTGTTTTAGATATAAGTGTAGCTATTTTACTTCTCAGTACTTACCAAACTTAATTGAACGCCTCAAGCTTTTATAAATTATGTTGCATATTGCTTCAAACTTCACTCAAAAGTAATTTTATTTTTTTAAGCCTATTTTTAAATAAAAGCTTTTTCTTAAAAAACATTTTTTTTACTTTAATTTATTTTCTACTTTTTAGTCTGATCACAATTAATTTAAGAAAAGAATTAGAAGTAATTTTTTTACCTATATTTTAATCGATTAATTTACCCTAATCAGACATAACTATGGAAACAAAAAATTGCAATGTAAAATCAATGGACAATATTTGACAATTCGAAATGTCAAAAAGTTTCACAGGACTAAAAATCAACAATTTTGGTTTGAGGCGATTTAGGACAAAACTAATTATACATTATTGCATTGTCATCAAGGCTAGACAGGTATGCAAAATTTGAAACCTCTAGCTCAATTCGAACCTGCCTAAATTTTGATTCCAAGATTTGATCTAAACCAACATACTAACATAGCAAGTTAAATAAAAGCCTTTAAAGAATAGGCAAAATGGCGGCGCTACAGCTGTTCTAAGTTGACTCTTTTAATTTGCGCCGTGGAATGCCCAGCCTCTTGTAATCAACTGAATTCAATCGGACAAAAAAATTTTATTAAAATAAGTCATTACGCTTTGCATATACCCTATTTCTGATGAGAATTTTTTTTTTTTCACAATTTAAAATCAAAAAGAAAAAATGTCACTTTTTTGTAAGCAAATTGTTATAAACAATATTTATAGTAATAATTTATGCAAAATTTTAGGTATATGCGAAGGCCAATATCTTAAAGAATATCTGTACAAAATTTCAAGTTAATACTTAATAACTTTTTAAGTTATGTTCCACGGCGCGGAAAAAAACCTGTTTTGAGAAAAATGCTATTAAAAAGTTTTCGTTCTTGAAAAGTAGCGTTAAATCTTTCTGTTGAGATTAAAACATTAGAAATATATTTCTTACGGTTCAAATGAACTTTTAAAGTCAAACAAAAAATGAAAAATTTGAAAGTTCTGGAGGACCCACCCCCCTTAAGATCTTAAGTAATGTTAAAAAAAAAAGTAAAGTGTTTACCTCATTTCAAAAACGTCCTGTAACTTTCGTGCCATTGTGACAACATCATGATCCGGCGGATTATATTTATAACAGTTGGTGAATATCAGTCTAACATCGGCGGCGAATTCATTTGCCGTCCTGTACTCTCTGTTGTCCATTTTCTGTTTCACCGTGCCCAAGTCCATCGGTTTCTTGATGATCTCGTGATAGTCGTGCAATCCCAACAGTTCCGCGTCCACCGGTTTATAGAACGGCCACGCGTATCCCGAATGTTTTTTCGAGAACAACTCCTTCAATATTTCATTGCACGATTTCAACGCGTCCGACAACTTCTCCTTGGACTTGGGTTGACCGTGTTGCGGGGGTGTGGGCGTGATGATCGGCACCGATTGGTGATAAGGCAACAGGCCGTCCTGCTCTTGACGGGATGGCTTCTTAATTTGTCGTCCCGATTCGCGTCTGGTTGATATTTTGGCGGATTTCGCGTCCGACATCATCGGATAGTGCGCTTCCAACGAGGTGGCGGTCGGTGTCGTGGTGTCCGCCTTTCTCTTAACGCCCTTTTTCACTTTTGCCGGTTGCGAGGGCGGTAAAACGGTGGCCGGAAGCGGACTCGCGTCCAACGGGTTGTTTATTGACGACTGTGTCACGTGGTACGCGTTCATCGGCATCTGTTGAGGTAGACTAGTGTGGGTGGCACCGGCGGCGGCTGGTGCCGCCGCGATGGTGGTCGTCGCGGTGCTCCCGGGCACGTTCACCGGCGTCGTGGACGCCAGCGGTAACGAGGTGGTGCGCTCGGTCGAACTGGCCACCGGCGTCGACACCGTCGACGTGACCGACGCCGACGGTCGACCTCGATTAGCACCAATACCAGTGGGTAAACTGCCGCCGCCTACTCTACCTTTCTTGCCTTTGCCCCCTTTTGGGGGCGGTGGGTCTAATTCCACTTCGTCCTTCGGCATCATTGCAACTTTTGTCAGGAATAGCTTCTCCAACGTTTGTGCCATTACAACGACATCTTCTCCGGGTTTATTGTACACGTAGCAATTGGTGAACATTGTGTTGAAGTCCTGTATACATTCTTTACCGGACCAATAGTAATTGTTGTCCAACCGTTTTTTGATTGTTCCCAGATCCATGGGTTGTTTGATGATTTTGTGATAATCCTGTATACAAAAATATAAACCATAGTTACTTACCATTCACAATATGGCCGTCGAAAGGTCTATAGCTTGGGGGCTTGGTTTACCCGGACAAAAATATTGAATCATGGATATGTTTCGTAGTTCAATACACATACATAAAACAATAAAGGCTAACTTCAAAAATGCATCACTGCTTGCATGAGGCAGAGTCAAAAGTTCAAAAATGCATCAGACGCATCAGAACGAAAAATCAAAAGTTCATTTTTGCATTTGATGCGTCAAAACAATACATCAAGAAATTTGGTGATGCGTGTCCAAGATGCATGTCATGTGTATAATGTAGAATTATAACTACTTGCCATATTATGTAGGTATTAACACCAACAGGAATAATTCCGAAAGACAAAGTGTTGAAAAAGATGAATGTATTTACCTTTGATTAAAATTGTTTAAACTATTTGAATACATTTTGCACTCAAAATAGGTATGTAATATTTTTTACTCAAATAATTTCAATATTTTCAATTTCAAGTAAGTTCAAGTTAAAATTAAAAGATAATATACCTATACAAGGACTGTATTACTATATTATCTATAGTCTATCATGCTACATTATCTGTCTTATTTATAGCCAAATCAGAGGCTAAATGATGCCAATATCCCGTTCAAAAACATCTTAATGTGCATGAAATTTTAAGAGAGCATCAGCAACGCATCATGTAGTATTAGACGCATCAGAAAAGTCATGATGCTGTATCGATGCGGTAAAGTTAACATTTTTGAAGTTACCTAAACTCATTCACGATCATGTAACAAAAAAAAAAAAAAACAATAAATAAATACTAATTACTACTGCCATCTATGTAAAATACTTAAAGGAACGCCAAAAATTTTGAAAATTTTAACTCTTTCAAAAGATTTTTTCCGACATTTCACTTAACCCCTGAATCATTTGTATGGTATATTTTAAGGTGAATCGATTACTACTGACAAATAAATTACAAAGTCTATTAGCGAATTTCCAGAATGGAATTCAGCTATTACAGCCACTGTCATAACGCGACTTGAACCCGGGACTATGGCAGAAATTTGTTTTGAAATCCTTAGAAACCGAAAATGTTATTATATATATATATATATATATATATATATATATATATATATATATATATATATATATATATATATATATATATATATAGTGTGTCCGCGCGATAACTCTCGAATGAAACGTCTTACGTTTATGAAATTTGGTGAAAATATTGGAAGTCCCAAACCGTTGGATGAGTTCGTTAACCAGACACGTCCCATGTCCGAAAAATGATTTTTTTGGCAATTTTCGTGAAAAAAATTAGTTTTTTGCCGAAATTTCCCCTTATTTAAAAATTTTTGTGAAATGTTTTTACACAATTGGAAAGAGAAGATCACATAAAAAAGGTCTTTAAACTATTATTCTATGTCAACTAGTTTCCAATAAAAACTAACTTTTATAAACGGAAATTCGCTATGTTATGCAGAATGTTGCGACAGAGGTATTTTTTTTTCTCTATAAATAATTTATGTGAAGAAAAATAAGTTAAATTTTATAATACATGTAACAGTATTAATATTTGATTATTGTTCAATCTTCTAATTTTAATAATTTTAAAAGTAATCAATTTGATTCTGATAGTTGACGTGTACGCACACATAATAACTAATACATAAACATATTATGGGTGTGTTCGTGTCATTTATAAAAATTTGACATTTTTGTAGTTTTTTTTTTTCTATTTATTGCAATAACTAAACGTCCAATATTAAACAAAATAGTTTTTTAATGTTTCAAAAACATAAAAGTAAATAATTTTCAGTTTTTTAAATCTTAAAGTTGGTTTTTAATGACACAACATACTTAAATATATACCTCTGATTCACCTCTAATCATACTTTTGCATTTATTCTTTAGAAGAAAATTTATTTCTTCTAAACATATCCTTCTCTATAATATACTAAAATTTCAAATTCTAAACTTGGAAAATTTTTTGTAATCGATTCACCTTAAATAGGGAAGAAATGCATGTTTTTACAAACATTTTAAAATCGATTTTACAAAAGGTACAGAATTTTCCTTCCCATAATTAATACTTTTATCTTAAAGAAAATAGTCTCGAGCTTTCTGAAACTCTGTTTCTTATTACTATAGCATAATTACATAGGGGTAAAATTTTGCCCGGTTAATATAGGCGTCTACTTAACAGGGGCAGAGTAAATAATAGCATTAATTTAATAAATAATTCTTTAATTCAATTTTTTTTTTAATTTAAATCAATTTCATGAACGAATTTAGGTACTAATAAACAAATATAACGTTTACAAATACACCGTCACATTAGAATCATTGTTAACAAGTTAAAACATGAACAATTATACCTGACCCATACAGGTATACATGTGCACTAGTGGTGGAGAACTATCGATAGCACTATCGATAACTATCGATAGTTTTGACTATCGAAAACTATCGATATTTTTTTTTTTTACTATCGATAGTTTTCGATACTTTTTTTCAGTCATTTCGTTTACTTATAAATACTAAAGATAACAAAAATTTCGTAGAAATTAGAGCCAGAGATATAAAAACAACCATTTTAAGGGAATTTCCGGGCAAAAAGGAATAATTCCGCCCCGGCGTAAAACCGGCGACCTTGTTTTTTTGGCTCGCCGGCTATCTAAATGCCGCCCAACTTAGCTATCAAAGACTATCGATAAACTATCGATAACTATCGATAGTTTCACGACTATCGTAACTATCGATAGTCGGGACTATCGATAGTCAGAACTATCGATAGTTCTCCATCACTAATGTGCACTAGACGTACTAATGTACTAAATAATGTCTCCGTCCAAAAATATTGTATCCGTGTCCGGTTAACAGAAGGTTCGTAATCAGAGGTTCTACTGTATCAAGAATTAAAAGTATTATTGGCCTTGGAAGCAAAAAAAATTTTGAATTGTTGAATTGTGGAATGATTAAATTCCAGTATTCTATGTAGATTTTTTAAGATGCTCTTTTCAAAATCATAGTTAGGCCAATTTTTACTGAAATACAGTCTGTAGGTAAAAATTTTTGGCATTCCTTTAATTTAATGATACTCGATCGAAAAGGTTGCGTTACAATTTTCATATGACGAATATTTCCTTTTACACCTCAGCACCAAAAAACATATCCATGTTAAAAAATGAAACTTTCTGGGTGGGCCACTTTTCGACTATGGCGTTTAACTGATTTTTTTTTTCAAGTTAAAATTCAAATTTTTCAAGAAATCCAAATTTGTAAGTCATTTTAATAGAGCGTTAAGCGACATAAGCTAAATTTTTTTTAATTTTCAATAATTTTTTTTTAAACGGACTAACTATTGAAAAATTAAAAATTGAATTTTTTTTTTTGATGTCAACTTTGAAAGTGAAATCAAAAAATTCTTCCGATAAAAGGTTAAGGGATAGTATGATTCATCCGGCGCCAAAATGACAGTTCCTTACAGAACGCGACAAAATAAAACGAAAAACCGAGAATACAATTTTTCGATATCTCGCTTCGTTTTCGAGATCCTAAATGTTAAACTTGTCTCTAAATTCGGATATATTGTTATGTTGTATAGTATATGTAATATTTTGACACTGAGCGTGTTCCATTTAGAAAACACAAACGACACTGTGTGACATAGTTTTTATAAATTTAAGTGATTTTTGTACTTTCTTTTTTCACAAAAAAAACTAATTTTTTTTTTTGCTGGAGTTGCGAAAATGGGAATGCTCAGAATCACTTGAAATTTTCACCAGACACTAGACAATATTAAGTTACGACTAGTTCAATTTGACAATATACTTCAACTTTGATATAAAAACTAGGCGGTGAAGTTAGTTAAGTTAGTTTAGTTGGTTTTGACAATTTACTTCAACTTTAGTTAAGTCCTTTAGCGGCTATCCTGAGCACAGCCGGTCATATGAATTATACAACTTGAATGACTCTCCCGACTTGAACTCGCCTCGTGTTGGTAACTGTAAGATGCTGTCATCTGCTATCGTAAAAGCATTACTAAAGCAAAAATTGTCTAATAGGTAGGCCATAAAATAATGCAATTAAATTAAGCATTTTCAAAGATCATTTTATTTGGTTCGTTTTACATGAGCCGCTAAAGGGATTAAGGTTAGGTTAGTTTAGTTAGTTTTGATTTAGTTACTTCGACTTTGATATAAAAACTACATAAGTCACACAGTGTCGCTTGTGTTTTTTAAATGGAACACGCTCATTGTCAAAATATTACACATACTGATTATTATACATATACAATATATCCGAATTTAAAGACAAGTTTAACGTTCAATATCCCGAAAACGAACCGAGATATCGAAAAATGTTATTCTTATTTTTCGTTTTATTTGGTCGAATTCTATAAAGAAGTGTCATCAAATCTTGGCGCCGCGCCGTGCTAATCGTAGTCTCGCCAAAGGTTAAATTTTTTTTCATTTACAGTACAACTGAAAGTGCAATCAAAACTACTAAGTACCGAGGCAATTTTTAATTATTTTTTAGGGGTATTATGTTCCCCTAGTTTAGGCCGCTAATCAAAGAAATATTATAGGGAACGTTTATACATACGATTTTCGGGTTATGATCAATTCATTTCTTAGGTTAAATGATATTTTCGGGTTTATACACATACGATTTCTTCTTTCGATTTTTAAAAAAGAAAATGGCGCTTACATAAAATGTCAGCTTTTAAGTATTCACATAACCTCAGATTTTATGTGTATAAAGGTGGTATAAAGCATTATACCTAAATGACAATTATAAAATATAAAATTTGAAATATTATAAAATGTCAACCTTACAATTGCATTTTTCTTTATTTTTTAATCTTATTAAAAATTGAACAAATTCAAATGTCAAAATGTCAATGCAAAAAAAAAAATTGCACGCACACTTATCTTTAAAATAATAATAATATGTATATGATCTTTCTTAATATTTTCAGTTTGCGCCATTTTGATTTTCAAAAAATCCAACTAAAATAGGATTACAATCTATTTTTATAAAAATCGTTTTGAAATCGAAGCCAATACGATCATAATTTGATTACCGGTTTACACATCCAATTTTTATATGATTTTCGTTCGATTCGATTAACATTCGATTAAAATCGTATGTCTAAACGTAGGGATAGTGTAAATAAAGTTAACTTTTATAATATAAATTTCTGTAACCATAGTTAAAGATACTTCTTAATATTTCATCTTAGATTTGATCAAAGATCTTTGACATATATCTATGACAATGTTACAGGGTGGCGATTGAAATCCAATTTCATAATTCCCTGACTTTTCCCTGACTCCTCCCTGACTCTGAATAAAATTCCAGGACCTACCCCAAAAAAAAAAAAAAAATACGCTGCCAATAGGGTGGGCACACAGCTTCCTCGTAGTCGTAAAAGGCTTTAAAACAGTATTCTACCAAATATACATATTATATACCGTGAAATTATATTTTCGCCTTGAAGTTTATAAAAAACTGTTGTAACTCAAAAGACTTAAAGGCTAAATTATAAAATAATAGCAAAAATATTTTAGAAACTAACCCCCAATATACTCTAAAAATTTGAGCGAGATAGGACTAGCAGTAAATAAGATATTGACATTTAATGGGACTTCATGGTAGCGGCGTAGCTACCGTTACTCCGATTTCGATTAAATTCATAGGGGACCATATAGGAACCAAACTACATAATTTCTGAAAATTTCATAAAAAGGAATTGCGTAGTTCCGAAGTTATGCCACTTGGTGCAATTTTGGAATGACATGGTAGCGGCGTTGCTACCGTTACTCCGATTTTGATTAAATTCATAGGGGACCATCGCGGAGCCAAACTGCATAATTTCTGAAAATTTCATTAAAAGCAATCGAATAGTTCGGAAGTTATGCCACTTGGTGCAAAATTGGAGACACACAGACGGACAGACACAGCCCAAACCAAAATTGTTCAGGAAGCTCTAAAACGTAAAATGTGCGTAAAAAATTTGATTTTGGAGAGAAAAAATTTTTTATTTTTCAAAAGTGATCACAATGCTTCCGCTACTTTAGTAGTCTCGGAAGCAATGTTGTTTAAAAAAATAAAGAAATTTCTAAAAATAAAGTTTTTTGATAACCTTTTTTTTTGCTCGTCAGTGGCAAAAATACAGCAAAAAAAAAAAACTCAGTCGACGCTCTCGCCGGGGCGAAAACTGTAAAAATCCCTAACTACGACTGAAATTCCCTGATTTTTCCAGGTTTTCCAGGTCGATCGCCACCCTGAATGTAATAGCGGCATTAGAAAAAAGGGGATACAATAGGCTTGGACCACGATGACGACTTCACTGTACTAACACGGGACTAGCTACAACGAAAAATAATTTCAATATTATAAAATAAAAAATTCGTTGATACCCAAAAATGGTCACCCAAAATTTCTAGCCCACGCCCCTTAAACAAATTACTGCCGTGGCACCCATTTCGCAGCTCGCCACGACCCCGACACGACAATACGATACCTGTCACCAAAACAGTCAAAAAAAAAAAATTTACCGGTAAGTTCAGTTTTTTGGCATCCACAGGTTGTTGAAAGGGCCATGCAAACTGATGCTTCCACACAGCCTTTAGCACATTCTTCTGAAGAAATTGTAACTGATTTGTTACACGTCCGGGTCTGTCCGGGGGCGGAGTCACCATCGGTTGAACGACCCCATTTACCGGCTCCACCGGAGGATCCACTCGCGGTGGTGGCTCTTTTGTTTCCGATTTACTGCTTACCGGCTATAACACGCACAAACATTGCAATTACGCAATCTTACACAATACAGCTAAACCTTTTTTATACGGTTTTCAAAAAAAAAAAGCCATAAAAATGCATAATATGAATCAAAATCAAGAGACAGTAAGAAACTTAAACATTTACTATAATAACTTTCTTTGATGAAATTATTTTTTAATGGTTTTTAATGGCATTTAATCAATACATTGCATAGATATATTTTTCACAATTTTTATAATATTATAAAAATGAAATAAAATGTTTCTACGTGTAAATTAAGGCTTTATCTTGTTTAGAAAAACAACTTCTATTGAAACTGTGAGGTTTTGAGCGTTTTGAGTGATCAGGGTGGCGATTGAAAACTAATTTCAAAATTCCCGGACTTTTCTCTGACTGAAGAAAATTCTACTCGGAAAAAAATATTGTTTAAATGTTAATTACAGTCGACTCTCGTTAATTCGAAACTAGGAGGGACTCTTAAAATATTACGAATTATAGAGAGGTTCGAATTATCACAGGTAACAATTTTCATTTTTTAAGCATTTGCGATGAATGAACTTGAACTTGTCTCAAAATGTACTGACAATCTTTTGGTCTCTTTCTCTCTGCAACTTTGAATTTGGCGAGTGTTTGACGCCGATAAGTTCGAATTAACGCGTCGTTTTGTTACGTAGCAATAATTTTTTCGTTCGAATTATCAAGTGTATAAAAATGTATTGTTTTAGTTCGAAATATAAAGAGATTTTGTAGGGAACTCGTGATACCTTTGAATTATAGAGAGTTTCGAATTATTGCAGGTTTGAATTAACGAGAGTCTACTGTATTTCTAATGTCCTTTTTTTTTTGCTCGTCAGTGGCAAAAAATACAACTGAAGAGCAAAAAAAAAGGTCGTCAAAAAACTTTCTAGAAAAACTATTAGTCTCGCCGGGGCGAAAACTGAAAAAATCTCTGACTTTTCCAGGTTTTCCAGGTCGATCGCCATCCTGGTTGTGAATTTTCGATGAAGCTTTTTTTATGCGATCCCGATCCACCACATAAAAAAAGTTTCTTTGTAAATAATAAACAAATATTTTACTTCGCAAAAATACCACTTTTATTTTGAAACTGTGACAATATTGTTTCGAACCGTCAGTTCATTTTCTGTTTGAAAATGTCAAATATGGAATACCATAAAGTAACGTTCAAATCTATTAAAAGTTTCTTTTTACAAATCTGGACCGAACTAAACATTTTATGCGGTCCCTATTCACCGTATAAAAAAAGGTTCAACTGTACATACAAAAAAACAAAAATTGATCAACTCAAAAATAATTACCGTATTCTGTGAAATCGGTTCCACTTGCTGCATTTTTGCTGAGAAACTGTCGCTTCTGAAAATTTCAATAAAATTTTTAGCTGTAAAAAGGAAGACGTTGAAGAAAATAGCAAAATTTCACATACTTTTCAGATATGTACATAAAACAACAGTGGCTCAATGCTATTCAGTCAGCTGAATTGTAAAAGTGTTGAATGTGGGGATTCCATACCCTTATAGTGCCCTCGAAACATACTACCAGCGAGCTAATTTATTGCCGAAACATCTTTCAAGTACCTGTTAAGTTGTAAATTATTTAAGAAAAAATTCAACTAAAAAAAAGAAACAACATAATTTGTTTTCTAACAAACGAAATACTATTTTTCTCAGGGGGATTCTCTTTATAGTAAATACTAGAAAAAAATATGCATATTTTTGTCAACTTTTCAAATATAAAACTAGTATAAGCATCCGAAAACCAGAAACCGATTTCTTAAAAATTAAAAACTCACACTAAAACACTACAAAATTTATTCACAATTATACCAGCAACAACACCGTTTTTCTCTAGAAAAAAAATTTTCAATTTTTAAAAATATTTCGATTTTTCTTTTTAACAAAAAAACGTAAATTTTTAACACGAAACGCTATTAATTAATAACTTGAAAACACTACAAGCACTTTATTTGACGCATGACGATCTGTTTTAAAATCTGTCTTCTTCACTCACTACGATGGAAACAAAAATGGCTTGAAAAAAATTTGTTACGTACAACGAGCTTCTTAATTAATTAATATCTGAAATAAATAAAACTTACAGTAATTAACAAATTTCCGGCCAACACAAAATCCAAAAGAAACTTCTTTACATTTGATAAAACACTTTGTTAAGCGAAAACAAAAAAAAAAGATGTGGGTATTTTATAAAAGAAAGTTTTTATTAGAAATGTACGAAATAAAATAATAAAAAAACTAATGTAAATTACAAACACTGAACCATATTACTGATCAAAACTACCGTCAAATAATTGTATATAAGTTGAAAAAATATTTAAATTGCAACAAAAAGTGTGTTTACAATTTTCATCCCGTTATCAATTTCACAAATACATAATGCTCAGTGCTCTCACACAGTAATAAAGACCTTGGAATGGAGAATCAGTTTAGTAAATGCAACGGTTAACTTTACTTGTGTATTAACACGGACTAAATGGCAACGGCGGGAAAACTTAGCAAATCACTCAAACTACACAAAAAATTTCAAAATTTTTCAATAATTTCACATAATACACATAAATTGAAACGAAAATGAAAGCTAAAATTGGTTTTCACTAAGCTTTATTACAACATGGCGGTTTTACAATCTTGGCATAGTATAGATGCTTGAATAACATTTTGACTTATATTATTGTAAACAGACGCTCATGCAGTCAAAGTATATGATTTTCATGTAATTTAAACGCCCAGAAAATTGGGGCACATATTACCTGGAATTTTTTCGTTGAAATCCCCATGAGAAACGTTAAAAAACACGGAGCAACACTGCACACAGCACTTATACGAGACTGGCTTGCTATTTGCTAAGCTTGGCCAAGGTGCCGCGATGGCCGACCTGTACACTCGTCAAGTTAAATTATCCCGTCAATAATTATTATTCGTTCGTCCATTTTATAAAATATTATGATAAAACGTTATATTTTTGCTTAAATAAAAATAATTTATTTAAAAATTTTTGAAAGAAAACATGATGGTTTTTATGATCATTGATTTTTATAAAGAAATTGATTATGTATTCTGTTTCCATGTAATGGCGTCCTAATGACATACCAACTTTATGAATATGATCGTTTGGTGTGGGGTGGATCAATAAATTTTTTAAAATTTAATTTCTTAACATTTATTTACTTATTTTTATGTAATTCGACTAATTTTTTGGAAATTTATGTATAAAATAAAATTGTATACAACAAAAAACTAATTTTTATAAGTAAATAATTTTCATAATTTCTCTTCGACTCGTAATAGGGTGGTATCTTCATACTTATTACACGTACTAGTAAGTAAATATAAAATTAAAATTTTTAAATATAAATATTAATTAAAATAATGGACAGGTGTAAAATTTGTATATTTATTGTGCTATGTTAATTAAATATCTCAAAAATAAAGTTTAAGCTGAAAATAAAATGAAAAAATTATGTGATGAAATATTGCGTAACTCGACGGAGTTGTAGTGAATTCATGAATTGTCATATTTTATCTATGGTGCACAAATTTCTCTTTTATCATAGAATAAAATTCACTAGAAACTTGAGTAATCTTGTTGAGTACCGTAAGGCTGGTCGTCCATTGGTTGCGAATAAAGCGGGTTCTACACGATGCTACGAACGTTCCTTCCAACATTCGATCGAACGTTTGAGGCAATTAAGTTCGATAGTTGATGCGACGAATGTATCTGCTACACGGTGAATCGAATGTTTGATCCAATGTGTTTGATGTGTTGGTACTCAGTGGACAACGCTGTTATCTGTCTGATGTTATCTCTAATGTTATACACTGATGTTGTCTCTCTTCACATGAACGAATCGTGCAGCTGCTGAGTCGAACCAACCAACGCAACCAACACTGACCTTCAAACGTTCGAAGCATCCCTTTGACTCGGTGCAAGAATACCGACATCGAACGGGACACGACCAAATGCGAACGTTTGACGCTCGACATTGGACACTCGTAGGTTCGAACAACGGCTACACGATGCTATGAACCATCCAACGTCGAATGTTGGAAGGTGTTCGTAGCATCGTGTAGCAGCGGCTTAACTCCGATATTTGTGCGATATTTAATTCAGACGGTTACGCACGTTTGTCGTTCGTCCGAAATGATATGTCTACTGTCCGTCCACTAGCTCAATATTCATCAGTATTTTTCTTTTTAATTTTTTTTCTCCAGCTATAAATGCTATAAAAATACGTAAAAAACAATTTATAGCACGTAATATGCAAAGGTACACAGCTATAATTGTAATTTACCTTCAGTTTCATTTCAATAAAAATAAAAATCTCATGAAACGGACTTCTTCGCGCGAAAAAATCCAAACAAAATTGGATTTGTTTGCATGTTGTAATTATACGCACGGAAACGGACGAACGAGACGCTTTCAATGGACGAAGATGTATAGCTTCACAGCTGTTTGGATCGTTCGTCCGTTTTCATGCGTATTCGTCCAAATCAAATATCGCATGTTTCCGCATCCAAAGGACGACCAGCCTAAAATGGCATTGACAGGATAGAAAGGGTCGATAGGAACAAAACCCATAACGCTCCTGTCACATTATACAGTTTTTGCCGTACGGCAAAAAACCGTACGGTCGCATTTTTTTAGTGGAGTGAAGAGCATTGGACCTTTCACATTACAAAATGTCATTGCCGTGCCGTGTAGCAGCCGGCTCTTGCCACTGGACTTCACGGTTGCCGTACAGCGTTTTTAGCTCAGTAATATATGCAATTAAATGGATTCTTTCACATTAGACGGTTTTTAACGTACGACATTAATTAATAATATTTTGATGAATTTCATGTTAATTATTAATTTTATTTGTGAAATAGATGAAACTAATGTTGAATGTAATAACCAGTATTTTAATAGATTGTATGTAATTTCGAAATTGTGTTTTGATGTTAAGTTCGCCAAGAAATTAATCAAAAGAGTCTGTAAACATCCGCAAATAATTGGAAAACTTATATTCGTCATTTTTCAGGTCTTCAAAGAGTGCGATAATAAATATGTAATCCTACTTTCTATTTCCTCTGATTTATAGAATTAACTTTAATCACACTTGTTACTTGTATGATGTTGCAAATCAAATGAAGATATTCAGTTTACAACGGCAAAAAACCGTGCAATGTGAAAGCGACAATATCACGGCAAAAAGTCGTACGGTTTTTTCCCGTACGGCGAAAACCGTACAATGTGAAAGGAGCGTAATTTCTTGTCATTATTGTAGATAGTATATTTGAGTTTATCATAAATTATTACTCATTTTATAATTTTTATAAATTAAATTAATAATAAAAATTATAATTATCCGCTCTATTCTGATAAATAATAATAAATTAATTTAATTAATGTTAAAACTAGTAAGATTTAAAAAAAAAAAGTGTAAAAAATCAGTAATGAAAAAACAAATTCTTTCAATCAAAAGCTGTTTAGTAATTTATTTAAAATACGTGTTTATATTAACATGGTGGCCACATTGCTGGAAAGCCTGGAAATGTCAGGGAATTCCAAACATTCTGGAAAAATCAGGGAATTTTACCAGAAGACTGGAAGAAAAATTGATTTTTATATTATAATTTTGTTTATTTATTAATATAAAACTTGTTTTCACTTGTTTTGAGATTAGATTTAAAAATTGGCGCGAATTTCTTTTTTTTGCTCGTCATGTACTTTTTTTTAAGAAAAAATGTTAAAAATTAAGAAATTTTTTTAGCTTTTTCGGATAAAGTAGGAGCGGCATTTTTCATAAAATAGTCAGGGAATTTTTTAATAAAATTTCGGGAAAACCTGGAAAAGTTAGGGAATTTGGTCTTTAAAAATCTGTACCATGGGTAAAACAAAATAGAAAATTTTAAAATTCATTTCCTTTATCTATTAAAAATATGTAAAAATATTTATTTATATTTTTTTTACAGGTATTCTATACGTTAGTCGAAATTAGTAACTGGGGTGATAGGAACAAGAGGCGGTCTAACAAACCAATGGGAACGGGAATGTGAAACGAATTGACCTACCAGGGCTGATCAAAGTTTTAATAATAAGTCATAATTGAAAATGTATACATATATTTTTTATTGTTTTAATTTATTTACTTTATGAATAAAGTTTCTTTTAAAATAAAATTAATATAACAATAAAATTAGCGTATTCTATTCGCCCCGAGCCGAAAGTATAGCCACCAATTTCAAATGATTATTTAACAATTTATCAGGACATTTTGCTATTTAAATGAATGGAAAATATATTAAAAAACTGAAATTTGTTTAATAAAAGCCATACATATGTTCATTTTACCTCAAAAATGTCTGAAAATAAAATATTTTTCAATAATTAACCATAAAAAAGCATAAGAGGTAATTTTTACAATATTTTTTTGAAAATTTCAAAATTAAATGACGTTTGATAGTAGGGCTACAAATAATTTTTTTTATTATCTTATAGAATCTGGTAAATAGACATGGTAAGAAGTACTCGCTTTGGAAAAATCAAACAAGTATTTAAAAAAAAAAAATACTTTTCCAGGCAAAAGTTCATAGCGAATATCATTTAACGCTTTTAAACAAACCATATGGAAAAATCTTTTTGTCTCAAAATGCCGGACTTTTTACTGCCAGTGATAAGTACAATAGATAAGGTTACAAAAAATGGAAAGGAAAAAAATCAAAGATCCCAACATCAAAAAAGTGATCCTAGGAATCTACAAAATATAAATTATACTAAACTATGTTGATAAAATTGAACATTTAGAATTATACCGTATTTTGGAAAATCTGTTACAAATGGCGGCGCCTGTACCAGTGAACATATACATATCACAGCATTTTGAGCCGCGATATTGCAGCACAAGTTAACTCATCTTAATCATTTAAAGAGTTAATTACCTAACAGAAAAAATCGAAGATGTACAAAAATTAAAAAATATTCCATTTTTAAAAAATCGATTTATTTAATAATTTATTACACTTAAAGTACATTCCAAGCTTCCTCAAATGCCGAACATAATTTTGTACAAGTCAACGCGGCCGATAATGGGTAATTACTAATTGAAACCGTGTCTTCCGTATAATCTACATTCAATTTGCCATGCGCAAATGCGCCCACAACTATCGCGATAGGACTCTCCGATTTTGGCACTAATTCAATGGGTCGTTGTACCTGTAATTTACAAAATTAAAAGTTCAATCCTTTTTTTTCTAGTTTTGTTTAAATAAAACTTACTTTTGTTGCCGAAAATGACATGGCGATTTTTGGTATTCCAACCGGTAGATGATCTGTAACCGGATTTTTGATGACTTTCAAAAGTTTCATTGGCCCATCGCTAGCTCGTACAGAAAATTTGTGTAGAAGTTGCACTGAAAATTATTTTTCGTTTATTTACTCAAGAATTGAGAATAAAAAAAAAAAATTAATAGATTTGAGCGTCACTTTATGGTATTCCATATTTGTAAATAATAAACAAATATTTTACTTTGCAAAATACCACTTTTATTTTTTTTTTTTATATATAAAAGTGGTATTTTGCAAAGTAAAATATTTGTTTATTATTTATAAAAAAAAAATTATTACTCTCTCCAGAAATGACATAAACGTAGAAAATAAAATGCAGATTTCAATGGTTCAAATTATAAACAAATTTTTTGGTTGCGTCCTTTCTCTTGATCTTATAAAATACTTTCTTAATATATTCTATTATCAATAAAATATTGTTTTGAAACGTCTCCAATTGGCGACACAAAGATTACGCGCGCGCCTCTGGTGATAATATTAGAACTAGTACAAAGTAAAAATATACGTATACGTTCAATTGGCATAGGAACATCTATTATACAAATTGTGGGCGGATTACTGGATTTTATATCACCAATTAAACGTATTGGGAATCGTAAAACTTATGCCTTCTACACAATCAATGAAATAAGAAATAAGAAGTATGCCATCTAGTGTCATTGAATGGAACTTTAATGAAATAAGGAATAAGAAATAAGAAGTATGCCGTCTAGTGACGTTGAATGAAACTTTAACTTAATTTTTCATAGGTAAATGTATTAAGTTTTTTTGTACATCAGAATTCATAAAAAAGTAACGTTCGTGATGACTTTTTTGTCACTAAGTGACAAAAGTCACGAATTTTGACGTAAAAAAATACCTACATGTGACAAAAAAGTCATCACGAACGTTACTTTTTTATGAATTCTGATGTACAAAAATACTTAATACATTTACCTATGAACAGTTAAGTTAAAGTTTCATTCAAGGTCACTAGATGGCATACTTCTTATTTCTTATTCCTTATTTCATTAAAGTTCCATTCAACGTCACTAGATGGCATACTTCTTATTTCTTATTTAGAGTCCCTATAATAAATAGAGTCGTGACATGTCATCCATTTTCTATCCAAAACGGAGCGGGAAGCTTCAAAATTAATTATCACATGCTTGAGTAAATATTTTTGAGTACATAATTATTGTTAATAAGTTATGAATTAATGAACAATTAAAAATTTTTAATTAAATTATTCTTTCTAAGTTAAACTAAATGGTTTTTGTTCACATTTAATTTATTTCCAATGTATTTTACGAAAACTTTGGATAGAAAATGCCGGAACCAATCAGCGTTCAGCACACATGTCACCACTCTATTTATTATAGGCACTCTATTACCCTCGTGCGAATAGCCAACATAAATTTAAAAAAATGAGATTTTTTTATTTTTGCTTCGATCAATCGTTTGTGAATCGTTTGTGAATGTTTGTGACGCTATTATTTTCGTTTGTGACTAATTAGTTAATTAATTATTTAATTGTTAATTACGAGTGTGCGAATAGCCAACATTTTTTAAAATTTATTGCAATATTGACTTCCGGGCACTTAATCGATCGAAAATCGTTTGTGAATTCCAAATATACCATTAAAAACATTTGTGACAGCGTGTTTTTTTAAAAAAATAATAAAAAAAATTCCGTATACTGCTGTCATTTACAAAATAGTTATTTTTTCTCACACTAGAGGGCATTGGAGTGCAACTAAACAGAGTGGCCAATATAAAAAACTTCATTAGTACAAAAAATAATTGATTTTTTTATTATTTTTTTAAAGAATACGCTGTCACAAATGTTTTTAATGGTATATTTGGAATTCACAAACGATTTACGATCTATTAAGTGCCCGAAAGTCAATATTGCAATAATTTTTAAAAAATGTTGGCTATTCGCACACTCGTAATTAACAATATTGATCGAAACAAAAATAAAAAAATCTCATTTTTTTACATTTATGTTGGCTATTCGCACGAGGGTCACTCTATTCTTATTCTTTATTTCATTGATGTCGCCTCCCTCAATCTGCTCCAATTATTCATCAAATAAAATACATAGGAAACTCCCATTACACAATCCACTGGGACCAAATTGCTAAATGAGAAAGTCAAAGATCACGGGCGTCAATGTTTCTGATTTATATATTTGTATGATTTACTGTTACAAACTATTACTTAGACACTAACACATTCAAACATATTTGCTTTAAAACACGGAGGGATGCCATTATACACATCTTGTGTGCGATGAAATTGCTAAATGCGAGCGTGCGATATGGGAGTTTCCTATGTAAATCGAAGAATTACGTAGCCCCACGTAACTTTCTACATAACTTACAATGCACCATTGAAATCTTCGGACTTTTTTTACGTAATGATTTTTTCTAATTGAAACGTACCCATTAAACCAGCGAATCGTTTAAACGTGCGGGGTATTCGAGTTTGAGGATTCACTTCGATTAATATATTATTTTCTGTATGAATATACACTTGTAATAGACCGGCTCGATTTAATGGACTATCCAATAACATAAGAAGACACTGATGCGTAATATCGGGTCTACACGATCCTGTATCACGATTTAATTTTTTTAAAATATGGGCATGATCGTCACAATTCAGCAATTCAAATGAATTTCCCACCTGAAAAAAAAAAGTTCGAATTTTAATTAAAAATTATAATAATTACACATAATTTATTATTTATATGCGAATTTTGTTACTTTAACGCTTTCTAAATGAGCACCTTCCAAAATAATAATTAAACGTTTTTCATTGAATTTTTCGTGAACCGGTACTAAATGTTTTGGTTTCGGATCATATTCATACTCGTCGTTAGTTTTCCTCTTTTTGCCTTTACCCATTATTTTATTTTTATAATCTAAAAATATTGAAAAATGTTTTCAATTATTCTAACCTTTTCAAATACTTACATGAAAATGACAATATTGAACCACGTTTCACGAACCAATTCAAATGAATCAAATCATCAAACTACAGTGACACTCAAACTGTTTTGATTCGTGTATCTTTACAATATTGGATACTTGACCGTGTTTGGATTTTACATATGTTGAATGTTAAATAATGGAGAAGTTTATCGTTGTTATTATTTTTATGGCAAGACTACGATAAGTACGGCGCCAAGATTTGATGACACTTCCTTATAGAACTTGACAAAATAAAACGAAAAACAAGAATAAAATTTTTCGAGATCTCGCTTCGTTTTCGAGTTAAACTTGTTTTTGAATTCCAATATATTGTATGTATGGGATGTGGGTATGAGTACGATATCCGAGGCGACAAAATTTGACAAGTGGATCTGATAGATTTTGGCATTCTAAGCAAAAAATAAAAAGTAAAAAATTTTGAAATTCGCCTTAGTTTTCGAGATATCGATCGTTAAATTTGTATTTAAGTTTTCATGAAATTCGGGTATATTGTATTTAGCGAAATATTGGTGAAATATATTTATATCAAAAATCGAAGTTTATTGTCAAAACTGGCCTAACCTTTGGGCAAAGGGTAAGCTTAACTAACCTCACCACTTTGTTTTTATATCAAAAGTCGAAGTTTATTGTCATAACTAGCCTAACTTTCGGGCAAAGAGTAACCTTAAATACAAGTTTAACGATCGATATCTCGAGAACGAAGCGAGATCTCGAAAAATTTTATTCTTGTTTTTCGTTTTATTTTCTCAATTTCTATAAGGAAGTGTCATCAAATCTTGGCGCCGTACTAATCGTAGTATCTCCTTTTTTATGAATAAAATAAAAATTGAACGAAAACGTGAAAATAAAACACGTTGATGGTCATGGACGCTGTACAGCGTCAAGAGAAACCAAACTGTCAACGACATAACGTCCTACTGCGTTAACAATTCGATATAAAGTGTTTTAGGTTGTGTTCATATAAAGTATATATTATAGTTTATAACCATTATTTTATTAAAATGTACGATTTTTCCAAAATATGAAGCCTTCTGACAGCAGGATGGCGGCACAGTTAGGTTGAGATTACAATGGACTACTTTTCGTAGAATTTTTTTCATTTAAAACTAAACAGTTATTTTTGATTTTTACATTTTTTTTTCAATTCCAGTGAAATCAAATGTGACGTTTCAATATTCGCTATGAGATTTTGCGTGGAACGGATACGAAGTTCAACTACAGCACTCAAGGCAGATAAATATGTCAGTTTATTTAGACGCCTATTTACATATATATGATTTTACTATTTTGTCAAAGCGAGTATTTGTTGTGATATCCATTTGCCAGTTTTTACAAAATAATCAAAAAAATTTGTTTATAACATTGCTTTCAAACGTCACTTTATTATTTTGAAAGTTTAAAATAGTATCTTATACACCAAGGGACTAAAGTGTGAGTTTTAATCCCGAGGGTGAAGTTTGTTGCCAGAGGGTCTGTAAAGGCCCGGGGGTAACAAATCACACGAGAGACCAAAAAAAAAATTTTAGTCCTGTGGTGTATATCGTGTATATGCTATTTTTTGCAATTCCGGATAATTTAAAATTATAAAAATTAAAAAAAATTACTTAAATGTCATTCAAATTTTATGTAACAATATTTCATCAAGTATACTTTGGGTAAATAAATCTAATTGTACAATACAATATAACTGTTTGTCTTTATTTACAAGTTTGAATTTGTTTATTATTTTCAATTACCTAGTAACGCTATTAAATTTAAGGTAAATTTCTGTAAATTGTGCTTGCTGATTGGTTTAAAAGCGGGAGCAAAATAATTTTTTAGTCCCTTGGGACAAAGTGAATTTTTTAGACCCTTGGGATTAAAAGTGGCACTTTACTCCCTATAATGAGGGACTAAATCATGTCTTTTAGTCCCGGAATTGCAAAAAAAAATATTATAAGAATGCCTCTATGCTTTTTATTGGTTAATTATTGAAAACTATTCCATTTTAAGATTTTTTTAAATGTAAAGTGAGCAGATGTATGGTTTTTATTAAACAAATTTCAATTTTTTGATACACTTTTCATTTATTTATATTTTATACTTTTGATTCGGAACGAAGAGACAATTTGCTAGTGCTGTTTGTTGAGGATCGCTGGTGCAAGATAAATAAAAAATTAGTTGATTAGAAAAATATGTATGTATAGGGAATTTATGTATGTTATAATTCTGTTGGTGATTCTGGTATCGGTACCACAGAATAAAATGTCGCATATACTTCTCTATGGATCAAACAAGTTGTGAGATTGCGTATTGTTACGTGGAAGTGAAAACACATGCGCACCCGCCTGAACCATGCATAAAAGGCGCAATTTACAATAAAAATCAAATAACGCTAAAACTTCTCACAAAATGGAAACATTTTTCAACGAAAACCCAAAATTCTGTAAGTGTACATACCTATTTAATCTTTTCAGTATTCGATATTATTATTATTATTTAAAATTTGAGTTTTTGAGAAATTAAAGGATTATAATTATTCTTTGTGAATTAGAACTTGAACTATCGAGCTATCGATGTAGATGTAATACTACAGACCAACGAACATACATATTGTATTATATAGATTAATTATATCAATGTATAATTGAGGCAACCAGATACGATCAGGATACGACCGGATAGTATTCTGTAATATAATAATCAATGTAATAACCGATGGTATCCGTAGTAACGTTTTCAAATAATTATTGCCAAAATATAATGTTGACAATTTAACTCATGTGTATTAAGTCCCATAAGAATATTGTAGTTTTTTCAATTTTACCATGGATAAAAAGTTAGGACAGATTTTTGCAGCGATAAAAATGATACAAAACATTTCATTGGTCATTTCGTTATAGGTAAACACGATAAAAATGAAACAAAAATTCGTATTGGTAAATCTAATTGATTTCAGAACCATAGTAACAATGTATTAGATAATAATATGAATTATACTAATTTATTTTATTCGTTAAATTTTCTTACCGTATTACACTTAAGTTTTATACTTTTTTCGAATAAATTTGTGTTTTCTACAACTCAAATTTCTTGCCTAAAAGTAATTTAACGAGAAGAACTGTCAACTAACAAAAACGCGACAGCGAAGTTGAAGCGTCTTCTCGTTAAATTACTAGGCAACAGCTTTTCGTTAGACAAACCCAAATTTATTTGAAAAAATACACACCTCTCGTGTAATAATAAGTGACAATAAAATTTTACTTTTTTGAGAAAAAACTGCAAGATTTTGAAAGAAAAAAAGTGGTATTCGCTTTATTTTCAAAATACGTTCGTATACAACTAGTATCCTGCAATATAATTATAGTCCCACTTGCTCAAAAATGGACAATACATTATATTCCTTAAATTTCACCCGTCTCACCCCATTACCTGCTTCAAGAAATTGCCTACAAACGGGCTTTACGCTTTGCCCAGTAGTATAATATAGTAGTGTCCTTTGGTCTGTGTGTAATACTCATAATAGGGTACTTGACTGAAGTTACGAAAATATTCTAAAAGCATTGTTTTTCCATATCAGTTAAATGATTTTGCTTCCGAGACTACTAAAGTAGCGGAAGCATTGTGATCACTTTTGAAAAATAAAAAATTTTTTCTCTCCAAAATCAAATTTTTTACGCACATTTTACGTTTTAGAGCTTCCTGAACAATTTTGGTTTGGGCTGTCCGTCTGTCTGTCCGTCTGTGTGTCTCCAGTTTTGCACCAAGTGGCATAACTTCCGAACTATTCGATGGTTTTTAATGAAATTTTCAGAAATTATGCAGTTTGGCTCCGCGATGGTCCCCTACGAATTTAATCAAAATCGGAGTAACGGTAGCAACGCCGCTACCATGTCATTCCAAAATTGCACCAAGTGGCATAACTTCGGAACTACTCAATTCTTTTTTATGAAATTTTCAGAAATTATGTAGTTTGATTCCTCTATGGTCCCCTATGAATTTAATCGAAATCGGAGTAACGGTAGCTACGCCGCTACCATGAAGTCCCATTAAATGTCAATATCTTATTTACTGCTAGTCCTATCTCGCTCAAACTTTTAGGGTATATTGGGGGTTAGTTTCTAAAATATTTTTGCTATTATTTTATAATTTAGCCTTTAAGTCTTTTCAGTTACAACAGTTTTTTATAAACTTCAAGGCGAAAATATAATTTCACGGTATATAATATGTATATTTGGTAGAATACTGTTTTAAAGCGTTTTACGACTACGAGGAAGCTGTGTGCCCACCCTATTGGCAGCGTATTTTTATTTTCGACAGATTCTGTAAAAAATCATCAAAAAAAATAACCCTACAATTTTAAATGAGAAAAAGGCGGGAAAAACACCTCACTATAGTGACGTCACAGTTTGAAGCAACTAAACGTCAATGTCAATATTTATAACCTCAAAACTTTGATTATATTCATAAAATGACAAAGTAAAAGCAAGTATTTATTAGAATTCTGGCCTATTATTATTACTATATGTATATAAACTAATAGAAATATTCAAAAGAAAACACAATTTCACCTCACCGATGAAAATTATCAAAATCGACATATCTGGCTACAAAATGTTACGTCATATTCAAGAAATGGCGCGTTTTCACTAATTTGAATATTTGTTGAAAAATGGCGATTTTCAAAATAGTTATCAAATTTTATTATGTTTCATCATTAAAATTGGACATATGTAATGATAATAATGCATAGAATTATTTAACATTTGACACAAATTTTAAATACAGTCAAGTATCGTATTCTCCTAAGGCTGTTCAAAAACGTACTGTACTAAGAAGAAAATTAAAAATTTTAATTGAGCAATAATTTATTTTAAATACATATTTAATATTTATTGTACAATAGATAGGTAACATAATATTTATAAGATCACATTTGTGTAATTTGATAGTCCATAAATTAATAAGTTAATCTAAAGTCCCGTCGAAAGATACGATGTCATCTTTGATCGGTATCCGTTTAGCATCATATTCCTCAGTTCGGTAACGGGCTCCAGCCGGATATGACGCCGAATAAAAGAAACCACGTGGTTCCGATGTGGTCTCATCATATAATTCAGGATGATATTGACCATCCTCGTCTGGATTAGCAGTGACCGAGGAATCTTGCGTTTGAGCGCCACTGTATTGATTGTCCTTGTACACTAAATTATACTGTGATGGAGATACTTTATTTGCTTGGGCGGCTGCTTTCCAGGCGGCCTCGTGAGCCAAACGGGCAGCTCGTAATGCCGGAGTTTCCTCGACCGGTTTAAGTACGACTTTCGGGAGATTATCCTCGTGATGAAATCCGTTGCCAGTGTCCCAATATTTGACTTTGATCACTCTACCACGTCGATCGATCCAATTGTAACCGCCGCGAACATGGCCCGCTCCATTTTTGCCCTCAACTTTTGCATCAGCCGGATTTGAATATCCATAGAGATATCGACCTGCAAAATAAATATATAAATTATTATTTACCACGTCAAAAACCATAAAAATTTGTATTAAATACCTAATCCATCTTGGCCATGAAATTGCGAGACCTGATAAATGTCTTCAACCTGATTTGGTTCGTCCGGATACGATTTAGGAACTTGAATTGTGTTGATCAATGGGGCAAATGAAAGATCTGTATTTTGTTGCGCTAGAAATTTTTGTGCTTCTTCAGGTTTCAGGTCCAAAAAAATTTGTACATTTGGTTGTTGAGCGGCAATTTTTGTACCGTACAAACAGAAGATAGTAATCTAAACAAAATAAAATATTTATAATTAGTAGAATAGTTTTTTGGTTGTATATAGAAATGTCTATATAAAAAGGGTCAATATGACCATTCTCAAACATGTAAAGATTACATTCAAATACATGCCTATTTATTCTAAATCTTAACTTATAAATTGTAGCAATATCTGACTTCGCCCATTATTTCTATCCTCACTAATTTCCCATCATCCCTTGCTACAATTTATAAGTTAAGATTTAGAATAAATAGGCATGTATCTGAATGTAATCTTTACACGTTTTAGAATGGTCATATTGACCGAAACAATCATGTCATAAGAGTTTTTTTTTATATTCAATAAAAGTGGTATTTTGCAAAGTAAAATGTTTTTATTTACTAATAAAAAACATAATCCTTACTAATATTATAAATGCGAAAGTGAGTTTGTTTGTTTTTGTTTGTTTGTTTAACTGGCTTTCACGCCTCAACAGCTTAACCAATCAACTTGAAACTATGCACAGACGTTACTTGCGGGCCAGAGACGGTTATAGGCTACTTTTTATTTCGGGAAAATATTTCATTCCCGAGGGAAAATGCATTAGATTACAACAGCTGACTATTAAAAAACGGATAAATGATTGCAAACTTTGTATATTGCTAACAGAAGGGATGAGAAAGGACACAAACTACTTTATACCCCGGGAAATTTCCCGTGGGAAATTTCATTCCTGTGAAAAAATATATTTTAAATGAAACAAAAAATTATGATAGACAAATATGACGATATACAGCGATAAACATAGGTTATTTTTTATCCCGATGAAATATCTCATTCCCGAGGGAAAATGTATTTAAAACGAAACAATGAAATAACAGCTGACTATTAAAAAAAAGCATGATTGATTTCAAACTTTGCATATTGTTTACAGAGACGATGAGAAAGGACACAGACTACTTTCTATCCCGGGAAAATATCTAACTCCCGTGGAAAGTCTTATTCCCGTGGGAAAAAAGAATCATTGATTTCATTTGAACTTGGCATGTTGTTAAAGGAATGTTATAGTCTATTTTTTGCCCGGGGAAAATATTGTATTTCTGTGGGAAAATTTCAAAGAAAAAAGTAATAATACCTACTCGACGCGTAATAGCGACGTGATGAAAGTTCACTTTATATGTTTTAACTAGATGCCATAATTTCAAATTTGACGCAGGCGAAGCCGCGGGTAAATGCTAGTAGTATAATAATTCAAACTATTAACCCTTTGCATTCGAGCCATTTTTTAGTATGGGTACTCAGCTACTCGAGAGTAGTTTTAATAAAAAATTGTAATACATCAAAGATAAGTATTTTAAACAAAAGTAGTTTACTTACATATATTTTATTTTTATTTGCATATTACAAACATTATATTTTAATATTAAATTTTATAATTTTCCTTAAGGTGATATTTGAAGTAAAGAAGAGGATGGTGCCTGAGAGGCGCCTTTCGAGTGCAAAGGGTTAAAAGTAGCCCAAATGGCGACTAATAGCCCAACCACCAAATCTCCCGCCCAGAAACTTCAAAAGTAGTCACGCTGGGGATAAGCAGCCCAATCTGGCAACCCTGAATGCCCAGTTAAGTGACAAACTTAAAAGATTAAAAATAATAAAAGTCGGTATTATGCTGGTATGATTTAGTACAGTGGTTCGTAAACTGTGTTCCGCGAACAGTGCGGTAGTGGCGGGAGTTATCAAATGTTATGTTTTCTTTTTTTTTTTTCTCGTCAAGGGTACACGGCTTGTGTTTCAAAACGACGAAGTCTCGGAGGTCAGCCTTTTTTTACGTAGAAAAAAATGAAATGAGAATGTTTGTTTTTCGATCGTCGAAAATTGCAAAGTTGGCAAACCTAACTTGACCCCAGCCTAAAAACATATCCATGTTAAAAACAATAATTATGTGTATATCTACGCAAATATATTATTTGAAGATCGATGACTCATCGATTATTAATCGATTCTTATGGAAGAAAATATAAATTTGTTTACATTTTTTGTGCAGATTTGCATAAAACACCTTAATTAACTAATAAACACATAATGGTGCAATCATGATATTATACTCAGGTGTCAATTTTAATGTGAAGGTCGACCACTTTGTTATCCGTGAACATCTTCAATCTCATGGTCAGTCAAGTTCATCTCCTTCACATCTACATATCTACATGATATCTATTATAGCATATCCTGCATCTTTGGGAAAATTTTCTAGTCAAACAATATTAATTATTTCATAACCAGAGTCATAAATTTTAACGTCAATATCATAATCTTTACGATTTTATGATTGTAATTATTATATTAGTTTATTACATTTTTGCGTTTTAAATAATCAGTTTTTAATGTACCCCTGATAAAAACCGTTTGGAAGAGTGATAAATAAAATTCAAAAAGTAGGGACTTCCCCCGAGTTTGGTTTGTTAACTTTTAACGTTGAGGCTTGATAAGTTTGTATACATATATGATACCATAAAGTCAGCCAACTTTGCCTATTTTGTGTTAGAAAAATTGAGCATTTTTTTAGTGACAGGAATATTTCTTGATGGTATATAAATTTTTCTGATATTGGCAGCCCCGATTTCTGTAAATCATTAATTTTTTCAGTTTATGTGGTAAATTAGTGTTTTCGACGGGTCTATAAAAACTTGAGCTGGTATTTTAAGATATTATAAAATTCAAGTAGGTAATTTTGTCAAACAAAATAGTATATTGTGCAATAAGTGCGGGAAATTGTCGATTGCCCACGAAAGCGAAATTGAGCGCACGAACGCTTTTCCCACGTATTTTACACTATACTTTTTCTACGACCCTACGAGCAAATTTTTTTCCTAAAATTTACATTAATATTTATTTAAATAAGTATGGTCCATTTCAGTTAAATTTAACCATACTTGATCACCAGCTAGCGAAGGTTCGGTTGCACTAACAGGACCGGCTTTAGATTTTCAAGTATAAATTAATATATATCAAATAAAATATTGAGGAATTGTAATCTATTTTTGTGCTTGGATTAATGCTCTCTTAATAAGAAATTTAGTGCTTTAATTTTATATACAAAAATAGGTTACAATTTCTTAATATTTTATTTTATATATCTTAATTATAGTTGGAAGCTTAAAGCCGGTCCTGTTCGTGCAACCGAACCTTCGCTCCCTGTTGATCACTTATGAATTTAAATAATTTCCTTTTTCTTGGCTTTATCTCTTTCATTATTGAATTTGCGTAAATTTGAAAGTCGCAGTTTGTTTTTAGAAAAGAATAGAAGATTGATTTGTTTCGAATATAAGAATTATTTAATTTTTTAACTATGACCCATGATCAATTGTATTTGAAACAGGGTATAGTAAAAATTTTTTAAATTTATAATATCAGTGGTAAGATGTTCAACTTTTTGCCAAAGCATACTTTCAAACTATGGAAACAATAATAAATATAATCAACATATTTACATATGTATATTTTTAGTATTATTTATATAGATTATATTAAATTAACGAAACAGCCAACTTTTTTATTATATTAAGCCGTGGGAAATTATTTCGCACGCTATTCTCGCACGGTATGGGCAATTGTTAATTTTTACATATAGTTAGCCGAGCATAAAATGTTACTTTCAATAATAGGAGTAGAAAAAATGTATTTATGATTTTAATGAAAAAATTTTTATCATTTATAACTAGATTATGTAATTATGTCTCCATTTTATAAATCGAAAATTTAAATAATGTTGGTAGGCTTGAACGTAACTAGATTTAACTGAATTATTAAGGCGCTACGTCTAAATATATTCAGTCATTTTATAGCTAGACTTGGGTATATTTAATTATTTTTTCATGGTAAATACTCGAAATTGCCAGTAAAAATATACCAGTAAAATCTTCCAGATGTAAAAAAGTTAATGATTTTGTATGTACAGCTGAACATTTTTTTATGCGGTCTTTTTTTGTGCAATTTTTTTATGCGGCTTGTAAAAAATGGCCACTAAAATGTGTAATATGAATCAAAATCAAGAGACAGTAAGAAACCTAAACATTTACTATAGTAATTTTCTTTGATAAAAATACTTTTTAACGGAAGTTATTGCATCATTTAATTTTTTTACAGATGTATTTTTCAAAATTTTCATAATATTATAAAAATGAAATAAAATGTTTCTACGTGTAAATTAAGGCTTTATCTTGTTTAGAAAAGCAACTTGTATTGAAATTGTGAGGTTTTGAGCGTTTTGTGTTATGTATTTTCAAGGAAACTTTTTATGCGGTCCCGATCCACTGCATAAAAAGAAAATTTTTTTACAATCTGAATCGAACTAATCTTTTTATAGCTATTTATGATATTTTTGAATATATTTTTTGTGCGAATTTTTTTGTGGGGTCCCTATCCACCGTACAAAAAAAGTATCAGCTGTATGGCAAATTAAAAATAATAGGAATATTAATTTTACAACCCCCTTTTTTTCCTTAAATAGAAATAACAATACAAATTTTGAAATTATATTAAAAAAAAAAAATTGAAAAAACTTACCACTAAAATTTTCATATTCATCTTTGAAGATTGTGAAGAAACTTAACACGGTTACAATAAATACACAAATAATTTAATATTCTTATAAATACGTAAAATAGAAAATTTAAATAAATACATTCAATATTTATAGATAAATTCTGACCAATCAGTTGATACGTAATTATTGCACAACCAATCAAATTTAATTATTCAAATAATTATATATTAAATATAAAATTTGAATTTCATAATGCTGTGATTTATGCTTTAATTAATACGGATGTGTTCTCTCTTTAAATGTTAAGTTTCTGACATTATTGGCTATGTCTTTCTCTATTACACATTATAATGTATTTTTCTTGTAAAATTGTTGGGAAGTGCTGAAGATGAGACAAAGGTGTGTACATATTTACATATGTAACTAATGCAAATAAAAAATTTTATTCTTATAATAAAATAGCATTGGGTATGATCAATTGTTAATCAAATTCTCGATTTTATTACGGTGACATCTATAGTGATGTTTTGTAGCACGATATTTATTTGATTATGCCCGTCGTTAATTTGGAATCTTAAAATTTATTTTTTTTTTTATTAAAATTTGGAAGTTTTCTTTCATTTAATTTTATGATTTCCAAAAATGCTATTTAAGTAAACAACTAATACTGTCCAAGGTTAACCACAAGAAGCGTAGAATATAAATTACATTGACACTTTTATTGGAAAACTTTTTTTTTCTGATAATATTCTAGATGAATCAGAAAAAGTATCAGGAATGAAAAAGACTATAAAACAATACGATATGAATTATAATTTTAAATTATGGGGTTATTTACAGTTGTAGCGGGCGAAATGACAATATTTTCTCGATTTTTTTTGACAGCAAAATAAATATTTATTTAAAAATTATTAACAACATCGATTAGCAGATTTTTTGGGATAACGTAAAATCCCCTATACCGGAACACGATCCAATAAAAAAACAGTTTTGACATTTACATATTAATGAAGTTGTTTCTGAAAGAAACGTCTGATAACAAAAATTATTATTAATAGAATGTTTGTTTTTCAATTTAAATTCACCTCGCATTTAATGTTTCCTTACTTAATTAAAGAAATACATATATGTATATATTAAACAGTTTTTGCTGAATGTGTCTCTTTTGCGTTTGATCAATGCTTATTCATAGAAACACATGCTTTATAAATTTCAACATTTTCCAGTTAATTTTCGAAGTTAGCGCAATAAAACTATACAAATAATTTTTATTAGTCCAGTTAAGAGATTATAAGAGCTAAACCACCTTTATATTTGGTTTAAATATTATTTATATATATGTGTATTTCTATTCAGTACAGATATAACCTTTGTTTATAATTTAAATCATGTACGTAAAATAACTAAAAATTTATATTATAAATAGTTTTAATTTCTTTTTGAGTCTAAAATATTTACTTACTGCTTTAAAATCGTAAAATTTTTAATATTTTTTTTATTTTGGAGCGTATCATCAATTGGTAAATAAAAAAATATTGATTTGAAGATGCAAAATTTTATTAATAAAGAAAAATTGTCGCCATTTTGATAAGTTAGTTTAAAATTGATTAGAACTTTACAAAAGACATAGATGGCGAAACAAAATACAGTATTTTGGTGGTTGATTTTATCGAATATTTAAACCATTCTGTATTTCGTACTTTGACATTCTATGTATTACTAGATGTCACTCTATGATACTCTATGACATAGAGTGACATCTAGTAATACATAGAATTTCAAAGTAGGAAATACAGAATGGTTTAAATATTCGATAGCAGAAAATGTATGTGATGTATCTCATGTAGGTTACATACGTGTTCTTTTTTAGGTGTCAATGTGCTGATTTTTAAAGGTGTTAATATATTCTGTCCGTTTTTTTATACGTGTCAACATTTTACAAAAGAAAACATTAATAAATCAAAATTTTTGGGTTATATTTTTTTAAAACATATTCATTGGATTAAAAAAACTTGGCTCGGCTTAAAAATAGCGGAACTACAACTGTATTCTAAGAGCGCCTTTTTTTTGGGCATCACTTGCGGTGGACTCTAAGATAATCGCGTTTAAAATGACATAAGTTTGTTTCGTTCATATTCGATGTTGAACGTTCGAAAAGTCCATACATAATTGATCCAAAGTTTCAAGGCTGTACATTTCGAACAATACAATAGAGTGGCGAAAGTCGACGTACTGCTTATATTATATTATATCGAGCGGCAGCTGCGCAGAAGCAGCCGCGGGCGTTGCTCGAGCTGGCGCGCTATAAATAGTTTTAATTTCGGATCTAGTGTTCCGAGCGTTATCAAATTTGGTGAGAATATTCTTGAGATAATGAACTACTTTTTTTGGACCAGCACAACTGTATATAACCCCTTAAGCTTAAAAAGCGTCTATATAGTGAATAAAAAAATGAATTTTTAGGTTATTTAACTATCAATTAAACATGTCTACTTCCTGGTTTTCCTAGTTGTAAACGGAATTAAGGAGAGGTCAATATCATTTCCTTGCTCTATGATTTTTCATTTTGTATGTGGGTTTAAGGTCACAAAAACTGAACAACCTTTCTTGTAGTTTATTATCTTCTTTTATTAAATTGAATTTTATAAAGTGACATTATACAAATTTTTATTCATTTTCCGAAAAAAAATGTTTACTACGTTAAATTATTTTGTGCTTTACCCGGATGTATTTTTTATATAAAATAAAAAAATAAATAGGTATATAGAAATTCTATCGAAATAATAATAATATTAATAATATGATTCATTCAAAATTGTCATAATTTAAAAATAAGCCAATCAACTAACTATTCAATAGTGAAGATGTTTTTTTGAATTTTGAATTATTATATGCAATAGAGTACTTGACCGTATCTGAAATTTATAGTTGAAAAAATATTCACAGACACTTTTGATAGTTTCTTTGTCAACGTATGATTGTCTGTTTCTAATTCCAGTCAAACAAATAAATAGTGCATAGGGTACTAATTGAACATTAGGTTACGAAATAATAATTAATAATAAGTTAATAACACTATTTTATATTTTTGTGTAAATTCTGTTAATTCAATAATAATTTAATTACAGAAGAATATTTCTTAAAGAAACCGAAAACAAATGACATTAATGATATATTATAACTTAACTGTAAACATATACATAAAATAACTGAATGACTGGATTCATTGCAAAATATTTAATACTATTAAAAATATAATTTTGAAAAACAAAAATCAGTGAATGTCAATTGGCGACGCAAAGATTCTCACTCACGCCTCTGATGGTAAAATTGGAACTAGCATCAAGTAAAAATATACGTATACGATTATTGGGTGATATAAAATCTAGTAATCCGCGCATAATTTAATTTGTATTGTACATTTTTCTATCGACAATTAAACGTATGCCAAAATTTTTACTTGATACAGCTTCTAATTTAAAAAATCAGGAGCGCTCACGTAATCTTTGCGTCGCCAATATGTACTGTTTAGAATTTTCAAATCAGTTAAAATCAAACGAAAATAGTTTATTCTAATTGAAAATAACATATTTCACTTTTCTTTACAGTATTGCATCATTTTTTTAACTTTGTGAAGATGAAATATTATTATGTCAAATATTTAAAAAACTAAATAAAAACCACTGATTAAGGAATAAGGACACTGGTGTAGTGTTGAAAAGTGTACGACAACGACAAAAAAGAAGGAAACCTACAAAAGTGTCTGGGAATATTTTTTCAACTATATGTTAAATGTTTTAACATATGGTGATTGTTTAGAAATTTTGTTACTCATTAATTTTCAATAACGAATTAAATAACTGAAAACACGTCATTATTTCAAAATGACGTCACAATTTGTAAACAAAGATGTGAGTTTTGATAATTTTCGTCGGCAAAGTGAAATTATATTTTATTTTCAATATTTCCATTGGCTTGAATATACAGAAATATTTTCGATCAGAATTTAAAATAAATACTCGCTTTTACTTGGGCATGTTATGAATATGTATAATCAGTTTTGCGGTCATAAAGATTGGCATTGACGTTTTTACTGTACAACAAGCTGTTTTTCGCACGTTTTTTCTTACTTAAGATTCAATAGTTAATTTTTGATAATTTTTATACAATTTATCAAAAATAAATCACTCAATTTAAATGAAAAAATAAGGTATTTAAAATTATTCTTTTTTAATTTTAGTCAAATATCCTATTAATAACTACGTAGTTTCTTTTATAATTTTTTTTAAGCTATTGTAGTTTTAATCTTGAAGAACCACAATAGTAAATTAAATAAATATACACATGAGTAATCGCCTAATCTCACCTAATCATTAATTAATCGTAATTTTATTGGTTTTAATTATTGATTTAAGGGGAACACCCCCATGAATACTGTATAGACATGAAACGTTACCATAATTTTCAATTCAAATTTGAATAAAATGAAGTCGAAATTAAATTAATTATATTTAATTGTTATAATAAAAGAATTTGTAAGAATCTTGGATACTTACTCTACGTAGAAATTCAGTTCTGGCAAGCCTATTCGACTCAACCCGGTCGAATAGGCTTGCCAGAACTGAATTTTTGTGTAAAGTATCTAAGATCCACAATCTTCTCAATTTAACGCGTGTAAAAATAACTATCGCAAATCGGCCAGCAGCTCTCCCACTATTATTGTTGTTATGAAATTATTGTTATACCTCATTTCAGATACAACTGATCATGAGGTTTCGTTAAAAAATTAAATAATTCTTATATTCGAAACAAATCAATCTTCTATTCTTTTCTAAAAATAAATTGCAAATTTAAAATTTACATAAATGCAATAATAAAGGAAATAAAGCCAAGAAAACGGAAATTATTTAAATTCAAAGTGGCGAAGAATGGTTAAATTTAACTGAAATTGTTGTTTCTATCCAAATTATTGCTTGCTATAAACTTCACTGTCGAAATATCGAAACTAAATAAATATCGAACTTGTTTTGTACCACTTTGTGATAGCAATACAAAAAATAAATTCAGAAAAAATGTCCCTCAAGATTTTGAACGTCGAAATCAATGAAACAACCACCAATAATTTTTCCTACGAAATTTTAATAATTTTGACACGTTTGACATATTACCTTTATGACGTCACAGACATCGCTATCTTTTGTAGTGCTGTTTTTAACCCACTGACCACTGAATCGAACATATTAACATATGTTTCCTAGAGATACTACAGGCATTAAATTTTGAAGCATGACTCCATTTTAGTAAGCCCAACTTGTAACCACGAAGACTTGTTTTGTAAATATTAGATAAACCATTAAATTAATGGTTTGATCGCCATTAAAGTAATCCCATCAGTCAATTTTTTTGCTTCAATTTCTTAATGTATTTGTAGTACACAGCATTCTCTCTAGTCGATTCTCTCCTCAATGTTTTAACCAAATGATATTTTTAAAAATTTTTCAACTTTTAATTAATTTATTATTTATTATATATCATTTTCAAAAAAAAATTTTCGTATCGATTATCAGTGTTATTTATGATGTAGATTTGAAATAAAACAAAAAAAAATGATATTTATTTTTTATTCAAAAATCCAATTATAAAATAAAATTATAATAACTCATACAAACGTTCATCATTTTTATCTCCAATTTCGATATCTTTTAATGACAGATAAGGACTTGCGTACGGATATTTCAGTTGACTCAATTTGCTATTCTCCAAAAATGCGTCGTGTTCTTTCACCTTTGTCAAATAGTCCAATAAAGTATTATAGGCTTTTAAATAATTATCACGTTGCTTTTTAATCATTTCCGTATCCTCATTCGTAACAAACGAATCTTTTCGTAAATTATCCGTCTTGTTATTATTCGTTTTATTTGTTGTACAGTAACAAGTCTCATTTTTTGAACGATCTGTTTTATTAAATAATTTATTAAAAATGGTGGACATCACAACCGGACTACTACTTGAAGTTGCATGTGGATTATAATTTTTTAACTGTTGCGAGTACGCAGCATCGTGTAATGACATCGGTGGTATCGCCACAAGAAAGTATGTCATTGGTCGCGGATGATTTATGTTGAACCAACGATTTATCAGTGGAATCTGTTGAATTTGTTGACCAACATTGGACAATCCATTGGATACACCTTGATAAATGGAGCTGACCGTATCCGGCACGTTTACCTGGATTGGAAATATTTGCGATTGTGATAACAGTTGATCCCAAAATATTCGATTTGCCGGCATGGATTGTGGCATACTGAAAAGAAATTTGATTGCTTTTAACTATAGTAACAATAAACTGTGTTAGGCGGAAAGAGAGCGTTAGTCGACATGGGCCTCTAGAGCAGTGTTTTTCAAACTTTTTGGTCCGCGACCCTTTTTGTAATTTAAAAAAATGGATTTACTTAAATGTAGAAATAAACCCTTTTCAAGAAAAAAAATAAAACCGACTTCAAAATAATAATAATAAGTGCACTGAAAAGTATAAAATAATTACGCAATTAATCAAGACATAAATATAAAAATAAAATTTTCCAGTTTTTGAAGTTGGTGCCTATTTGATCATAGAGATAGCAAAAGTCGTAACAAGGTTTCTGTAAGAGAACCTGTCGAGGCACTAACTTCAAAAACTGGAAAATTTTATTTTTATATTTATGCCTTGATTAACTGCGTAATTATTTTATATTTTTCAGTGCTCTTATTATTATTACACTGCTGCATCACTAGTTAGACCCCTTAATAGTTGTACCTGCGTGGGAATCTTTTTATACAAACAATAACATGTTTACAATATTTTTAAACAAAAATCCACAGAAATATATTATACAGGGTGTGCTTTGCAAATAATTATACTTTACTTTTATAAATTATTTTATTACATAATCAATCACATAAGTAATTAAAACATATTTAACTGGTCTTTTTATGCATTTAAAGAAAGGAAAACATTGACATTATGCACCACAGTCCACACCGCATCATATTAAATAAACAAACAACATATTAAGTGGTCCAATCTAATTAATACCTATACCTACATAGACATAGTAGATAATGTTTGAATGATTGAGCTGCTTTCATTTAGCGTGAGAAATATTTTTGTATTTATTTTATAATCCTGTATTATACGAGGCACCAATTTTATTAATTGTAAGTCTTAACATTTTAAATACATATTTTACAATTAAAATTTTAATAATGTTCTTTAGTTACATATTGATAATAAGTTAATAAAAACTTATTAATAAAATATTTGTTGTGGCGTGTTTTTATTATTAAACAATGTATTTATTATGTGTTGTTTTATATTTTCTCTACGCAGTTGAAAATTTATAAATTTTAATTTCTTTTTAAATACGTATGTATATGCATATAAGATCATCCTATATTGTGCCTTGATAGTTATACTTTAGAGTGAGACTCACCACACGTAGGGGTACATATACCAAGGACCCGGTGTATTTTGAAGTCAGTTTTATTTTATTTTTTTAAAAAAAGGGTTTATTTTTCCTTTTTGAGTGACCCTGAACCTGTTACAAGAAAAAATCTTGAAGTGACGATTCCCGATTTTGAATTTAAAATTTTTACCATATATCCTAAAAACAGCTTAAACAACAATGCTGGCAATTTAAATTTTGCTTGTGTCGGTTTTGTTTTTAAAATAATTCAACCATTTCCAATATTAACCAGAGCTTTTGGAATCGATATAAGCCCCTTAATGGTACCCTTTCTTTAAATTTATGGAATACTTTCGTTTAAATATTGATTGTAGCGTATAATTACAACGAGTAAAAACGGTTTAAATAGTTATTTCTAAAAATATTATAGGTAAAATATAGACTGCACATGTAAGATTTTACATTAAGATTTAAGTTTTTAATTGTAGCGTTACGGCTTTTAACAAAAACGTGTGAACTAGTATTTTGATGCAGTTTTCATATTTGATATTAATATTTTGATTGGTCAAACCATATTCACTGTTTCAAATTTTACCCCCAATTTTATTGTTAAGACCCCTCCAAGAGGTCCGACCCTGGATTTGAGTACGTCGGTAGGAAGACCTTTAAAAATAAAGGCTTGTGTCAAATTAAACTTTTCTTCTAGCTGTTATAGTTTTCGAGTCCCTATTTTGAGACTCAATTTTACCCCTTAAATGGCTTTTATGGCAGATAAAAAAAAATACATGTCTATTATTTTTATTTGTTCTGTACATTTACCAAGTTTGATCAAAATCGGGAATCATTAAGACCTTCATCATTAAGGAATTTTGTCGCATATCTGCGAAGCCCCTGGTTAGATTTTGATCAAATTTATATGGGGCCACCTCGGAAATATATCCTTTCAAACAAAAAAAGAATCATCCAAATTGGTTTCTATATACCAAAGTTATGAAGTAACATACCCAAAAAAAAAAAGAAATTCTGTCGAATTAAGAACCTCCTTTTTTTTTGAAGTCGGTTAAAAAATAGAATCAATTTTTTCTGCGACCGTCCAAATATTTTTCGCGACTGCCACTTTGAGAATCACTGCTCTAGAGCAATGTTACTCGACTACCGGTCCGCAAAAAGATGTATGAATTACAAAAAATGTTTATAATCTGGATTTTTTGATTTAAAAAAAAAAAAGAAAAAAGAAAAAGTGGCGGGGCTAACTTGATGGGGACATACAGCTGACCAAATGGTCAGAAAATGACATATTGATTTCATATTATAACACAACCTACTATCATTCTAATTAATGACACAAATGATTCCAATCTAAATGAGTTCGATTTAAAATTAAAGAATTGCTTTTAAAGTGTCAATATTTGTCTAAATTACATGGTAAATTAAGTAGTCGGAAAACGAAATTTCATATTATACGACATAATGTTATTTCAGTTAATGGCGAAAATGATTCTAGGCTACAAGAATTCTATTTAAAATTAAAGAATTGCTTTTAAACATTTCTCTAGTGCTTAATAAAGTGTCGATATTCATCTGAATTACATGGTAGATTAAGTGGTCGGAAAACGACATTTCATATTACATCACCAAATGTTCACATTTATTACACGACCTAATCAATAAAACACTATACTTTGCAAAAATACCACAAGTCACACTATATCTAAGTATTGAATAAATAGAGGGAGTAACAGGAATGTATACATTAGAGTGCCTATAATAAATAGAGTGGTGACATGTGTGCTGAACGCTGATTGGTTCCGGCATTTTGTATCCAAAGTTTTCGTAAAATACATTGGAAATAAATTAAATGTTAATAAAAACCATTTAGTTTAACTTAGAAAGAATAATTAAATTAAAATTTTTTAATTGTTCATTAGTTCATAACTTATTAACAATAATTATGTACTCAAAAAATATTTACTCAAACATGTGATAATTAATTTTGAAGCTTCCCGTTCTGTTTTGGAAACAAAATGGATGACATGTCACGACTCTATTTATTATAGGGACTCTAGTATACATATAACGTATATGAAAATGAAGTCAAAAAAGTGACAGGTGTTGACAAATATGGCGGTTAAACAAGGTTAGATTTAAAATTGTTTTTCTGTATTTACTGATTTTATAAGTATTGTTTATTAGAATATTTATTAACAAATAGTCTTAAATTAGAATAATAGTATATTATTCAACGAGCTAGTAATGATAGCTATTACTCACGAAGATGAAATTGCGACACGAGTCGAGCTTGCGAGGCGAGTGTCGTAATGCATCTGAGTGAGTAATAGCCATTGCAAGTGAGTTGAATACGCTATTTTTTCTACGACTTTTTTCTTTTCTGATTTAAATAAAATTGAATATAAATTTTAAATTAAAAGAATAAAATTTTTAATCTATCTCTAATTACATTAATTTTTTGTATATGTATCTATGGAAACGACCAAAATAAAATTCACATTATTTTGTTTACTCTTAGACGTTACTACGCAACATATTTGAAATTAAAAATTGATACGTATATTATACACAAAACAAAAGCCAGCCCAGTGAATAATGGTTAATACGGCGATTTCATTGGTCAAAAAAGTATTGAGTAATGACAATTCCTCCACACCTTTGAATAATGCCTAACTTTCTCAACAATTAACGGATATGTAATGAGTATGTTCTTCAACAGGAGTAGAAAAAATCACATACAAATTAAAAAAAATAAATATTACCATCGACACTTTGTACGTTATAAAAGGTGTTAACCAATATGGTATGATACATAATATCAATGCACCACATGTTTCGGTTCAATATGACCATTATCAAACAAGTCATAAGTCACACCACTTGTTTAATAATGGTCATATTGAACCGAAACATATCATAAGAGTTTAACACAATAAAAGTGGCATTTTATTTATTACTTATTTAAAATTATTTTATTTATTAACATCTTGACAGTCACTGACGTCATAAGACGTCATGTGAAATCTTACTAGCTCATACAACGTCAACAATTAAGAGTCTAACACAATAAAAGTGGTATTTCTGTAAAATATTTTATTTATTAACACCCTGACGGTCACTGACGTCATGTGAAACCTTACTAACTCATACACCACGTCATACAACGTCAACAATTAACTGTCAAAATAGTGTAATCAATTGATCATTTCGTTATAATTCTTCATGACCGTCATCGTGTTAATAGCAAATATAGCATTACCATAAAGTTAATGCTCAAATCTATTGAATTTACTTTTTTTTTTAAATATCTTACCCTATTGGCAAAAGTGGGAATTGTTGCCACGGTAGAGATGATACATTCGCCAGGACAAAACTTAGAATTGTAATCCAAAACTTTGAATAGAGTAAAAACATTTTTTTTATGTTTATTTGTTTAAATTATATGGTAAATATTTTGAAAAAATACAATTTTACACCACAAAAAATTTTAATTGTTACTTAATATTTGAAATATGACGTGTTGATTGTAAACAATTTTGTTGCAATTTAAACGGTTGAGTCCACATAACGGTATCTTTCGCGTTCTATTATTTTATTTTGAAGTCATTATTATCAATATTGTAAAGAGTTTGTATGTACATAATTATACTGGGGTAATGTCATAAATACCGCTAAGTTACTTGATGGCATTTTTATTGTATGTACCTACGATGACTACTTTTGGACATGAAATACATTTTAATTAAATTCGACAGTGGCGTCTTATAACATAAAAATTTGACCGGGCCTAATATATTTCTGCTCAATATATAAAAATACCCCTGTCGCAGCATCCGGCATAACATAGCGAAATTCCGTTTATAAAAGTTAGTTTTTTAAAGACCTTTTTTATGTGATTTTTTCTTTTAAATTTCACAAAAATTGTTAAATAAGGCGAAATTTTGGCAAAAACTAATTTCTTTTCACGAAAATTACCAAAAAAAAACCATGTTTCGGGCGTCGGACGTGGTTGGTTAAGGAACTCGTCCAACGGGATTTCCAATATTTTCATCAAATTTCGTAAAAATAGGACGTTTCGTTCCAGACTTATCGTGCGGACACACACACACACACACACACACACACACACACACACATATATATATATATATATATATATATATATATATATATATATATATATATATATATATATATATATATATATTGGCTGGGTGCGTGATGGCAACGACATCTATAATATATATTTTTTCATGCTCATTAACGAATATAAATAATGGTAATCGTGGAAATAAAAATATATTTAAAAAAACCGTAAAATCTGAATACAAATATTTCCTATTTACAATTATTTTTTTAATAAATAAATTTGAACAATTTGAGGTAGAAAATACTCAGGGAAATGCGAAAATTAAGAAATGCTGGCATAAGTCATTTAGTTCAATGTACAGTCATACTTATAAGACAAACATCAATAACTCCTTATGAAACATCATTACATGTGAGTTAAAATACCTGAAATATTTGTAATTCTGTATTTATGGATGGACGTGTAGACGTTAATACTGTTGACAGATAAATAAGGAACGACATATTAGTGGCAATTGCGTTTATAATCAAAGTGGATCAATGTAAATATTTTTATTTAATATTTTTATTACACTATAAACACATATGAGAATGTATTATTGCCTGTTTTCTTCACTACTCACGCTGCAATCGATTTAATTATCCCCACCATATACTTCGCACCCTGCCAATAGTGCGTTCATTTCAAGATTACACACAGGGAAAATTTCAATGGTAATTTATAGCGTTCCTATGGAAATTCAATTATTATTTTCATAAAAGTATTGATGTTCAGTTAAAAATTACACATTAGTATTACTGAATAGCAAATTTTATTGAATAATTTATTTAAGAAACAAAAATTAACAAATTAATATTGTCTATAAAGATATTTGACGTGAAAAAGAGCCAACATTTCTCTTCGCTTAAAGTACCACATACACAGATATTTTTCATTTTCTATTTTTCCTCCATTTGAAGTATACTAATAATTGATATGTTTTACTTTTAATTGCAAATGATTTATTTTAAAATATTCTGACAAAATTTTGAAAAAATGAACCGTTATTGTTAATTTCCCTAGAAACACTGTCTCCTGGATTTCCTATGTGTAATCTTCGACTGGACGCACGTATATGTGTGTGTGTGTGTAAATATATATATATATATATATATATATATATATATATATATATATATATATATATATATATATATATATATATATATATATATATATAAATTTTAGCGAATATTATTTTCGGTTTCTAGGGACCTCAAAACAAATTTCTGCCATAGTCCCGGGCTCAGGTCGTGTTATGACAGTGGCTGTAATAGCTGAATTATAAATATAAATAATAATGCGGTTTAACGTTCGTTTTTATGACAGTTAGTCTATAACAGACGCCACCCACATCATTATTTTTCTAACTTTATTTATACTTTTTTAATACATTACAAATTACATTATGATGTGGGTGGAGGAGAAGGAAAGTGGGGATTTGGTGGGTATGCGTCTGCAGCCGTCTTCTTAAGGAACTATATCTGGAATTGTGAAGAGAAACTGCAGAAAACCTTCACGAGTATAGCCGGTCGTCATAGATTTTTTTTTTTTTTGAAACTAAATTATAATAAAGTGCGTGTACTGAACTGCTCATAACTTTTTGATTTTTCATTTTTTTGAAATAAAATTTTAGGAGAATATTTCTAACACCTAATTTCACATAATTATAAAGAAAAAAAGTCGATTTTTTTTTTAGCGAATCCCCCCTTAATTTTAATATATAAAAAAAAAAATTTTAATTTTCTAATTTAGTAGAGCTATCAATTTACACATCATCCATCCTTCAAAAAGAAAGAAAAAACAATACCTATGATTAGAATGATTATAATTATGTGCTCTATGGTGATTTCATTGGTCGAAAACATACCAAAAGTACTGAGCTCATCTCTGTGGTACTGAGTAATGGCCATTCCTTCACACTAGGGATGCACATCGATGCTAAGTCGTCGATATTTCTTTTACATGTATGATCGATTTTGTCATGGACCGGTTCATTCACTTAATACAGTCGACTCTCGTTAATTCGAAACTCGAGGGACTCTTAAAATATTACGAATTATAGAGAGGTTGGAATTATCGCAGGTAACAATTTTAATTTTTTAAGCATTTGCGATGAATGAACTTGTACTTGTCTCAAAATGTACATACAATCTTTCTGTCTCTTTCTCTCTGCAACTTTGAATTGTCGAGTGTTTGACGCCGATGAATTCGAATTAACGCGTCGTTTTGTTACGTAGCAATGATTTTTTCGTTCGAATTATTAAGTATATAAAAATGTATTGTTTTAGTTCGAAACATAAAGAGATTTTGTAGGGAACTAGTGATACCTTTGAATTATAGAGAGGTTCGAATTATCGCAGGTTTGAATTAACGAGAGTCTACTGTATATGACTTCTTTCATGTCTTTTAAAACTACTTACTTAAATCATGAAATGTTTTAGAACATATACATTATCACTTGTATGTTTTTCACCACTGGTGGAGTCTTTCATGTCTTTTTAAACTTTCTTTCCGATAAAATATTTTAAAACATATATTACACATGTATGATTTTTCACTATTGTGAATATTTTCATGTCTTTTTAAACTAGCTGAAGTAGTATATGTTTTAGTACACATATTACACTTATATGGTGTTCCGTCACTGTGAATTCTTTCATGTCTTTTTAAATCACTTGAAATAGTAAATGTTTTAGTACATATATTACACTTGTATGGTTTTTCATCACTGTGAATTGTTTCATGTTTCTTTAAATGGCCTAAATCAATAAACGTTTTGGTACAAACATTACACGTGTATGGTTTTACACCACTGTGTATTATTTCATGTGTTTTTAAAGTACTTAACTGAGTAAATGTTTTAGTACATATATTACACTTGTATGGTTTTTCACCACTGTGAATTCTTTCATGTGTTTTTAAACTTTCTTTTCGATTAAATGTTTTAGTACACATGTTACACATGTATGGTTTTTCACCACTATGAATTATTTCATGTCTCTTTAAATGGCCTAAATCACTGAATGTTTTAGAACACACATTACATTTGGATGATTTTTTTCCACTGTGAATTTTTTCATGTGTTTTTAAATTACTTAACTGGTTAAATGTTTTAGTACATATATTACATTGGTATGGTTTTTCGCCACTGTGAACTCTTTCGTGTGCTTTTAAATTGCTTAAACGATTAAAAGTTTTAGAACATGTAACACATTTCAATAACTTTTTACCAATACATGTAATTCGATGTAGCTTTAAATTTTCTGGATCAGTAAATATTTTAAAACACGTATCGCAATGAAACAGTTTTTCATGTTCTTCATCGATTTTATCTTGTCCAATTTTGATTTCCGTATTTAAACCGTTCAAATCTGTCAAACATTCACTCGACTCCTAAAATATGATAATTAGTAATTTTGATTATAATAATCAGACTTAGTGAAAATAGTGATTCCTAACAGAATCATCCGATAAAATATTTTAGATTGGAGAGGGCTATAAATTTTATTGCATGGCTGACGATTTTCGTGTAGATTTGAAGACTAGCTTAAAGAAACTTTTGAGAACAAATCAGTAAATATTAAAAATTACCTATTTTTATTTTAATAATTTAATATGTAATTCTAACATTAAAAATAATTTTTAAAAAAATAATGTTGAATAAATAAGTGCTCAACTATATTAGAATTTAACTGAACCGAATTCAAAATATTTATAATGTAAACATATCTCTATTTCCTTTGTGATTATTTAAATAACATGTATATCTCACCTTCTTTATAAAAACATATCTACTTTAATATAAACAAAATCGATTATATCCGTAGATTGTATCACTCCAGTAGCTCACTGGCATGTTTCAACATGGTTTAGGTTTTACATTAGAAAAATATAAAGATATGCATGTATTGGGAATCGTAAAATTCAGACCCGCGAACTACTGAGCAAAAAAATAACTACTGCCAGTAGGCAACGTTTGTTTATTAGATATTGACAATTCACCAATGCTATTAAGTTTACAAAATATAAACTGGCATATTTTTTCAAATGTCAGTTTTATTTTTTCATTAACTATAATTTATTGATTTCAAATAAAAATGGACAATTTCAAATTTATATCATTTTTTTAAGGATATATATCTAGTCAAATCGAGTACTACATCTAAAATTTTTTGAAAATTAATCATAATGTTAAATTATTACTAGAAACACTTATTTTATGAATTAAGATGTGTACTGTATAAAAAATTTATATCAATTCTATAAAATAACGATTTAATTTGACTATGGTTGACGTTGGATTTAGCAGCTATCGGAATTATTATCCTGAGTATGTTCCATTTAGAAAACATTGTGTAACACAATGCATTTTCTTTTTTTTCATAAAAAAAAAAACAAATTTTTTTTTTAAATTTTAATGCAAAACTAATTTTTTAATTGCATCTAAAAGCAATTAAAAGGTTAAAATTTAAAAAAATTAGTTTTTTGTGCAAAAAAAAAAAATGCACTGTGTCGTCTGTGTTTCCTAAATGGAAAACTTTCATTATATGTTTTACCACATTTGTCATCGAAAATGGCGGACACAGTTTTTTAAAATAGAGCCAAAACCGCGTGGTTCCGGCTTCTAATTTTGATTTTAATTTTTACGAAAAAGATAGGCCGGTGAGATCGGTTTTTTTTTTTCGTTAAAAAATAATACAAAGTATAAGGTTCATAAAACTATTTTTTTTCTCACGAAAGTTGGATAAAATATTTACAAATTTATTAGTAGCTATGCTACTTCCGGTTCAAACAACACACGATAAATGAGAACATTAATTATTTCTTTTAATTTGTCCGTGACATACAATTTTCTTTTTGCTAACCGATGCGGAATCGTCTATTGTTTAACATATTTCAAACTCAATGGAAAAAGTTGGAATTTTCTTTTTGGGCAGACATCCTTAAGTGTCGTCTTTTGCCATCTGGTGACAAATGGAAAAACTACTAACAGTAAGCTAAATAAATTGTTGACCACGCCTTGATTTATCAGTATCCAATAATATTGGGAATTAAAAAACACAAACAGACACACACAACATAGACGAGGTAGTATTAACAATAAAACGTCGTAAAACTGATTTTTAAAAAGATTGATAATATTTTTACGTTTTATGACAGCCTGTTAGGGACCATTTTTTCCTATGTGTGTTGATAATATTTGCGATATCTGCATATGTAATTTTATTGTTATATATAACCCAAATCTAGTACTTACCAGTTTTATATTTTGCTGTTGTAAGTCTGTATGATATTTTGTATCTGCCAAACTATTATTTTCTTGTGACAATTTAGTTGGTTCAAAAAGTTTATTTTCTATTGATAATACTAAATTGTTCTCATGCATTTCCGTCACTGCATTTTTCTCCACCTTAATTTCAACTTTATGATCAATTTCATGCATCGGTTTAATCACGTCACTTTTTTCCACTTTAATTTCCAATATAGGACCGATTTTATGGGCAGGTTCATTGTTTTCATCTTTCACCACTCTACTTGCAATGGTATGATGAATTTCATGGATCGATTCATTCACTTCATCTTTTTCCACTTTAATTTTCAATGTATAAAAACTTTCGTGGGTTGATTTCTCCATTTCTGGTTTTTTATTTTATCACAAACAAAATCTGTAAAAATAATAATTATGCTTATTGAAAGCTGTATTTTGACTTTTGTTTGCTTTTGTTAAGGCGTTAATGTTATTTGAAGGTTGTTGTCATGGTGACTACACTCCATGTATGTATAAGGGGTTCTAAAAATAAAAGGTATGAAATAAGAGGGCATTACGGGCATTACAAGCGTACCCTCGTGCGAATAGCCAACATAAATTTAAAAAAATGAGATTTTTTTATTTTTGCTTCGATCAATCGTTTGTGAATCGTTTGTGAATGTTTGTGACGCTATTATTTTCATTTGTGACTAATTAGTTAATTAATTATTTAATTGTTAATTACGAGTGTGCGAATAGCCAACATTTTTTAAAATTTATTGCAATATTGACTTCCGGGCACTTAATCGATTGAAAATCGTTTGTGAATTCCAAATATACCATTAAAAACATTTGTGACAGCGTGTTTTTTAAAAAAATTATAAAAAAAATTCTGTATACTGCTGTCATTTACAAAATAGTTATTTTTTCTAACACTAGAGGGCATTGGAGTACAACTAAACAGAGTGACCAATATAAAAAACTTCATTACTACAAAAAACAATTGATTTTTTTTAATTATTTTTTTAAAAAACACGTTGTCACAAATGTTTTTAATGGTATATTTGGAATTCACAAACGATTTTCAATCGATTAAGTGCCCGGAAGTCAATATTGCAATAAATTTTAAAAAAATGTTGGCTATTCGCACACTCGTAATTAACAATTAAATAATTAATTAACTAATTAGTCACAAACGAAAATAATAGCGTCACAAACATTCACAAACGATTCACAAACGATTGATCGAAGCAAAAATAAAAAAAATCTCATTTTTTTAAATTTATGTTGGCTATTCGCACGAGGGTTACAAGCGTTACTGCAGGTATCGGACACTTTTCGGATCAGGCCAATGACGAAAGAATATACATAATAGGCCGTATTCGTTGCTGAGTTTTTCTGCTCAAAGTGAGCTGTGCGCATGCGCAAGAACATCTTTATGAAGTACGAAGTCTACGAAATACTTGTGTATTCCATAAAAAAAGTTCTTGCGCATGCGCTCAACTCACTTTGAGCAGAAAAACTCAGCAACGAATACGCCCATTATACATATTATGGAGTGTAGAATATAAGTAGGACTATTTTGTACGGAAAACAATAAAAAAATAGTTCAAAAAGTGTCCCGTTTTAAGTACTAAGTAACAGTTCAAAAACTCGCCAAAATAGCGCTACAGTAGCAAAAGAGTATAGTGATTTTTTTGTGTTGAGTTTTATAAAAATTTTTAAAATAATAAAACTTATATGTAACAATTATAAAAATTCGTCAAGTGCGTATTTTTGACACGCACTAAGTAATGTCACCTCAGTGAAAGTGTTAATTTATGATTTTTTGGCTGGTTTTTTAAGTACAGTGAGAATACAGCCCTCTTGCGTTTATTCAATATATGCATGTACAACTCTATAATACAGTGAGAATACAGCCCCCTTGCGTTTATTCAATATATGCATGAACAACTCTATAATTATTATATTATATGGTTCCCCGGGTTCCCCACTATAATCACACAACGAGATTAATATGTCATCCTTCGGTGACATAATAAAAAAATACCCCTGTCGCAGCACCTGCATAACATAGCGAATTTCCAGAGATTGGACACTGACGGATTTCATATAACAACCTGTATCTATCTACAATAGTTTAGCTATCTAACGGTGAAAATATTTTCAAAATCGGTTGGGTAGTTAATTTTTTAAAAATTTAAATTTTGCAAAAAGCCACTTAAAATGGCAAAAAATGGCAAAAAATTTCGCTTCTAAAAATCGAACGTATCTGGCTGACGAACTCATCCACGCTTTTTTGATTTTTGGGACTATTGGGAAATTTTCTATCTCTTAAGGTGCGAATCCACCGAAAAAACATTTGCTTCAAATGTTTGTAGTTGTTTGCAAATGTTTGCAACTGTTTGCGAACACACTGTCTCCACTGAACAAACCGTTACAAACGATAATCCGTTTGCGAATGTTTGTAGTTGTTCCACGTATTCGTATTCGTATATAAATACATGTATATTATATCGCAATATGTATAATGTACATACCAATGTACATACATATTATGATACTCGTTTGTTGTTCGTACTTCGGGTATGTACTTCGTATTAACATACCGTCCCCACCAGAAAAACACAAAACGTACCAAACAACAAATTCCCTTTGATGTACCGACTTTGGACGAAACACTACAAACATTAGCAAACATTCGTGACGATCGTATCCACCCATTGATATAGAAGAATATGGATGGAGACTATTTCTTAAGAGAGGGACAAGATATAGTTTAATATGATATGTTAGAATGAATACGTAGATTCTTTTGAATGTACCACAAAAAATAAAAAACAAAAGAGTAAATATACACTATAACACGTGCAAATAAGCACTAAACATCCAGTCCTACAAAAAATTAAATTTAAAATAAAATTAGTAAACGTAATACACCGTAAATATAATATTTGGGTAAGTAAATATTGTATTGATCAATAAATGCAACCATTTCTAGGGAAAATTTGTTAATTTTTCTACATTTTTCATCTAAAAAAACAGGTTTATAATAAGCGGAAAAATACCAATTTTGACATTACACAAAGTAAAGGAAATATCGAAAAAGGAATCATTCTACGTAAATAAGGAATTCGTTTTTTAGTTAAAATATGTGATAATAACGACAAAAATTTTAAAAATATTGTAAAAAATAAAATTATGTAAAAATTAAAATATAGGTTAGATTGACCCTTCATTTCAGTAGCGTCTTATATGTAAAATTAATGAGCATATAAAAATTTAACTTCAAGATCATGTATTTTATTTGTATTTATTTATTTATTAATAAAATGATAATTTAATAACTGTATAGTTTTATTTATGTTTGTGTCTACTTTTATCAAAAAGATATGTCTTATTAGTGATGGAAAATTATAAACCAAAACGTAATCTTTTTACAAAAATTGTTATAAATTGTAAATAATCGATTAATTTGAGCAATTTTTGTTTTCAGTTTATGGTAATTTATAATATTCTTTAAGCACCGTTAAAAAATACAATAATTTAGTAGACAATTAAGAATTCGAAAAATTAACTGATAAAATAGTCGAACAGCATTCTTAAGGAGTTGATTATTGAATTAACTAGAACAGATATTAAAAATAATTAATTAATTGTTTATGTTTTTATATAGAAATCACAATTATAAGAAAAATATACTAAATATATTGTTTTAAAAGCAATGGAAATGTTTTAATTAAATTAAAACCGTTACTGTATATTTACAAAATGACGTCATTCATAATACGCACGTTTAATATTCATAATATGTTGATCAGTATTTTGGGAAATGCTCCTTCCTTTACAATATTATATATCTCTCCTTCTTCCATGTATCCACCAAACAAATTTTGTGTTCGCAAACATTTGCAAACAGGTTGCGCGCTTGGTGGATTCGTACCTTCACTGGTTACGTATATCAGTACTGGTTACACTGGTTCCAGTAGTATAGAGACAGGTATGTTATCTCTAGTGCTCTATGGTCGCCAATATAATTATTACATTTCGAATTTATTCTCTGATTATAGCGGTTAGTTTTCTTCTAAATTCAAATTTCATTGTTTGTTATATGCGTTTAAATGCAAACTGTCAATATTTTTATTTTTATTTTTATTAAATTTATTTTATAATTTAACCTAACTATAATATACATAATATAACAAGTAAATATTAATTATCTATATGTATTTATAATCTATAATTATGTATTTTATATACTTTTCTCTTTAAATTTGATGTTTTTTTTTTCTGGATACAAGATTTAAGGAAAGTGAACGAAAATTATTGTGGTTTTTATAAAGGATCGGACAAAGAATTAATTTGATTTACGTTTGGAGACTAAAATTAAATGAATTTTTACTTAATGTAATTTTGATTTTGGTTTAATAGAAATAAAAATTGCTGTTATATTTGCAACAGATTTTAAACTGGAAGTTTTATTCATAAATTGAAAGAAAAGGTACGAAGCAAAAACAAAAAATGAAGGAAATATTTGCCTTATGAAAAGAAAAAACCAGAAATCATAAAATAATTAATTAATGTATTTAAAAAAATAAATAAATAATAAAAACGTGTCGTCTTGTTTAATTTAACTAAATAATAGAATGTGTCAGTTTAACCAGGACTATTTTAAGCTAAATCTACTTTCCAATTTTAAATTATACTGTTCACGAGTTGAAATGACTGACAAAATATGTGGAAATTATAGTATTTTCGGTAATTGCTATGAACTTGAGTATAAAATGGAGAATTTATTTTGTTCAAAACTGCCGCAATACTTTGAGAAATAAAATATATTTTCTGTTAATAATACCAAAATAAATAAATAATAAAAACGTGTTTTCTTGTTTAATTTTACAAAATAGTAGAATGTGTCAATATGCCAGCACTATTTTAAGCTAAATATACTTTCCATTTTTAAATTATACTGTTCACGAGTTGAAATGACTGACAAAATATGTGGAAATTAAAAGATTTTCGTGTATTTTCGGTAACTGCTATGAACTAGAGTATAAAATGGAGAACTATTTTGTTAAAAACTGCCGCAATACTTTGAGAAATAAAATATATTTTCTGTTAATAACACCAAATTTTCCACCGCAGGTGCTGAAGTATACGAAATTTTACTAATTAACTTACGAAATTTGCTTTTTGTGTTTCATTATTCTTATTTATTTGTACAAGTTTTTATTATTTTCAAAAGAAATATATTATGAAAAAGAATATGTTAAAATTTTTATGCATTTCGTATGCTTAAATGCATCCACCTGAATTGTCAAATACATAAATTACGTATAATTCAAGAATTTTATGTTAGAAATTATAACAATTTGATATTCATTTTGAATCTGTTATTGGTAGAAAAAATCATTTGTAATCCTAGGTACTATCAAACGTCATTTTATTTTGAAATTTTTAAAAAAAATTATAAAAATTAGCTCTTATATACTTTTTCTGGGTTAATTATTGAAAAATATTCTATTTTCAGACATTTTTGATATAAAATGAGCAGATGTATGGATTTTATTAAACAAATTTCAGCTCTTTAAAATTTTCGATTTAAAATATGTCAAAATTTAAAATTATTTTTTTTGTTAAAAAAAAAAAAAAAAAAAAATTGAATGTGTAAAATTATTTACAAGTATTATGGGTACTGTAAATAGTTATTGATGTAGATACCAAAATAGCGATTTTTAGAATTTTTGTCTGTCTGTCTGTCTGTTCACGCATCACGTAAAAACTATTGGACGGATTTTAATGAAATTTGGTGTGATGATAACTTATTACCTGGGTCAACATCTAAAATACTTTTTACTCCGGGAAAATTTCTCATTACCACGGGAAAATGGAAAAACCATTTTGAGCATGTGCACACATTAGGCAAAAACTATTGGACGGATTTTAATAAAATTTGGTTGTGGTGATAACTTATTACCTAGGGCAACATTTAAGATACTTTTTACTCTGGGAAAATGCCTCATTCCCACGGGAAAATAGAAAAGCCATTTTGTGCATGTGCACGTATTACGCAAAAACTATTGGACGGATTTTGATGAAATTTGGTGTGGTGATAACCTGCTACTTGGGTCAACATTTAAGATACTTTTTATTCCGGGAAAATTCCTCATTTCCACGGGAAAATAGACAAAACCATTTTGAGCATGTGCCTGCATTACACAACAATTATTATTCTTTGCAAGTTCTGTATAATTATTACACTTACATACTTCTCATTGAGTTTATAACAATTCTTTCCGCGAACGACGTCGCGGGTACGGCTAATTTTAAATAAGTTGACTATTATGAGCGCGAGCTCAAAAGACCTCCAGAAACTGAGGGGAGGGGAACACAAATTGTATTATTTAGATAGTTACCAACCAAACAAAGTAATTATGTTTTTAAAGCAACGAGTGAATAAACGTATATTTATTAATATGATAGACAAAGATAAATGCAGGTATAGGTAAAAAAGTTCTGCATCATCAGGGTTGTTAAAATATAAATACTAGAAATAAATTCAATAATTATTAAAAAATAGTCAAAAATAAATTTCATTTACATTTTAAATTATTCACATAAAAAAATTGTGGTTTTATAAATATTCATATTATGCTCACTTCACGTCTATTTATCTTACTATTTTCACATCAGTACAAAAGGAATATTAGCGGCACAAGTGGTGAAAAACGAAAACGCAATATGTACGTTTTTCGTGGACAGATTCTGGCAATTCCCCATATATATGTGGTATAATAAAGATATGGCCAATCTGGATATGAAAGCATATCCCAACATCACGGCACAACAATATTAGTTCTAGCTCTCTCTTTGGAGAAATTTGGTTCGTTTTGCGCAAATGCGACTATTTTGATGGAACTGGATACATTAGTTGAACGTATATGCCGGATACGCTGCTTCGCGCTACTATTGTTTGTAAAACCATATGCGGTTAATCGTTTTATTTCATTATAATTAATTATTAATAATACATAAGGTAACGGGCCTAGTTTCTGACCTTTTAAGAGTGACGGCTGAGGTTAAACGACAGTAATAAATATAAGTTTAAACTTAAGAGACAATTAATAATTTTATCAACTAGTTTATGGCTTTCAAAATAAAGTTATACAAGTAAAATAATTATTTGAATTGAATTAATAATTTAAATTAATGTTTTAAAAATTGACAAAAAGGACCCAGTTTCTGACCTTCAAAATTTCTCATGTGACAGTTTTTGACCCTGACAGTGGCCTAGTTTCTGATCCTTAAATTTAAAAATACAGTTTTTTAAAATTTAATTTATAAATAATTTTTTATTGATAAAAATGAATGTTTAATGTTATATACGTTATGAAAAATAACAAAAACTAATCGAAGATAACTATAAATAACAAAATAACTAACAAAAACTGGTTAGAATTTAATTGGGCCATACCACTTTAGAAGTGAGCCTAGTAATTGACCCTCATATTTCAATAATAAAAATCATTCTAAGGTATTTTATAAATATTTTAAAATAAATTTTAAACAAATATTAACCTGCTCATATATTTTTAATTAAGTTTTCATACTTACATGATGAATATTGCACAGATCAAAATGAGTACTTTGTAACATAAACTGTTAGGAAACTACCAAAAAAATAGTTTTTACACACATTTTAAACTTAAAAATTTTAATATATTCTAAACTTTTTAAATTGCTGTTCATTAGACACAGAATAGTTTACTTTAAATTAAGAATTTATTTTTTTTCTTATTTAAAATATAGTTTTTTTATTAATTTATAACAAAGTTGAAAAGTTCAGAAACTGGGCCAGGGTCAATTACCGGGTCTTTTATCTTATATAGTTATATATATTATTATTATTTAAATTTCTTTTAAATTGATTTTTATAATTTTGTTTATTTAAGGATAAAACTTCAATCAATATTTTTCACTTGTTTTGAAATTAAATTTAAAAATTGCCGCGGATTTCATTTTTTTGCTCTTCATTTACTTTTTTTTTTAAAATTATGTTAAGGTACCATCACAGTGTGATTCTGCCAAAAAATAGTCAATTTTCACAAGATTTTTTCGGATGGATAGGATGGGGGAATGGAGATGAATTTTTTTTTTACGATTAATACCACTACTTGACAATACAGAAATATTTTTTTAAATTATTTTTATTTATTTTTTATAATTATTATAATTTTTTGAAAAAAAATGTCTTTAAAATACCCCTGTCGCAGCATCTGCATAACATAGCGAATTTCCAAATTTTGGGGACTGGCGGATCTCATCTAAGAACTGTACCTATTTAAAATAGTTTAGCTTTCTAAGAGTAAAAGATTTTTTAAAATCGGCTGGGTAATTAGTTTTGATATTTTTGGGACCCAAGAACCCGAACGGACTTTGTGCAGCATAGTTGTATCCATCTAAAATAATTTAGTTCTCTAACAGTGAAAAAATTTTCAAAATCGGTCGGTTAGTTTATTTTTTACAATAATGGGAACAGTAAACCCTGGCGGAAATCATACAACATAACCTTTATTCATCTAAAATAATTTTAGTAAAAAGTTTATCCTCAGTAAAAAACGGGTCCTAGGGATCTCATATAACTTATGGTAGTCCGTAAGGTTCTTGTGGACATCATTTAATTACTTAATGAATTCAAATACTTTAACTTACTAGCGGTGAAAAAATTTTCAAAATTTTCGACATTCGCTAAAAAAATCATTGAAAAATATTTGATGTTTCGATCAATTAATGGTCAACATCAGCAAATAAAAGTTACTCAAATCGAAGAAAAGAATGAGTTATTTGTCCGTAGAAATTAAAATACAAATTCTGAAAACGAGCAAAGAAATATTGAAAAAACTAGATCGGCAAAACATTCTGACAAATAACACTACCCAACTAATACTCGCCAATTTGAATGAAACTTAACATACTTATTAAACAGCGAAAAGTATTAAATACGTGTTTTTTTTTATTTCGGCTAAATACGCTTTTTAGGGGTAGAAAACACCATTCAACCTCTGTAGATGAAAACAGTTATAGCTAAATATTTTTGAAACGACATATTTTCTGAAAAAAGGGCTGAGTACCAAATTTGTAGAATTTAAAGCGATGCACTTGATAGTGACCCTGAAATCGATTTTCAAGGTCAGTTGAAAATGATTAGCCATTGCCGAACTTTGACCATATCCTGTACCTATAAGCAGTAATTTCATGTATTGACTCAATCTATCTTCAAAATTGATTTGTTGCGTTATTTTTCTAAAATAAAAAAAATAAAAACCTGACGAAATGGAAAAATAGGCGCAAATTTATAGAAAAAATTAGAAGAAAACATTTTTGTAAGTAATTTTAGAAGTAAAGCTAAGAAAAGATTTAATATCACTCCAATTGTAAGTTAAACATTAACTTTATGTTATATTAGAAATTTTCAAAATTTTTTAAAATTTTTATTGCTACTCTATAGTTATCATATTAGGAATTCAATTGAACATATGATGAACTATTATTTTTCCGATTGCGATTGAGCTAGTATTTTTCAAAATTACTTCTTGATCACTTATTTTCTATCTTGCATGTGAAATTCGTTCGAATATACTTTGAACCATTTAGGGATCAAAAGTAAACTATTCCTTTTGAAAAATATTAAATGATTTTCAAATGACTTTGGAAATTGACCTCAAGGTCAACTTCAAAGTCATTATCAAGTGCATCACTTTGAACTCTATAACTTTGGTCCTAAGCACTTTTTTCAGAAAATATATCGTACCATAATCCACTTCTATGTTGATTCCTGGTCTCTTTTCCTGCGTTTCTAATATTTATGTCAATAAAAAATGTGCTACCGTAGACAAGGTTGTATAGGGACGCATTCAGACTTCACACCGTATTTTTTTGTATTTATTTTATGAGTACCTAATCTTTAATATATTAAAAATGTACGCGAAGATGGTCACTTTATCAGCAGTATCCAAAAAAATTTAAAAATATCGGTGGTTTTTGAAAAATTAACAAAAATCGTATAATTTCTTCTCTATGAAAAATTGGGGTCAAAAGAGACGAGAAAAGAGTATATCTCATTTCAGTTAAAATTGATCATGAGTTTTCGTTAAAAAATTAAATAATTCTTATATTCGAAACAAATCGATCTTCTATTCTTTTCTAAAAATATACTGCAAATTTAAAATTTACATAAATGCAATAATAAAAGAGATAAAGCCAAGAAAACGGAAATTATTTAAATTCAAAGTCACTAAGCATGGTTAAATTTAACTGAAATGACATATAAATGGGGACAACCCGTAGGGTCGGCCAAAATTGAAATTCTAATATAAAATAATTTCGAACTTTTTGTATTTATACATTCAAAAAAGAAATAATAGGTACTTGATGATTTTCTGTAAAAATAAACGTAGAATCTAAAATAAAGTTTATATACCCCTGTCGTTTACCCCTAAGTTTATATTCCTCCTATTCTTATTTTAGTTCAAAAAATAATTTTTCAAAAGACTAAGACATAATAATTAATAACAGTGAGATTCTACGTCCATTTTCAGACTTTTGTCTAATACAGACGTTACCTACAATTTTTTTTATCTACAAAAACATCAGTCTACAGAATTTAATTTATTAGTTAGGAAAATAATTCAAATATGTCTCACTAACAATAAATGTCTTAAATGAGTTTAAAAAATCAAAACGATACTGTTTATTAAATTGCGTAAAAGCTAGTAAATGCAATAACAGATATGATGAATTTATACGGATTTTCTTGTACTACAAAATCTTAAAAATATGGGAACGCGTACTTTTTTTTCGTTGTGTTTTATTTTTTTGCACAAAATTTTAAAAATACTTTATTTTCTTAAGAAAGGGAGGCAACTTTAGTCACAGATATGCCTATGAAAAGTTTTTGGTAATCCGGGAAAAACGAAAACACTTTTTAAAATTTTTTTATTGTTAAAATCGAAATGTTCTTTTAAAGAGGGTTAAAATTACCATATTTTATTACATTAAAATTTTGACACAATCACTCCCTAACTAACGAGCCTTACTTAATATTAGAAAATTGAGAAAAAACACGTCAATTAGATTTTTTTACACAGATTTTATTTGTTATATAATTCAAAAGGATATTTTAAAAATGTGTATGAATGGCTTTCATTAAATAAATTTCAATATATTTTCCATTTATTTTAACAGTGGAATGTCCTTATTAGTGGCTATACTTTCGGCTTGGAGCGAATTAGACGAAGATTTTCTTCTAAAACCAAATTTAATAATTAATTAAAGAAATAAAAAAAAATTTGTGGATTTCCTACCGTTCAAATATAATCTTTATTGTATGTAAAAATGTTATTACATTTTTTCAAAAAACTGTAAGTAAACTGTAAAATTTTCTTTACAAATATGTTAAAATAGAGAAATGTTTCCTTTTTAATTTATTTTTAACTCTTTTTAAATGATTCACTTTAAAATTTTTTAATATTTCTAAATCGAAATTTCATAAAAGAATGTGTCAAAATTTAAAAAAATTTTTCTTTGTTAAAAAAAAAAAATTGAATGTGCAAAATTATTTAATACTAGAATACTCTGATTATACAATTCTAATCATAACTGTATTGTCAATTGGATAGAAAATTTTAGAACTTATTGCGTTGATTCCGGATCGTCTGTTTCTCCTAGTGTAAAACCAAGGGGACAAACTAGATTGGCTTTGTCACTGTTCCACTTGTAATGAGTTTGTGACGTACTCTGTTAGCGAATTTCCAGAAAGAATTCTGGAAATTCAGCTATTACAGTAGGTCTCATGACGCAACTTGAGCCCGGCACTATGGCAAAAATTTGTTTTGAGGTCCCTAGAACCCAAAAATAACATTCACTAAAATTTATATATATATATATATATATATATATATATATATATATATATATATATATATATATATATATGTATATATGTATGTATTTATGTATCAGCACGATAACTCTCGAACGAAATGTCCTAGGTTTACGAAATTTGGTGAGAACATTGGAAGTCCAAAAATCTTGGATGAGTTCTTCAGCCAGGCACGTCGGATGCCGGGAACCATGGTTTTTGTTCTTGCAAAAAATTAGTTTTTTGCCAAAATTTCCACTTAATCAACAATTTTTGCGAAATTTTTTTACACCATTTAAGGAAGGAGAAAAAATTACATAAAAAAGGTCTTTAAACTATTGTTCTATGTCAGCTAGTTTCCGAGATCCGAGGCCCAGAACCTCGAAAAATGTCAGAATGTGATTGTTGCTTCGTAAAAACTGCGAAGTTAAGCACATTCTAAACATAAGATATGTATGTAATATATATCGTTTATATAATTTGTTTATTTTGTTTGGAATATGAACACCGTATTTCTTTCTCTGTATTGCACATAATTTTTTTCTATTCTGCAAAACAACAACTAAAGTGTTCATATTCTAAACAAAATAAACAAGGTATACGTATATACGCATATGATACATATAAGAGTACATATGAATTGCTAACTGCAGAAATATTTTGAAAATGTGTTTAGCGAATTTCCAGAATGTTCAGCTATTACAGCCACTGCCGTGACGAGACTTGAGCCCGGGACTATGGCAGAAATTTGCTTTGAGGTTCCTAGAAACCGAAAATAATATTCACTAAAATTTATATATATATATATATATATATATATATATATATATATATATATATATATATATATATATATATATATATATATATATATATATATGGCCGCACGATAACTCTCGAACGATATGTCCTAGGTTTACGAAATTTTGTGAAAATGTTGGAAATGCTAAACCCTTGGATGAGTTCTTCAGCCAGACACGTCGGACGCCAGGAACAGGTTTTTGTTCTTGCAAAAATTAGTTTTTTGCCAAAATTTCCACTTATTCAAAATTTGAAAGAATTTTTTCTTTTTCGTGCTCCTTCAACTGTATTTTTGGACTGTTTCATAATTTTTCATGAAATATTACAAAATATTACAATTTGGTAAGTCAGATCAAATAACTTAAATACCCCTGTCGCAGCATCCTACATCATAGCGAATTTCCATTTACAAAAGTACGTTTTTCTCGGAAACTAGCTGATATAGAGTAATTGTAATTAAAAAAAAAAACCTTCTTTATGTGATTTTTCCGCCTCATTCGGCCAAATTTTTTCCGTGAAATGAAATTTTTCGTGAAAAAAATTTAGCGGAATGAGGCAGAAAAATCACATAAAGGTTTTTTTTATTTACAATTACTCTATATCAGCTAGTTTCCGAGAAAAATGTACTTTTGTAAATGGAAATTCGCTATGATGCAGGATGCTGCGACAGGGGTATTTGTGTACATACACACTGTTTGCAGTGTATTAGTTTGGTGTTTTGTAATAGTATGTGTATTCACGCATACCACCGCAACACACGTATTACCAGAGAGAGCTGTTCAACGTGTTGAACTAACAATGGGTATATTGTTAATACAATGCAGTGTTCACTCGACAACGGCTACTTACTGACTACATGCCTTAAGCTGTGACTGGTGTCAAATGACTCCGAGCGAATTACACTTTTTTTATATTACAGCACGGAGCCTACACAGGGAAAGGTAAACAACAGCTTTCCTTAAATAATGTCTTATATACAGGGTGTGTAAAAATATTAATTACTGTAATTTTATGTGTATTTTTCTGAATAGGATTGTAGTCGACAAAAAGTATATTTTTAATGCGTAATCAATAAAGTACAAAATCTAATGAATTTGAAAGTATTAAATTACTTCTTTAGTAATATTAAATATAATAAACATCTGTAATATGTACATATTTTGTGTATTTGTAACCCAAATTGTCCTATTTCTATTAAAAAAAAGTGTTTTGTCTTACTATTACGGACAGTTGTTGCATACGCAAGAGATATGTAGAATACAATGCACATAGATTGATGTTGTCCTGTGATAGATTGACTATATAGCCATACATATTATGTATATGTATGTACTTACTACCTATGTACGTGTGAGAAAATGGTTTACGTATGAAGAATACATGAGACAAGACAGTGGTCTGTGGTGGTTCTGTGGACAAGACCATACAAGCCACGCCAAACGTGCCACAGATAATAGCTACGTAATACATACGTATATCTGCAAATATAAGCGATTAAAATTTACACAAAAGTTGACAAAAGATATTTCAAATTACTTTATATAATACACATTATATCTAATTAAAATTAAATACATATTAATTAATTGATTTTTCGCCTGAATATTAAAATTTTTTAGAAAGAATTCTCATTTAAAATAAATATATTAAAATATTATTAAATTTCTTTAATCTGTCACACCCTTTATATTACAAAAATGTTAAATATGTTGATTAAAAAATGTTTATTTTTGTTATGTTTTGTTTACATAAAGAATAAAAAGTTGCGTATGTATTAATCTGTGTGAATACCTTTCCTTATATTAGGCTTTCCCTAAAGAGGCTCCGTGCTGTAGTTGGCTTCTAGTGTTCTATGTGTAAAACACTATTTTTATTGCCAACTTAAATTATGATTAAATGTCAAAATGTATTAAAATCGTGGAAAGTTAAATTTTCGAAAAAATAAAATGGAAAATAAAGAATCTTCAATTACTGAAACATTTACTGTTAAAATAAAAGAAGAGGAAAATTTACAAAATGAAGACAACTCATTTTCAAATACAACAAAAACGGAATTGTTTGATTCTTTGTATAATGAAAATGAAATCAAATTAGAATTAAAAGAAAGTAATAATAGTGATGATTTAATAAATCTGAAAAGTTTACACACAGAAATTAAATTAGAAGATGACGAAGAGGATATGTTAACGGAAAACAGCGATTTATTTGGTGAACCGTCAGAAATATGTAACGCACAGAGTGTAGCTGAGCACACACATCAAAATATACATACAGGAAAAAAACAGTTCAAATGTAATGTATGCTTTAAAATATTTTCTCGACCAAGTTATTTAAAAAGACATGAAAGAAAACATACAGGAGAAAAACCATACAAATGTGATATATGTTTTAAAACATTTTCTACGTCAGGCAATTTGAAAGATCATAAAAGAACACATACGGGAGAAAAACCATTCAAATGCAATATATGTTTTAAAACATTTTCGCAGTCAGGTCATTTGATAACACATAAAAGAACACATACAGGACAGAAACCATTGAAATGTAATGTATGTTTTAAAACATTTTCTCGGTCAAATAGTTTAAAATCACATGAAAAAGTACATACAGGAGAAAAACCATTCAAATGTGAAACATGTTTTAAAACATTTTCTGATTCATCTGCTTTACGGAGACATAAAATAATACATACAGGAAAAAAACCATTCAAATGTGATATATGTTTTAAAACATTTTCTCTGTCACATCATTTAAAAACACACCAAAGAACACATACAGGAGAAAAACCATTCAAATGTGATATATGTAGTAAAACATTTTCTGATTCATCTGCTTTACGGAAACATGAAAGAACACACACAGGAGAGAAACCATACAAATGTGATATATGTTTTAAAACATTTTCACTGTCAGGCAGTTTGAATAAACACATCAAAAGACTGCATGTTTTAGAAAAATAAATAATCTTAAGAATGTTGTAACAAAAATAATAGTTGGATGAAAGTTGATGTGTACGTTTGCTAACCGTCCCGAATTGGAAATGCCAAACCCTTGGATGAGTTCTTCAGCCAGACACGTCGGACGCCAGGAACAGGTTTTTGTTCTTGCAAAAATTAGTTTTTTGCCAAAATTTCCACTTATTCAAAATTTGAAAGAATTTTTTCTTTTTCGTGCACCTTCAACTGTATTTTTGGACTGTTTCATAATTTTTCATGAAATATTACAATTTGGTAAGTCAGATCAAATAACTTAAATACCCCTGTCGCAGCATCCTGCATCATAGCGAATTTCCATTTACAAAAGTACGTTTTTCTCGGAAACTAGCTGATATAGAGTAATTGTAAATAAAAAAAAACCTTCTTTATGTGATTTTTCCGCCTCATTCGGCCAAATTTTTTCCGTGAAATGAAATTTTTCGTGAAAAAAATTTAGCGGAATGAGGCGGAAAAATCACATAAAGAAGGTTTTTTTTTATTTACAATTACTCTATATCAGCTAGTTTCCGAGAAAAACGTACTTTTGTAAATGGAAATTCGCTATGATGCAGGATGCTGCGACAGGGGTATTTTTTTCTTTTGAAATTTTCCTATTTTTCCACACGAAAAACTATAAAAAATTTTGTAATTTTTATTCAAACCGCCGCCATTTTAATTCAATTTTCAAAGAAAAAAAAAAGCTCCCACAGGTAGATAGCGGCTTACCTACAGATTTATAATCTATTCGATTTTTTTTTTTTCGGATGAAAACTGCGGCTGCAATCGTGGGTACCGATTTTCGCCCTTTTTTAAAGACATTTTTTTTTTCAAAAAATTATAATAATTATAAAAAAAATAAATAAAAAAACGCCGTGAGCAGCGGGGCCCCATCACGGTAGTCGAATTTTCTCCTTCATCTTCGGTATTGAATGTTTACAAGCGAAATGTGATTGAAAGTCTACAACCGAATTGTCATTTTGTTGGTTTCAAAACTGGTGATGAGTGTTCGGCTGATCGAGGCTTTAAAAAAAGGTTTTAAGTATTTAAGGGCTGTATCTCAGTAAATTTCAATTTTGTGCCGAAAACAGGTAGCAGAAAAAAAACCAACACAATTCGTACGAGGGCATTCCTGCCCATGTTTATCCGCTAATTGCCTTTATGTTTTAGTTTTAAATATTAAAAAAGGACCTTAAATAGTAAACTGGAAGGCCTTTATAAAGATATTTTTTCTTTCAAAAAAAAAAAAAATAAATAAATAAAAAATAAAAAAAATAAAAAATTATTTCTTCGGTATTGAGTGTCTACAAGCGAAATATAATTGAAAGTCCACAAGCGATTTGTAATTTTGGTGGTCTCAAAACTGATAATGAGTGTCCGGTTGATCGGGGCTTTATAAAAAGATTTTAAGTTTTTAAGGGCTGAATCTCAGTAAATTTCAATTTTGTGCCGATAGAAGTTAACAGGGAAAAAGCCAACACAATTCGTACGAGGGCATTTCTATCCATGCTTATCCGCCAATTGCCTTTGTGTTTTACTTTTAAATATTAAAAAAGGAACTTAAATAGTAAACTGGAAGGCTTTTATGAAGATATTTTTTCTTTCCAAAAAAATCCAAAATTTCTATTTTATAAATAATAAAAATCCAAAATTCCTAAATAATAATTAAATAAATAAATAAACAGTGACTTTAATAACATTTGCAAATTACTTAATATGTATGTATTTCATTTGTTAAAAAATTGTATTCACTTTTTTTTAAATTTTTTAAAATTACTATTCGCCTACTTGTATTTACAATAAAAGTAATGCATTTAAAACACATTTAACAATAGCATTCAATTCCGATGTAAAAATGGAAGAAGTGGGGGGAAAAGTAATGTGGACTCACTAAAAGGTACTAGCTGGATACTAACTGAATACACGTACAAAATTTCAGCCCTCTAGGTTTCCTTATGGAGTCTCTAGACGTGTTAGAAAACAAGCAAAAAAATTAAGGAAATATTGGCGTAAAAATCGTGGGGGTAAGGGTTAAAAGTTGAAACCTCCAAAAAACAGTGTCTGGCGATTAGCTTAACCTGTACACCAAATTTCAGCCCTCTAGGTTTATTTGGGGAGATTTTGACCCGAACGAAACTGTTAAAAAACAAGAAAAATCATGTTCTTTTGGGTATAAAAATGGTGGGGGTAGGGGTTAAAAGTCGAGACCCCCAAAAGGCACCCCCTTGATACTAACTCAATCCGAATACAAAATTTCAGCCCTCTAGGTTTATTCGGGTGACCTGTGCGAGTGGTACAAACTTCGAAAACGTCGAAAATGCATGAAATTGTAGCTTAAAAATGAGAGGGGTGGGGGTAAAATATTAAAACCTCCAAAAAGCACAACCTAGGTACGAGCTTTATCAACACACCAAATTTCAACCCTCTACGTTAATTCTGGGGGGCTGGGGGCCTGTTAGATCCAGCGAAAATCGTTTTTCCCCCCTCTACTCCCACCATATCATCCTAGGAAGCTGAATTTTGGATATGTTGTAGATAATTGACCGAAACATTATTTAAAACCGATTTGGAAAAATTTTATTGCTTTTCCGCCCCCCACCACCCCCTTAAAGGTCGGGTCCGAAAAAAAATTTGCCCAAAATTTGACCCCACTTTGATAGTATTGTTGTGCATCGGAATAAGCCCCACTTACCAAATTTCATCTCTTAACTTCCATAGGGGGGCCCTACACATATTAAAAGGTTGCGGGAAAATATATATATATATATATATATATCAGACATCTTTTTTTTTTACATAATCGTGTTCTTCGGGTCCGAAAACGGATAGCGCCCCTGGTCTCGCCTCTCGCAGCTCTTATCGTATAGACTGTATAAGTCTAATTTTTCGGAGAAAATTCGACTAAAAATGATTAAAAAAAATATTTCTGTATTATCAAATAGTGGTATTAATCGTAAAAAAAAAAAATTCATCTCCATTCCCCCATCCTATCCATCCAAAAAAAAAAGATTGTGAAAATTGACTATTTTTTGGCAGAATCACACTGTGATGGTACCTTAAAAAGTTATTAAGAATTTTTTTTTAGCCGTTTGGGATAAAGTAGGGTGATATTTTTCAGAGAATAGTCAGGGAATTTTTTAATAAAATTTCTGGAAAACCTGTAAAGTCAGGGAATTTGATCTTTAAAAATCTGTGACTACCATGATATTCATATAAATTGTTGTTTCGGTGTGATTTTTAGTAATTTAGTTATTTGTAGCTTTTACTCATATCTTTTTAATGATAATGTTAAATAAGTTGGCCCAAAAAAAAAAAATAAAATAAAATAAAAAATGGGAAACTATAGTAAATAAAAAACATATGGTAATAACTACATATATTTTCAAAAATATGAATAGTAAACATTAATAATATTTAAGTAAAAAAGAAAATTAAAAAATTTTGAATAAATTAAATAATTTTCAACTAGTTATATAAAAAATATTTTTATATTTATTTACAACGTTTGACATACAGATTTTTACACTTTTAAATTTTATTAAATAAAAAAAAACGCCGTGAGCAGCGGGGCCCCATCACGGTAGTCGAATTTTCTCCTTCATCTTCGGTATTGAATGTCTACAAGCGAAATGTGATTGAAAGTCTACAACCGAATTGTCATTTTGTTGGTTTCAAAACTGGTGATGAGTGTTCGGCTGATCGAGGCTTTAAAAAAAGGTTTTAAGTACTTAAGGGCTGTATCTCAGTAAATTTCAATTTTGTGCCGAAAACAGGTAGCAGAAAAAAAACCAACACATTTCGTACGAGGACATTCCTACCCATGTTTATCCGCTAATTGCCTTTATGTTTTAGTTTTAAATATTAAAAAAGGACCTTAAATAGTAAACTGGAAGGCCTTTATAAAGATATTTTTTCTTTCAAAAAAAAAAAAATAAATAAATTAATAAAAAATAAAAAAATTTTAGTGGTTTCAAAACTGATGATGAGTGTCCGGTTGATCGGGGCTTTAAAAAAAGGTTTTAAGTTTTTAAGGGCTGAATCTCAGTAAATTTCAATTTTGTGCCGATAGCAGTTAACAGGGAAAAAGCCACCACAATTCGTACGAGGGCATTTCTATCCATGCTTATCCGCCAATTGCCTTTGTGTTTTATTTTTAAATATTAAAAAAGGAACTTAAATAGTAAACTGGAAGGCTTTTATGAAGATATTTTTTCTTTCCAAAAAAATCCAAAATTTCTATTTTATAAATAATAAAAATCCAAAATTCCTAATTTATAAATAAACAGTGACTTTAATAACATTTTCAAATTACTTAATATGTATGTATTTCATTTGTTAAAAAATTTTATTCACTTTTTTTTAAATTTTTTAAAATTACTATTCGCCTACTTGTATTTAGAATAAAAGTAATGCATTTAAAACACATTTAACAATAGCATTCAATTCCGATGTAAAAATGGAAGAAGTGGGGGGAAAAATAATGTGGACTCCCTAAAAGGTACCAGACATTTTAAGCCACCATAATAATTAAATACATATCAGAAATAACTTACAGATCACAAAACACACTAAAATTACAAGGAAATATCAAAAATAACTGATGACAACTTTAAACAAAAAAAATTTAATGACAGTTATTAATATTTCACTGCCATCGTTGTTAAAAATTTTAAAAAAGTCAGTGAAACTTAGACAAAATTAAATAATTTACATAATTATCAAACTGTAAATTTTCAGAAAATAATTTGACCTGCAAATTTATTTTTCTAAATTAAATTTACTTTAGTGATGATATTTTCACTCTATTAGTATGCATAATGTTATGCATTATTTAGGTACATAACATGGATAACCCTTTGTAATTTTTGAATTCCAAATGACACTCTTACGTCATCTCGTTTCCTAACTGTTTGTGAAACAAACTATTATTTAAACTGTGAATATAGTTAAAATATACAATAATTTTGAAAAAAATATCATATTTTTACTAAAAATCCTCTAATTTAAATTCGAAAAGATCGATCTCCGATTCCGTAAATTTTTCACGATCTCTGTATCGATTTAGTCTCCACAAATCGATTTTCGATAAAATCGAATCGAGATTGGAAACCATAGAAATTAATCCAGTACGAGAATGTGAAAAATCACATCGTGGTTGATGTTGTAATGCTGTTTAGGGCACTGAGCAGTGAATCGAACATATTAACATATTATTTTTTCTAGAGATACCACAGGCATTAAATTTTGAAGCATGACTCCATTTTAGTTAGCCCAAATTGAAACCACGGAAACTTGTTTATAAATATTAGATAAACCATTAAATTAATGGTGTGATCGCCATTACAGTAATCCCATCAGTCAATTTTTTTGCTCACATCAGTCAATTATTTGCTTCAATTTCTTAATGTATTTTTAATACACAGCATTCTCTCTAGCCGATTCTCCTCAATGGTTTAGGGTAATTATACATTTTCATGGTCACCTGGTTTTTTGACTATAAATAAAAATACTAATAGCCCGATTTTAATGAATTTTTTTTAAATGTTCGTCATTACGATGGATTAGTGGAAAAAATACTAGAACTCGATACTGATACTGGGAAAGGCTGGGAAATAAACGGACGGCGGAGTACCAATGCAACCTCATTTTCGGGCTGAGGGTAATTAAATGAGTTCCAATTACGCCTTGCCCGAAAATGAAGTTGAAAAGTTGATCTAACAATGACAAAATATTTTTAAAAAGATTATTTATAAAAATTTGTTTTCTTTTTTGCTGCATTTGTTGTATTTTTAGTAGTAAAAAATCGAAGAGTGTTTTTAAAAAATCTTTTTTTTTTTTTATAAATTTTTTCGTTTTTTTCATGTGGATTACAAAAAAAAATATGTAATCACGTAAAGAAATTTTATGAACGATTGTTCCTAAAGGCTTTACGTTTTGTGGCTGTTTAAAAAAACTATGTGATCAAATCAATTAAAAGGTGGGCTGACGTCATCAAACAAATGCAATAAATGAAGCAAAATTAGACTACCTAGTTTTCTGTTTCTTTGCCTTTTGTTATTTTTAAATTCAAGTAACTAACTATAGTAATCCGAAACGGTACGTCTAATTTTACTTCATATCTCAATGATCTAAGACCAACTTTAAATATGTTTACGAAATAATTCAACATGTATAAATATGTACATTTTTAATAAAAAAAAAAAGCAATAACAAGAAATACAATAACAATAAACTGATTTAAAAAAAAAAAAACACAAACAATTGAATACTTTTATTACAATTACATTTACACATTTTAATACAATTACACAAAAATAAAAAATTAAATGATAATAATATAGAATCATATTTATATGTGTTATCCGTCTATAAATGTTTATAGAGATCATCACACAGAGATTGTATTTGTTACTGATCAATGCTTGCTTGCAGTAGCATCTATCGAATAGTGTTCATTTATTTGATCTTGTTCAATTTTGACTTCCGTATGTAAGTTGTTTGCAAGATCATTTAATTGATTAGTATATTATACTATACAGGTTAGCCAGTTTCGCTAGATTTTTGCTCCCAATTTTTAAATGATATATGTATAACTCAGTGGCGTACAATCGAATTATTAAAAAATTGCAAACTAAATGGGTTTATATGATATACGTACGTATAAAAGAAAAATGTTTACAAACGTGTGCTTTCGGAAATCGAAAATAACTAACTTCGTCTTGATGAAGGTGGATTGGAAAATATTTGTTTACTTTAAATACAAAATCTGCTTTCCATTTTTAAACTATACTTTTTACCTAGTTGAACGTCATTGGTAAAATTTATGAAAATTACAGAATTTTTGTGTAATTGTGGTATTTACTATGGTAATTAAAAGTTTGTTTACTTTTGTAACTACGGAGATGGCTTACCCGTAGTAAGCTGTAGTAAGAAAATTGGGTATAGGACAATAACATGTAACTGGCCTACCTGTATAGCAAATAGTGTCAGATTGATGTATCTTGAGTTGTCTATATCTATCAAAGATTCACTCCACGACTAAAATGCACGTCATTTTTCGTCACTTTAATTTCCAATGTACAATTAATTTCATGGACCGGTTCATTCACTTAATATGACTTAAATTCTGTAATAACTTTATCACTGCTGTGAATTCTTTCATGTCTTTTTAAATGACTTGAATTAGTAAATGTTTTAGTACATATATTACACCGGTATGGTTTTTCACCCCTGTGAATTCTTTCATGTCCTTTTAAATGACTTGAATTAGTAAATTTTTTAGTACATATATTACACTTGTATGGTTTTTTACCACTGTGAATTCCTTTATGTTTTTTTAAATTACTTGAACTAGTAAATGTTTTAGTACATATGTTACACTTGTATGGTTTTTCACCACTGTGAATTCTTTCATGTATTTTTAATTCACCTGAAGTAGTAAATGTTTTAGTACATATGTTACACTTGTATGGTTTTTCACCACTGTGAATTCTTTCATGTATTTTTAATTCACCTGAAGTAGTAAATGTTTTAGTACATATATTACACTCGTATGGTTTTTCACCACTATGAGATCTTTCATGTGTTTTTAAATTACCTAACTGAGTAAATGTTTTAGTACATATATTACACTTGTATGGTCTTTCGCCGGTGTGAATTCTTTCATGTATTTTTAATTCACCTGTAGTAGTAAATGTTTCAGTACATATATTACACTTGTATGGTTTTTTACCACTATGATATCTTTCATGTGTTTTTAAATTACTTGAACTAGTAAATGTTTTAGTACATATATTACACTTGTACGGTTTTTCCCCACTATGACATCTTTCATGTGTTTTTAAAACGTGTAAATAAGTAAATGTTTTAGTACATATATTACACTTGTACGGTTTTTCCCCACTATGACATCTTTCATGTGTTTTTAAAACGTGTAAATAAGTAAATGTTTTAGTACATATATTACACTTGTATGGTTTTTCACCACTGTGAATTCTTTCATGTATTTTTAATTCACTTGAAGTAGTAAATGTTTTAGTACATATGTTACACTTGTATGGTTTTTCACCACTGTGAAATCTTTCATGTGTTTTTAATTCACTTGAAGTAGTAAATGTTTTAGTACATATATTACACTTGTATGGTTTTTCACCACTGTGAAATCTTTCATGTGTTTTTAAATGACCTAACTGAGTAAATGTTTTAGTACATATATTACACTTGTATGGTTTTACACCACTATGAGATCTTTCATGTGCTTTTAAAACGTGTAAATAAGTAAATGTTTTAGTACATATGTTACACTTGTATGGTTTTTCACCACTGTGAATTCTTTCATGTTTTTTTAAATTACTTGAATTATGAAACGTTTTAGTACATGTATCACATTGAAATAGTTTTTTACCAACACATGCAGTTTCATATTTTGTTAAATCTAGCTGATGATCCTCATCTATTTCATCTTGTTCAATTTTAATTTCCGTGTGTAAACTGTTTAAATCTGGCAACGATTCACTCGGCTCCTAAAATGTGATAATTAGTCATTTTCATTAAAATATCTGAATAATTTTCTTCTCTAATTTATAATGCTAATTTAGTACCCACTTACCAGTTTTAGTTTTATATTTTGCTGTTGTAAGTCTGTATGATATTTTGTGTCTGCCAAACGATTATTTTCTCGTGACAATTTAGTCGGTTCAAAAAGTTTATTTTCTGTTGATAACACTAAATTATTTTCATGCACTTCAGTCACTGCACTTTTCTCCACTTCAGTTTCAAATGTATGATCAATTATATGCACCGGTTCATTCACTTCACCTTTTTCCACTTTAATTTCATGGATCGATTTCTCCATTTCTGGTTTCTAACTTTCTATTTTATCACAAACAAAATATGTAAAAATAATTATGCTTATTGACGCCTGTATTTTGACTTTTGTTTGCTTTTGTTAACGACGTTATCAATAATGTTGTTTCTTGTTTGAATGAAGTTGTCATGGTGACTATACAAGCCGTCCAAAATCCATGTACCTATGCAAAAAAGGGTCTAAAAATAAGAGGGCATTAGTGTTCCTTGTGTACCAAAGTGGCTATAAAAATAGGATATCCATAAAAATATTAGTTGGAAATATAGAGTAAGCAGAGACAACATTTCTATCTCTCCACTACTGGAACCAGTGTAACCCAGTGTTAGCAACCCTGAAGAGTGGGATTATTGTACCAGGGCCGTAAAATTAATTTTAAAAAAATTATAGTAGATTAGAAAAATAATCGTCAAAGTCAATTTTATCACATTAAATAATGGTTAAACATTCATAAATTTAGCGCCCGTACTAGCGGCGACCTTTTTTTTTTTGCTCGCCAAGTTTTTAAATTCTACCCTCTCGTTGCCAAACGAAAAACATTGTGACAATTAATTACCAAAAAATTTGCTTTTTCGGTTTAAAAATATGGTTTATAAAAATTATAGTAGATTTAAGGGTTATTGTACAGGCATGATAGTACATAGTAAAAAGGATGTAATTATAGTATGTCTACTATATAGTACGGTTGCTAACACTGGTGTAACCAGTAAGAGATAGAAAATATGTCATATACCTTGGTCATATACGTGCACGGTGTTTAGTTTGTATTGGCGCGCTAAACTGTGTATGCGTAATCGAAGACAGTGGTGGAAGTCACATGACCGTGGTCGCATACATATGTGTGATACCACAACGCTTTGTGTGGGGATGTAACAATACCAACACAACCAACATGACAATCAAATCCATTGTCAAGTAATTGATCTGCACTGATCGACGGCCAGTGAGATAGTGAATACTAAGTTGCCTAAGGTACACAAAAAGACACACTGCAGATTTCATGATAGAGATAGTTGCTGTGTCTCCATTACTCCGTGGTTGAAACAGTTTTATTGTTATAGAGAACCTGCGTGATCTTTGAATTACGACACTAGCGTTCCTGGTGGCTATATTTAGCATTTTTTACGTGAGACAGTTTAATGTAAGTAGGCTATTTTGAATTTAAAATTTTGTCATTTTTTTATGAAAAATGTGAAATAGCAAATACAATATTATTATAAAAACGCCGTGAGCAGCGGGGCCCCATCACGGAAGTCGAATTTTTCCTTTCATCTTCGGTATTGAATGTGTATAAGCGAAATGTAATTGAACGTCCACAAGCGATTTGTTATTTTGATGGTTTTAAAACTGATGATGAGTGTCCGGTTGATCGGGGCTTTAAAAAAAGGTTGTCAGTTTTTCAGAGCTGAATCTCAGTAAATTTCAATTTTGTGCCGATAGCAGTTAGCAGGAAAAAAGCCAACACAATTCATACGAGGGCATTCCTACCCATGCTTATCCGCCAACTGCCTTTGTGTTTTATTTCTAAATACTAAAAAAGGACCTCAAATAGTAAACTGGAAGGCCTTTATGAAGGTATTTTTTCTTTCCAAAAAAATCAAAAATTTATATTTTATAAATAATAAAAATCTAAAATTCCTAATTTATAAATAAACAGTGACTTTAATAACATTTTTAAATTACTTAATATGTATGTATTTCTTTTGTTATAAAAGTAAGTTCACTTTTTCTTAAATTTTTTAAAATTACTATTCACCTACTTATATTAGAATAAAAATAATTCATTTAAAACACACTTAACAATACCATCAAATTGCGATGTAAAAATGGGAGAAGTGGGGGGAAAAGTAATGTGGAATCCCTAAAAGGCACTAGCTGGATACTAACTCAATACACGTACAAAATTTCAGCCCTTCAGGTTTCCTTAGAGAGTCTCTAGACGTCTTAGAAAACAAACAAAAAAACTAGGGAAATATTGGCGTAAAAATCGTGGGGATAAGGGTAAAAAGTTGAAACCTCCAAAAAGCAGTGGTTGGCTATTAGCTTAACCTGTACACAAAATTTCAGCCCTTTAGGTTTATTTGGGGAGATTTTGACCCGAACGAAACTGTTAAAAAACAAGAAAAATCATGTTATTTTTGGTATAAAAATGGTGGGGGTAAGGGTTAAAAGTCGAGACCCCCAAAAAGCACCCCCTTGATACTCACTCAATCCGAATACAAAATTTCAGCCCTCTAGGTTTATTTGGGTGACCTGTGCGAGTGGTACAAACTTCGAAAACGTCGAAAAAGCATGAAATTGTAGCTTAAAAATGAGGAGGGTGGGGGTAAAATATTAAAACCTCCAAAAAGCACAACCTAGGTATGAACTCTATCAACACACCAAATTTCAACCCTCTACGTTAATTCTGGGGGGCTGCGGGCGTGTTAGATCCAGCCAAAATCGTTCCCCCCCCCCCTTACTCCCTCCAAATCGTTCTAGGAAGCTGAATTTTGGATATGTTGTAGATAATTGACCGAAACCAAGCGGCCAAACTACTGTTAAATAGTTAGTATCCCGCTTGTCGCCAAAAAGTTACGTCACAAAAATGGGAGGAGCTTCCCCACTTTCTATGGTGATATACATATTTAGAGTTTGTGTCTGTATGTGTGCTGTAGTGCATATTTGTATGTGTAATATTCCGTACATATGTATAGCTCGGTCAGTGGAGGGGGATGATACATATACCATACCTATACACTCGGCAATAGTACGTATACATAATGCTGGTGTAATATGTATGTACTCTAGGCGTACGTATTCATTGTATTACATTGTTGCAACAATCAACATCCGAACCGCTATAAGCGTTGTAGACGACTGAACCATCTAAGCCGTGTCGGGCTCGATCTGGACTCAACACAAGTTACAATTTTCTACACTTACGCTGACCACTTGACCGAAACATTATTTCCAACCGGTTTGGAAAAGTTTTGATTGATTTACCGCCCCCCCCCTTAAAGGTTGGGTCGGATGAAAAATTTTCCCAAAATTTGATCCCGCTTTAATAGTATGAGCTGCCTCGAAGATGAGCCCCACTGTGACGGGTATATATATATATATATATATATATATATATATATATATATATATATATATATATATATATATATATATATATATATATATATATATATATATATATGTATATATATATATATATGTATGTATATATATATATATATGTATATATATATATATATATATATATATATATATATATATATATATATATATATATATATATATATATATAGTTCAATATTAAATTTAATAATTTTACTTAATTATTATTGGAGGTAGGGTATTAATTCATAATTTTAACATACAAAAACATGTTTGAATTTTGCCGCCATATTAGTCAGTGACGTCAGTCATTAAATATATTGTACATGAAAATCGTAAACAGAAACATCAGCATAATTAATTAATTTTGAATTCCCAAATGGTGTGATTAATTTTAATGTTCTTCCCAAACTATTTACTATCAAATAACGTAAAATAAAATATTTTTTATTTTCATGATCTGCTAACTATACGCTAAAAAAAGACTAATTAATTACTCACTAATTGTAATGTCCTAAATAAAAAAAATTATATTCCTAAATTTTCCCAAATGATTCCCAATCGAATAAAAGTATTTTCAATTTAAAAGAAACTTTTCGATTGCCAACTATTGGCAGGGTGCGTAGTATATGGTGGGGATAATTAAATCGATTGCAGCGTGAGTAGTGGAGAAAATAGGCAATAATACATGCTCATATGTGTTTATAGTGTAATAAAAAATATTAAATAAAAATATAATACATTGATCCACTTTGATTATAAACGCAATTGCCACTAATATGTCGTTCGTTATTTATCTGTCAACGTATTAACGTCTACACGTCAATCCATAAATACAGAATTAAAAATATTTGAGATATTTTAAACTCACATGCAATGATGTTTCATAAGAAGTTATTGATGTTTGCTTTATGTATGACTGTACATTCAGCTAAATGACTTATGTCAGCATTTCTTAATTTTCGAATTTCCCTGACGTGCTTCACCATCACCAGCAACTTCTTCCTCTGCATAGTCCGGGGTTGGAAGGAAATACTGCCTTGATAATTATATCCATGTTAACGTCGAAAATTGTTTTAATACTTTATTAATACAATTATTATACTTCATCCAGTATTTTATACCTCAAATTGTTCAAATTTATTTATAAAAAAAAATAATTGTAAATAACAAATATTTGTATTAAGATTTTACGGTTTTTTTGAAAATATTTTAAATTTATTTCCGCGGTTACCATTATTTAATAACATGAAAAAATGTATATTATAGATGTCGTTGGCATCATGCACCCACCCAATATGGCAGTTATATCCTAATACTATGCATATTGCAATATTCATGCAATTAATAGTTTTTTCTTTTATTTTTACGTTTATTTATGATTTAAAATAATTATTTTAGTTAAAAATTACGAACTAAGTTAAAAAAAAAAAAAGAAATCCGGAAATCTACGGACTTTTTTATCCCAGATCCTCGGATTTTTTATCTAGTTCTACGGATTTTTTCCTAGAGGTCTACGGAATTTATAAAATTTCACATGGCAACACTGCAGAGACGCTTAATTTTGAATGCGTTGGTTATTACAAATATTTATATTTATCAAATATTTGTTGGTAGTGTTATAAATTGTTTTTACGCGTTTTTAGTCGAATTTTCTCCGAAAAATTAGACTTATACAGTCTATACGATAAGAGCTGCGAGAGGCGAGAGTAGGGGCGCTATCCGTTTTCGGACCCGTAGAACACGAATATGTAGAAAAAAAAATGTCTGATATATATATTTATATATATATATATATATATATATATATATATATATATATATATATATATATATATATATATATATATTTTCCCGCCACCTTTTAATTTGTGTAGGGCCCCCCTATGGAAGTTAAGAGATGAAATTTGGTAAATGGGGCTCATTTTCGAGGCACCTCATACTATCAAAGTGGGGTCAAATTTTGGGCAAATTTTTTTTCTGACCCGACCTTTTTGGGGGTGGTGGGGGGCGGAAAAGCAATAAAACTTTTTCAAACCGGTTTTAAATAATGTTTCGGTCAATTATCTACAACATATCCAAAATTCAGCTTCCTAGGATGATATGGTGGGAGTAGAGGGGGGAAAAACGATTTTCGCTGGATCTAACAGGCCCCCAGCCCCCCAGAATTAACGTAGAGGGTTGAAATTTGGTGTGTTGATAAAGTTCGTACCTAGGTTGTGCTTTTTGGAGGTTTTAATATTTTACTCCCACCCCCTCATTTTTAAGCTACAATTTCATGCATTTTCGACGTTTTCGAAGTTTGTACCACTCGCACAGGTCACCCGAATAAACCTAGAGGGCTGAAATTTTGTATTCGGATTGAGTTAGTATCAAGGGGGTGCCTTTTGGGGGTCTCGACTTTTAACCCCTACCCCCACCATTTTTATACCCAAAAGAACATGATTTTTCTTGTTTTTTAACAGTTTCGTTCGGGTCAAAATCTCCCCAAATAAACCTAGAGGGCTGAAATTTGGTGTACAGGTTAAGCTAATAGCCAGACACTGTTTTTTGGAGGTTTCAACTTTTAACCCTTACCCCCACGATTTTGACGCCAATATTTCCTTAATTTTCTTGCTTGTTTTCTAACACATCTAGAGACTCCATAAGGAAACCTAGAGGGCTGAAATTTTGTACGTGTATTCAGTTAGTATCCAGCTAGTACCTTGAAGGGAGTCCGCATCACTTTTCCCCCCACTTCTCCCATTTTTACATCGGAATTGAATGCTATTGTTAAATGTGTTTTAAAAGCATTTTGTTTATTCTAAATACAAGTAGGCGAATAGTAATTTTAAAAAATTTAAAAAAAAGTGAACTTACTTTTATGACAAATGAAATACATACATATTAAGTAATTTAAAAATGTTATTAAAGTCACGGTTTATTTATAAATTAGGAATTTTGGATTTTTAGTATTTATAAAATAGAAATTTTGAATTTTTTTGGAAAGAAAAAATATCTTTATAAAGGCCTTGCAGTTTACTATTGAAGGTCCTTTTTTAATATTTAAAACTAAAACATAAAGGCAATTAGCGGATAAACATGGGCAGGAATGTCCTCGTACGAATTGTGTTGGCTTTTTTTCTGCTACCTCTTTTCGGCACAAAATTGAAATTTACTGAGATACAGCCCTTAAATACTTAAAACCTTTTTTTAAAGCCTCGATCAGCCGAACACTCATCACCAGTTTTGAAACCAACAAAATGACAATTCGGTTGTAGACTTTCAATCACATTTCGCTTGTAGACATTCAATACCGAAGATGAAGGGGAAAATTCGACTACCGTGATGGGGCCCCGCTGCTCGCGGCGTTTTTTCTTTAATTTACTGAACTTTTGGTGATTAAAAATCAAGCCACAAATAGTTTAAAATATTTTAATACTTATACAGTGCATACATTTTTACTTAAAAGTAAGTATTTCACACTTTATTTTTCTAACCTATAGAACTGTTCCTAATTTATGAGCACAGAGTCGTATTTAAATATATTACATTTTTTTTTTTCATATTTGCATTTACTAAAAATATTATTTGTTTAAGCAAATTTTTTTGTTTGCATTAACTTTCCAAATTTTATGTAGATATTTAATGGATAATTTAAATAAAATTTATAGTCAATTTAAATAAAACTTTTAATTGAACTTTAATTTTAATTAATTGTATGATTATATTTACAGAATGATCATTTTAGGAAAGACTCCTTGTCAGTTACAATGTAAATCAAATGTAAAAAATGTAGATGAAGATGAGATGTTATTAAGCAAACTGTTAAAATAAAGCTTAATAACACTCGAAGCAAATAAAGAAAATTTGGAAGACTCTGAACCCATAACTATAGACGGTGTGTCTGATTTAGAAGCAATTCAAATAACAGACACAACCGAAGATGGATTATAGTATCTTGCTAGATGAATTGCAAAAAAATTAGAAAATTCACATCCTGATTTAACATTAAATGAAAATATTGAACACGATTATTGTTTACCATCCTGGGTTGCTCACCTATCTTTTGGTGGCCTAGTCATTCTCACTAATAAATGGAAAAGCGAAATTAAACATTTTGAAAATTTGTTTTGTCAAATTTTGAATAATAATTTACCTAAAGGAAAAATATTACTGAAAAATTATATCAAATTTTTAAGCAAAAAGTTCCAAATGGTGATGAGGATGTAATTAAATTATTTATAAGACAAAAATTATTTATTCGCATAAAATATATAAATGCTAGTAAAAATTTTGGTAACTATAAAACAAAAAAAAAAAAATTAAAAAAATTGTAAGTTAATATTTAAATAAACATACAAATTGAAACGAAACTGCTGTTTTTATTTCTTAATTTCATTAGATTTGCATATACGTACAAAGATATCTTTGAATTATAATTTAATTTCAGATCTCAGTATGATTAAATATTATTTTCATAGTATTAAAATATAATATTTAAATACATCAGGACATGGTTTCTGTACAGTTAATATAAGTATATATTTTCACTAATTATAAAATTGTTAAAATTTACTGGAAATAATATTAACTTCCCATTATAACTTGATTTTGATCGCATAACAATACACATGTTTAAATTCTAGTATAAATGCCGTTGTTAATTCTGTACGTACAATTGAAAAAATAAGTCAAATACAGTTCTGTGCTGTGCGAATGCGCTTTAGCTATAGTGAATTCCGTAACCTCCCATATCAACAAACCTTGCTTCACCTCTATTTATCATACTACTATATTCACATCAGTACATGAGCAATATTAGCACCACGAGTGGTGAAAAAAGAAAACCTAATATATGCCATTTTCGCCGCAAATTCCGGCAATTCTTCCATTTGAATTGGTGCTCCTTGTGTAGTGTCCATGGTTGTTGTTGTTAATATTAAATCAATACTGTAAACCGTACCAACCGTAGGTTTTAAAAAAAAACTCTCCAAGTGTGTGTTGGACATGCACCACGGTGAAAGATTATACATGCACGGAGAAAGATTTCCTCATTTTCTTGAATTCATTTAGTTTTTTTAAGGAATGCAGCGAAAAGCAACATTTTATTAATCTTTCTTATAAAAAAAGTATTAGTCCTAAATGTATGTGGGACTGCTACCCCATGGTTACTCGCCATGCTCCTTTTTCATGCGTTTCTTCCATATTTTCTCCCGAAACGGGACGGTTAGCAAACGTACACGTGTACTTTTATTCAACTATTATTTTTGTCACAACATTCTTAAGATTATTTATTTTTCTAAGACATGCAGTCTTTTGATGTTTATTCAAACTGCCTGACTGTGAAAATGTTTTAAAACATGTATCACATTTGTATGGTTTCTCTCCTGTGTGTGTTCTTTCATGTTTTCTTAAATTGTCTACCAGAGAAAATGTTTTAAAACATATATCACATTTGAATGGTCTCTCTCCTGTATGTATTCTTTCATGTGTTTTTAAATGACTTACTTAGAAAATGTTTTAAAACATGTACTGCATTTGAACGGTTTTTCTCCTGTATGTGTTCTTTCATGTGTTTGTAAATTAATATATTGAAGAAATGTTCTGCTACAGATGTTACATGTGAATGGTTTTTGTCCTGTGTGTATTCTTTTATGAGCTTTCAAACTGTTTGAATGAGAAAATGTTTTAAAACATACATCACATTTGAATGGTTTTTCACCCGTATGTGTTCTTTCATGTGTTTTTAAACTATCTGATCGAGGAAATGTTTTAAAACATGTGTTACATTTGAATTGTTTTTTTCCTGTATGTATATTTTGATGTGTGTGCTCAGCTACACTCTGTGCGTTACATATTTCTGACGGTTCACCAAATAAATCGCTGTTTTCCGTTAACATATCCTCTTCGTCATCTTCTAATTTAATTTCTGTGTGTAAACTTTTCAAATTTATTAAATCATCACTATTATTACTTTCTTTTAATTCTAATTTGATTTCATTTTCATTATACAAAGAATCAAACAATTCCATTTTTGTTGTATTTGACAATGAGTTGTCTTCATTTTCTAAATTTTCCTCTTCTTTTATTTTAACAATAAATGTTTCAGTAACTGTAGATTCTTTATTTTCCATTTTATTTTTTCGAAAATTTAACTTTCCACAATTTTAACACATTTTGTCATTTAAATTTTAATCATAATTTAAGTTGGCAATGATTATGATAGCGTATTAACAACCATATTAACCAAGTGGACAGCGTAAGTGTAGAAAATTGTAACTAGTAGTGAGTCCAGAGTGAGCCCGACACGGCTTCAGACATCTAGTCAGTCGCTGACCGTCGCCGAACGCACAGTGCATTGTAATATATTGTTAGACATTGTTTGTTGAACTGCACTCTTTTCTCTCTCTGGTAATACTACAGTGACTGTATAATATTCTTTATAACAGTGTGGCCATTGGAACCATATCCGCCATATTCAGGCCAAATTTGAAGTGAGTAACCGTAGTAACAGAATAAACAAGGTATACAAATTCAATGCATTTGGCCTGTTAATGGCGTCAACCAATAAAAAACTAGACCTACTAATGGCCACACTGTTATCAAGTATATTATAAAGTCACTGTAGTAATACGTGTGTTGTAGTAGTGTGTGTAAATACGCACACTACTACAAAACACCAAACCAATACCACTGACAATGACGAAAGAATATATATTATGTATTAGAAAAGGATCTGTAACAACATTATCATTCATATATATTAAAACTCATTGTCACGTGACCAAAATTGAACGGTAGCCATGTTTGAATTGAAGAGTAGCCATATTTAAAAGAGTGTTTCCATTTAGAAAACACAGACGACAACGTGAATTTTTTTTTCACAAAAAAACTTTTTTTTTAATTTTATTGCAAAACTACCATTTTAGTTGCTTTTAGAAGCAATTAAAAAGTTAGTTTTATAGAGTTAAAGTTTCATTAGATAAAAATTATGCATTTAGCAGTATACAATTTTTACTCGGTGGTATTCGTATGTATGTATTGTACATGTACACATTTCAATTTGAAAAATACATAATGGAAAAATATCTAAGACTCATTGTCACGTGACCTAAATTGAAGAGTGGCCATGTTGGAATTGAAAGGTAGCCATTTTTCGTTGGGTCTGTTCCATTTAGAAAACACAGACGACACTGTGTGCATTTAGAATGTTTTTCACAGGAAACCAATTTTTCAAAATTTTGTTGCAAAACTAACCTTCCTATTTGCTTTTAGAAGTAATTGAAACATTAGTTTGATCATAGTTTTCTGGAGTTAAATTTTAGTTAAATGAAAATTATGGGTTTAAGTAGTATTCAATTTGTATTCAATGGTAATGTATTATTTAACTATACTATTACTCTTTATTATCGACTTCTAAAATTTAAAAATATTCTTATAGATGTCGCAGTATATTTTATAATTATAATAGTACAACCACAGTACAACTTAATTAATCTTTTCCATGCCGAAATAAAATACCTTGTAAAAGAGAGAATGTGTAAACATAAAAAGAAACAGAAAATTGTTTATATTACGTACCTATGTCTAGAATTTTTTTATTTTCCTAATTGTTAGGGATAATAAATAAAATAATAAATTAATAATATTGAAGATGAGGAAGATCTTATACACCGTTTACACTGTATATGTACATATGTATAGGTAATAGTTTATGGTAAAGTCGGTATTAAACTAACATTTCCAAGATAAATTTTCTTTTTTCGAAATACATATTTACTAAATGTTATTTTCTGTATTTTACGACATTCATTAAATAAAAATATAATACAAATATTTAATTCAATGGCTGCCAAATAATTTTTGTTTGTGAAAGAGGTTTAAAAACATTGATAAAGAGAGAAAATTGTTTACATATTATCTGCGTACTTCTGGAAATATTTTAATTCCTAAGATTTTTGTATCCTTAATTTCATAAAATATAAATATTGTTATGTTTTTCATAACATCGAGTATCTTATCCTTTCCTATACACAGTACATATAGCATTAAAGTCGTTATTAAACTACTTCTTTTAAAATACAATAATTTTTTTTTAAATTCTTTCAGATGTCATTATGATATACATTTTAAGTAAAATACATTCTATAAAAACTTAAGTAAAGAGAATGAAGGAAGAAACCATTATCTACCATTCTTTTAATTTGACATTCCCACTTTGTGTGTATCACACAGTATCTTGCGTACTTTTAATTTTATTAAATTATAATATATAACACTGACTTTATAAGAAGCCTACGTTGCTTTTATAGTTGACAACATGAATGTTGATTTGGATAAAGGATAATTTATTGATTTTTGGTATTGGTACATATGTATGCAGTATGTGTATGAGTATTAGTCAAACCGTCGAAAATTTTTTTGCTGACAATAATAAACAAATTTTTTTATGTTCTTATAGTACACTATAAATTCAATTATGTTAAAACATTCAATAAAAATTATTAGAAGCAAATTTTATATATTTCTGTAAATATCTATACCTATATATAAAATTATCCACAGTATTATCTTTTTATTATTATTTCATTTTAAAACAAGCCGGACAACTAGAGAGGTATCAATTTAACTTTAATTCATTTTTTGGGAAAAATTTTTATTACAAAATAACCCAGTGTAGATTTGTAGTGTACTTGTAATTTATTTTTATTATTTATAAATTATAAAACTGAGAAACAATATTTTTCAATTTAAACCATTTCAGTGCGGCTTAAAAATGTCAAAATGATTAATGACTTTAAAAATACATATAGTCTTGTCTTTTATTGAAAAATATATTTCTCTCTTTGTTTCCTTTGGCATGTTAACATGCCAATGGCACTGAATCGGTTAAGAATTAAGGTAATATACATCTTATTATAATTAATAAACTTATTAAATAAAAAATCTCTTCGATAATTTTTTGGTAAAAAGTACTTATAACAACATTTTGCTTAAAAGTACATATAACAACTTAAAACATTTCTATAATTATTTATAAACATAGGGTTTCGAATTTAATACAATATGTAGTCTATTTTATCAACATATTCGTTGGAAGTTTGGTCAGTATAATTCCAAACATTCCAATCAATTCAATAATATGATAAATATTTATAGTGTTATGGTTTTCTTTTGTTACAAACAATAAATTGTATATAATCTCAATAAAATCTTTAATTCTGTTTGATACACCTAGGGGAATACCATTGCGTAATGTACAATGCGTAATGTATTACAATCATGTCCCTGCCACTTGTTTTCAAGGACGGACCTTTTCATGTCACAGTTTGCTACGTTTGCTACGTGGCGCTAATGGTATAGGGGGTATACTAAATAGAGTTGGGACATGTGAGCATTTTTCATCAAATAGATGTCAAAATTAATTATCATATGATTGAGCACAAAAGTATCGTCACCAAGTTATGTGTTAACGAAGAATTAAAATTTTTTAATTTAATTAATCTTTCTAGGTTAAATTAAAGTATTTTTTTAAATATTTAATTTATTTCCAATTTATTTTAGGTGAAAAATAGCGAACTATTAAACCTCATGTCTCGACTCTAATTTTATCCCCTAGTAAATCAACGCCATCTGATATATTAGTTACAGCGACGTCAGAAAACGGTCCATTTTTTTATAATAGACTAAATGGAGAGTGACAGGGACATGATTACAATGTACATGGTCGGTACTTAAAACTTCAATATAAAGTGAACGTCGGTAATATCAAATTTAAGCAGTCGGTACAAGCTGAACGTAGTACATGATTCAAATACGTACCGATGTCACTACTGAGAATTTCTGTTGTAGTGCTAAATCCAGTCGTTAGATGACATAAGTATGAACTTAAGAATAGAGTCCCTATAATAAAAAGAGTCGTGACATGTCATTTATTTTGTATCCAAAACAGAACGGGAAGCTTTAAAATTAATTATCACATGTTTGAGTAAATATTTTTGAGTACATAATAATTGTTAATAAGTTATGAATTAATGAACAATTAAAAATTTTTAATTTAATTATTCTTTCTAAGTTAAACTGAATGGTTTTTGTTAAGATTTTATTTATTTCCAATGTATTTTACGAAAACTTTGGATACAAAATGCCGGAACCAATCAGCATTCAGCACACATGTCACGACTCTATTTATTATAGGGACTCTACTTAAGAATACTTAAGAATAGAATCTCAAAATAAATAGAGTCGTGACATGTCATCCATTTTCTGTCCAAAACAGAAAGGGAAGCTTCAAAATTAATTATCACATGTTTGAGTAAATATTTTTGAGTACTTAATTATTGTTAATAAGTTATGAATTAATGAACAATTAAAAATTTTTAATTATTCGTTCTAGATTAAACTAAATGATTTTTGTTAATATTTAATTTATTTCCAATGTATTTTACGCAAACTTTGGACAGAAAATGCCGGAACCAACCAGCGTTCAGCACACATGTCACGACTTTATTTATTATAGGGACACTACAGAAATAGAATAAGTTTACTTATCAAAGTAATGCCGGCGTTCACCAGAAAATTTTGTTACCTAACATTACGTATCGGTGCTTGCACTGTTACAAACCTGAGGGCACTGATTGAGAAAACTATATCAAACTAGAGAATTCTGTCTGATTCAAACAAATTAACGCGCGTTAATATCTTTTCATTTGTTTTTTATGGTATAAATTTTTAACTTTTAAAGTACTCTTGCATTTAAAAATTATGAAATAAATAAAAAACGAGGAGTCGATGAGTTAGAAACCATAATTTTAATATTTAATGCGTTTAATTTCTTTTAACTAGACCTCTCTGATTTGTAACGATGCAAGTTTCGTTACGTTACATTTTTTTTTGGCAAGCTATCCACGGATTTGAGATGACGATTTTCGACAGCAATATCGAAAACTGGAACAATTATTGTTCCAATCCAAAAAAATGAATCAGTTAATTTATAAATTAAATTTATAGTATTTAAAAAAAAAATGCACTGATACAAAATATACCTGTCTTACCAAACGAAACCGATATTATTTTTTTTCAAGATCATAATTCACTGATATTTTAATTTTTATTGTTAAAAGTAAATTTACTTGGCAAAAGCTTTGAGCTAAATGATATTTAAAACACGCGAGAGACGCACGTCATCTACATTTTTTACTATTTTATATTTAAAAGTAAATTTATTTAACAGTAGTTTTGATTCAAATAGCATAGGAAAACGCGCGCGCAGCGCGCGTCGCTTAGTTTCTAGTTTTATTGAAGCAAAAATTATGCAAGTACTAGACAGTAGCGGCAACAAAATTAAATGTTTATATATGACGGCTGAGGTTAAACGACAGTAATAAATATAAGTTTAAACTTAAGAGACAATTAATAATTTTATCAACTAGTTTATGGCTTTCAAAGTAAAGTCATACAAGTAAAATAATTATTTGAAGTGAATTAATAATTTAAATTAATGTTTTAAAAATTGACAAAAAGGACCCAGTTTCTTACCTTCAAAATTTCTCATGTGACAGTTTTTGACCCTGACAGTGTAATGTTATATACGTTATGAAAAATAACAAAAACTAATCGAAGATAATTATAAATAACAAAATAACTAACAAAAACTGGTTAGAATTTAATTGGGCCATACCACTTTAGAAGTGAGCCTAGTAATTGACCCTCATATTTCAATAATAAAAATCATTCTAAGGTATTTTATAAATATTTTAAAATAATTTTTAAACAAATATTAACCTGCTCATATATTTTTAATTAAGTTTTCATACTTACATGATGAATATTGCACAGATCAAAATGAGTACTTTGTAACATAAACTGTTAGGAAATTACCAAAAAAATTGTTTTTACACACATTTTAAACTTAAAATTTTTTTTTTATTTAGTTAATATATTCGAAACTTTTTAAATTGCTGTTCATTAGACACAGAATAGATTACTTTAAATTAAGAATTTATTTTTTTTCTTATTTAAAATATAGTTTTTTTATTAATTTATAACAAAGTTGAAAAGGTCAGAAACTGGGCCAGGATCAATTACCGGCTCTTTTATCTTATATAGTTATATATATTATTATTATTTAAATTTCTTTTTATAATTTTGTTTATTTAAGGATAAAACTTCAATCAATATTTTTCACTTGTTTTGAAATTAAATTTAAAAATTGCCGCGGATTTCATTTTTTTTGCTCTTCATTTACTTTTTTTTTAAAAATTATGTTAAGGTACCATCACAGTGTGATTCTGCCAAAAAATAGTCAATTTTCACAAGATTTTTTCGGATGGATAGGATGGGGGAATGGAGATGAATTTTTTTTTTTACGATTAATACCACTACTTGACAATACAGAAATATTTTTTTAAATTATTTTTATTTATTTTTTATAATTATTATAATTTTTTGAAAAAAAAATGTCTTTAAAAAAGGGCGAAAATCGGTACCCACGATTGCAGCCGCAGTTTTCATCCGAAAAGAAAAATCTAATAGATTATAAATCTGTAGGTAAACCACTATGTACCTATGGGAGCTTTTTTTTCTTTTGAAATTTTCCTATTTTTCCACACGAAAAACTATAAAAAATTTTGTAATTTTTATTCAAACCGCCGCCATTTTTTCAATTTTCAAAGAAAAAAAAAAAGCTTCCACAGGTAGATAGCGGCTTACCTACAGATTTATAACCTATTCGATTTTTTTTTTCGGATGAAAACTGCGGCCGCAATCGTGAGTACCGATTTTCGCCCTTTTTTAAAGACATTTTTTTTTTTCAAAAAATTATAATAATTATAAAAAATAAATAAAAATGATTAAAAAAAATATTTCTGTATTGTCAAATAGTGGTATTAATCGTAAAAAAAAAATTCATCTCCTTTCCCCCATTCTATCCATCCAAAAAAAAAAAAATTGTGAAAATTGACTATTTTTTGGCAGAATCACACTGTGATGGTACCTTAAAAAGTTATTAAGAATTTTTTTTTTAGCCGTTTGGGATAAAGTAGGGTAATATTTTTCAGAGAATAGTCAGGGAATTTTTTAATAAAATTTCCGGAAAACCTGTAAAGTCAGGGAATTTGATCTTTAAAAATCTGTGACTACCATGATATTCATATAAATTGTTGTTTCGGTGTGATTTTTAGTAATTTAGTTATTTGCAGCTTTTACTCATATCTTTTTAATGATAATGTTAAATAAGTTGGCCCAAAAAAAAAAAAAAAAAATAAAAAAATAAAAAATGGGAAACTATAGTAAATAAAAAAAAAAAAATGTTAATAACTACATATATTTTCAAAAATATGAATAGTAAACATTAATAAAATGAAGAAATTATATTTAAGTAAAAAAGAAAATTAAAAAATTTTGAATAAATTAAATAATTTTCAACTAGTTATATAAAAAATATTTTTATATTTATTTACAACGTTTGATATACAGATTTTTACACTTTTAAATTTTATTAAATAAAAAAAATTTGTGCACATCAATTTTTTTTAAACTTACATCAGTTTAAAATACGCGCAAAATTTATCTATTGAAGCTACTAATTGAGGCACCTGCGCAAAACAACTCAAGTGCCTCTACCCGATGTCTATCCGTCTCACTTCATCGGAACCACTGCCTCTATATAGGCTAGTGATGCGACTCGAGTAGGATTTTGTGACTCGAGTCACTCGAGTAATTTTGCTACGTCACTCGAATTGTACTCGAGTTTTCGAGTCAGTCGAGTCAACCGAGTTAACTATTTCATTCCCTCCAACTCGAGTAAGATTTTTTTAAGCATTTTTAAATACCTTTATTGAATTAGTAATATGAGGTAATATGAAATAAAATACATATGATTAGTGTACATATTATTTATTTATGTAATCAACAAATAAAAGTGAAATGACTTCTTAAGAATAATAAAATTTCCATGTAAAGATGACCAATTAATGACCATAAATAACATTTATGCAATTTTGATTGCAAATAAAAATTAAACTTAGTTATTTTATAATTAGTTTCAATTATCAATCATTATAATTATAAAATCAAACTCTATCAGACTTTTGTTTACACCTTTCAATTAAATATTATTTAATAATAATGAATAAAGAAACTATTATGAAGAAAATCATAAAATATTAGTTTTTAGAAAACAGATATGTAAATTTTAAATATTTCAATTTTATTGACTAAAAGGTGGATAAAGTCAGGTTATTATATTTAAGTCAATTATCGGTATAATCGATTATACCTCGATTAATATACCGATTATAAATCGATTACGATTATTAGTATATAATCGAATAATCGATTGGTAAAATAATCGAATCGGAACATCATTATTATACACCTATACTTTAGTCTTTACTAGTATCTAATATTAACGAAAGCTAAATTCAAAATGACACGTATGTCCCACTTTCATAAAATAATTATTCAATAGTTCAATCAAATCAACCTAATAACTATTAATTTATTGTTATCGTATCAAGTGCAAGTTTCAACCCGTCTCTTTGTAACTAGTGAAGTAACATCTGGCCCTAACCGAGTCTACTCGGTGTGCCGAGTTGACTCGGAAACTCGAGTGTAATTGGACTCGAGTAAAAATTTTTTTTTCACTCGAATACGAGTTTGACAAATTCACTCGAGTCACTCGAGTAAACGTCACTCGAGTCGCATCACTAATATAGGCTAGCAACTTACCCTTAAAAATATGCTTAGAAATTGAAAAAATGACCACGAGCATTCTAGTGGCTAGTTTTTTTTTTTTTAATCGATGCAGAATTTAAAATAAAATATAAAATTCAAATACTATTTTTTGATTAAACCACCGCTTCAATGCTAAAAAAAAATAAAAACAAATAATTTGACAGGTATTCTTATAAATGTTTGATTTTAGTCTACGTATTCATTCTAAAATATCACATTTGTCAATAGTTTTTTCTCTCTCTAAAAAATGTTATAATTTTTTTTTTATATATCAATTGTGTTTAGAGAATACTACAAATACAAAATTTATACATGTATCTTACCTATTACTTTCATTAATTTCAACTTTTCACAGTGACGCCGGCATTTGGTAAAAAAATACTATTGGAATTTTTTATTCCTTTTTGAATTTTGAATCGATTAAAAGAAAAATCAGCCACTAGAACGCTCGTGGTCGCTTTTTGTTAAAAATTAGGGGTTAAGTTGCTACTCTAATAGGGATTGGCCATATAGTTACAATAATGAATATATATGCAATTCCCCCGTTTGAGTGAAGTCTCCTTATGTAGTCTCCATAGCTGTTGTTGTTAATCACAGAAAATTTCTACTTTCTGTTAAATCAATTCTACCAACTGTAGACTTATTATAAAAAAAAGTTCTCCAAGTGTGTTGGACATGCACTGGAGCCAGATTTCCGCACTTTCTTGAATTCATTTAGTTTTTTTAAGGAATGCAGCGAAAAGCATTTTTTTATTATAGCCTTTCTTATAAAACAAAAGTTGTAGTCCTAAATGTATGTGGGACTGCTACCCCGTGGTTACTCGCCATGCTCCTTTTTCATGCGTTTCTTCCATATTTTCTCCCGAAACGGGACATGCCGAAAAATTCGGGACGGTTAGCAAACGTACACATCAACTTTCATCCAACTATTATTTTTGTTACAACATTCTTAAGATTATTTATTTTTCTAAAACATGCAGTCTTTTGATGTGTTTATTCAAACTGCCTGACAGTGAAAATGTTTTAAAACATATATCACATTTGAATGGTTTCTCTCCTGTGTGTGTTCTTTCATGTCTCCGTAAAGTAGATGACTCAGAAAATGTTTTAAAACATATATTACATTTGAATGGCTTTTTTCCTGTATGTGTTCTTTCGTGTGTTTTTAAATGATGTGACCGAGAAAATGTTTTAAAACATATATCACATTTGAATGGTTTTTTTCCTGTATGTAATCTTTCATGTTTTCTTAAATTACTAGACTGAGAAAATGTTTTAAAACATGTACCACATTTGAATGGTTTCTCTCCTGTATGTAATCTTCCATGTGTTTTCAAATCACTTGACCGAGAAAATGTTTTAAAACATACATTACATTTGAATGGTTTCTGTCCTGTATGTGTTCTTTTATGTTCATTCAAATGACTTGACTGCGAAAATGTTTTAAAACATATATTACATTTGAATGGTTTTTCTCCTGTGTGTACTCTTTCATGTAATTTCAAATTACCTGACCGAGAAAATGTTTTAAAACATGTATTGCATTTGAATGGTTTTTCACCCGTATGTGTTCTTTCATGTCTTTGTAAATGACCATATTGGCCAAATGTTCTGCTACAGATATTACATTTGAATAATTTTTCTCCTGTGTGTATTTTTTTATGATCTTTCAAATTGCCTGACGTAGAAAATGTTTTAAAACATGTACCACATTTGAATGGTTTCTCTCCTGTATGTAATCTTCCATGTGTTTTCAAATCACTTGACCGAGAAAATGTTTTAAAACATACATTACATTTGAATGGTTTCTGTCCTGTATGTGTTCTTTTATGTTCATTCAAATGACTTGACTGCGAAAATGTTTTAAAACATATATTACATTTGAATGGTTTTTCTCCTGTGTGTACTCTTTCATGTAATTTCAAATTACCTGACCGAGAAAATGTTTTAAAACATGTATTGCATTTGAATGGTTTTTCACCCGTATGTGTTCTTTCATGTCTTTGTAAATGACCATATTGGCCAAATGTTCTGCTACAGATATTACATTTGAATAATTTTTCTCCTGTGTGTATTTTTTTATGATCTTTCAAATTGCCTGACGTAGAAAATGTTTTACTACATATATCACGTTTGAATGGTTTTTGTCCTGTATGTGTCCTTTCATGTGTTTTTAAATTACTTGACTGAGAAAATGTTTTAAAACATGTGTTACATTTGAACTGTTTTTGTCCTGTATGTATATTTTGATGTGTGTGCTCAGCCACACTCTGTGCGTTACATATTTCTGACGGTTCACCATATAAATCGCTGTTTTCCGTTAACATATCCTCTTCGTCATCTTCTAATTTAATTTCTGTGTGTAAACTTTTCAAATTTATTAAATAATCACTATTATTACTTTCTTTTAATTCTAATTTGATTTCATTTTCATTATACAAAGAATCAAACAATTCCGTTTTTGTTGTATTTGAAAATGAGTTGTCTTCATTTTTTAAATTTTCCTCTTCTTTTATTTTAACAGTAAATGTTTCGGTAATTGTAGAACCGTTATTTTCCATTTTATTTTTTCGAAAATTTAACTTTCCACGATTTTAATACATTTTGACATTTAATCATAATTTAAGTTGGCAATAAAAATTAGTGTATAGCACTAGCAGTGACAGAGACGGTCCGGAATCGATGCAATAAGTTTCTCCAGGGGCCGACGATATTTTTAGAGCAGGCTCTACACTCTCATGAAATAAACTTTTAAATGATTACGACGAGTTAACTCATCCTGCAATATGGAGGCTCAAAATGCTGTAATATGTATATATTCACTGGTACAGGTGCCGCCATCTGCGTAAATTCCTAGTTTTTACTTTTTTGATATTGGGATCTTTGATTTTTTTCTTTTTCTTTTTTTGTGACCTTATCCATTATACTTATCACTAGCAGTAAAGTCTGGCATTTTGAGAAAAAAAAAATTTTTCCATATGGTTTGTTTAAAAGAGTTATTAGGGTTTCCGATCTCTAGCTAAAAAATTAATCTTGTAGATCGATTCGAATCGTCAAATCAAAAATCGACGCAGGAGAAAATCGGCTTACAAAAGATCGATCTGACGAAAATCCATTCAATTTTTGTACTTACAGAAAATAAAAGATATATAAAAATTTTAATAAAGTTTCTCATTAGATAAATCACAAACCAGTTTTAAAAAAATTTTCAATTTCCTTTGAAAATAAACTGCTGAATTTAATATCAATAAAATGGTTTCCAGTTTGCGCTAAAAGTGTCACACGAATCCAGAATTTTACACAATTTTCTACAAATAAATTATAAAAGTGGTCAGACTATTTGATGACATAAATATAGTACAGTATAAATAAAAGATTATTGCCATCGGCAGTAGCGAAACGCACTTTCTATCCTTTTTTGATATAAGTACAAACAATTATGTATGTCCTTTTTTACTTAGGGTGTTGCTAGTCGTCCGATTATCGGACGACTAGCAACACCCAAATTTAAGCGGGTTCTACACGATGCTACGAACGTTCCTTCCAACGTTCGATCGAACGTTTGAAGCAATTAAGTTCGACAGTTGGTGCGACGAATGTATCTGCTACACGGTGAATCGAATGTTGATCCAATACGAATGATGATGTGTTGGTACTCAGTGGACGAGGCTGTTATCTGTCTGATGTTATCTCTAATGTTATACACTGATGTTGTCTCTCTTCACATGAACGAGTCGTGCAGCTGCTGAGTCGAACCAACCAACGCAACCAACATTGACCTTCAAACGTTCGAAGCATCCCTTTGACTCGGTGCAAAAATACCGACATCGAACGGGACACGACCAAATGCGAACGCTTGACGCTCGACATTGGACACTCGTAGGTTCGAACAACGGCTACACGATGCTATGAACCATCCAACGTCGAATGTTGGAAGGTGTTCGTAGCATCGTGTAGCAGCGGCTTTAGAGTAATTTAGAGTGTTGCTAGTCGTCCGATAATCGCACGAATAAAAAAAAACTTAGTCGTCCGACTATGGGACGAATAAAATAACCTAGTCGTCCGACTATCGGATGAATAAAATAAATTAATCGTCCGATAAATCTAATTCTTCTAGAAATGGTATACTTACTATTTTATAATTAATAATTACATATTTGATTATAAAATATTACAGAAGGATTAACTTTATAACATTTTAAATTTATTCGTGAAATTTCAAATTTTAAATCAACCTCATCACCTAGTTTTTATATCAAAAATCGAAGTATATTGTCAAAACTAACTAAACGAACCTAACCAAAACCAACCTCACCACCTAGTTTTTATATCAAAAATCGAAGTATATTGTCAAAACTAACTAAACTAACCTAACCAAAACCAACCTCACCACCTAGAAATGGTATGCTTACTAGGTAGCATCGATAAATTCTGGAAAAATATAACATCATTAAAAGTCAATACTTACCCGAAAGAATTATAATAAGCACACACAACCACTGAGTTTAATGAATTAACTTGTACACAAAGAGTGATAAACTAAAATCCTCGTAACTTTTAATTAATTATTTAATCCAAAATTATGAAGTCTATGTCTTTGATAAAAATAATAAATCAATTGGAGTCGATTAAATCCATATTCACAATGAATTATAATTCGTCTTGGATTATAACGAATTATTTACACTATTAATTTATTTCATAACTAATAATTACATGTTTGATTATAAAATATTACAGAAGGAATTATTATAACATTTTAAATTTATTTGTGAAATTTCAAATTTTTAACAAACCTCACAAAATAATAAACATACCATTCCTAGAAGAATTAGATTTATCGGACGATTAATTTATTTTATTCACCTTGTAGTCGGACGACTAAGTTTTTTTTTATTCGTCCGATTATCGGACGACTTTTTTTTTATTCGTCCGTTTATCGGACGACTAGACACTTCGTTTTACTTATGTGATTTTATGTGTTTGTACATGTGAATTGAGGGTTGATAATGGTCATGTTAAATTATATGAATAACTAAAAGCAACTTTTTTCAAAATGAATTGAACAAACGCGAAATTGATGACAGTATTCAACATGAGAAATTAGATCGTCACGACCTATTAACATCAACCACTGTCGAAATCGAAAATATTAACTGAATTATTATAAAATATTAACACTTTCAGTCCCATGGCTTCGGCATCCGAAACCAAAAAAAACATCCTCAGAGGCCGAACGCGATCAATATTTAAAATAATAAACAAAACACTTAAAAATATTTATAAAAATAATTTTATGTTATTCTAAAAAAATAATTTATTATGTACTACGTACCGGACACTTTTCATTTTTTGTACATATAAATATACATACAGTCCAGTCTTGAACAGTGCGACTGAAGTGTACATAAATATTGTTGTTTATTTCACACAAACAGTAAATTGTGTATTTGTGTGAGTGAATTATTTCTCTGTCGCTATTATCATAAAATCACAGGTATATACGGCCGCCTGAACAGTGTAAATTTTTTATAAGAATGTTTATTTTAATTCTTAAGTAAACATTGTTTTGTAAGTCTGTATGTATGTATTTCAAAATAAAATAAATACACTCATCGGCAAAATTAATTGATCACCTTTTCCAAATGTTTAGCATTATTTTTATTTTAAATTTCGTTTGTGATATTGAATGTTATTTGCTGAATAAACGATTTAACAATCAGAATTTATTTTAATTTTTTTGAATTTAAATTTTTTTTAAAGAAATTAATAAAAATTGACTTTTGGGATTAGATATTCAGGATGTTATTGACAGGTTGTCTAATCGTCTGTATGACATACTGACGCTGGGAGAGGCAACATAGGCAATAAAGGTATTTTTTTCCGCAATATAAAAATCAAAAGCAACTTTTAATTTATTTTCAATAAAAATTACATGTTTTACTTTTTATTGTTTTTTAAAGTAAATATACCTCATTTCAGATACAATTGATCATGAGTTTTCGTTAAAAAATTAAATAATTCTTATATCCGAAACAAATCAATCTTCTGTTCTATTCTAAAAATAAACTGCAAATTTAAAATTTACATAAATGCATTAATAAAAGAGATAAAGCCAAGAAAACGAAAATTATTTAAATTCAAAGTGACGAAGCATGGTTAAATTTAACTGAAATGAACCATATAAATTACAGTATAGCAGAAAATGCTTAATTTATTGCTAAATTATGTACTCACTAAGTAAATAGAATCTAATACTACAGTTTTCAAAAAATAATTTAATGTTATACTATTTGGAGGGGTTGAACGGTTAATTTTGTTGATGAGTGTAGTACTCTAAAAAATAATGAAGTAACGATGATATGGTGATGGTTTGATTCACACGGTCTCCGAATGTATTTTGTCAACATATTCTTTCAAAATTAGAGGTAATTTCTAAAACTGAAAGTGGTGAACATACTAATGAAATTGTAAGACATTATAAAACTCAATATGCCACTCAATATCAAATCAAAAATTTAAATTTAAAAAAAAAAAACTACTGTCTTTTCAACTGTATTAATTAATTTTTGGAAATATCACTATTACGTTATGATAAATAAGTAACGTTTTTTTATTGCATTACGAAAAAAAATACTGTTAAACCGCCACTGGAATTTGAAGAGTGCGACTTTGACCTTGGAGAGCCCCCGTTCAGTCGCACTGTTCAAGACTGGACTGTACATATGTTTTATCATCAATCATCATTCGTCATTCATCAAAATATCTTTTATTTACAATATTTTTATCCAAATATGTATGTATGTGTTGTATGCTTGTATGTATATGTGTGTTACTCATCTTTTGAACAGCATACAGTCGGACTCATGTATTTTCAACTCATGTATTTTCAACACCATCTATTTTCAACTGATTTTACTCACGTATTTTCAAGTTTTTGGTCCCCACTTCTCACGCAATACTTAAATACAGAAAAATAACTGTCAGATTAATCGATTGACCACTTGTGGCTTTATCCTACAATATATGGTTTTATTTCATTTGCATTTGTTTAAAAAATAATTTTATTACAAGTTTATTACACTTTTTTCATGTTTCACTTTTTTGTTTATCATATGTTACTTGACAATTTGTCATTTTAAGGTTATTCACTGGGGAAGTACACGTGGCTACTGTGTAAAGATTTGCGCGGGCTTTTTGTGATTGGTTCTATGTCTGTCACGTGGCTCTATGATTGCCATGGAGTGAGGATAAAGGAGAAGTTGAAAATACATGAGCGGATTAGTCCCGACAGGTTGAAAATACATGAGTTCGACTGTAACACATATAACATATATGTTAAATCTCAGTGTTAAATCATTTAGTGTTTCGTAGAATAATTTTATGTACTTGTTTACATAAAATATTGTCGGCTTCCGGGGAAGTTTACTGTGAAAGTGCTCGGGCCCCATAGTGTTAATAATTATTTATTATTTAACGTACTTTTACATAAGCATTCAAATTATAATAATTAATAATACTTACAAAGGGCATAGCCGGGTAAGACAGGGAAAACGGCCCTTGACGCAAAATTGATTGTTTTTATAGGAAATAATACTTCCTAGCCCCAGATACATTCCTGCCAAATTTTAACCCTCCGAGGCTAATAGTTTATGAATACACAGACAAAAATTTTCCAAAAAAATTTTTTTTGACGAAATTACTGAGCCGATTTATTTGAGTTTAATACATATTGTGTACCCACTTTAGGCGAAGTAATGAAAAAAAAATTAACGTTATATCCCTTTATTATACTAATTTTTTTAAATTTTTAAATTTAAGAAAATTTTTTTTGGCACTTAGGTGTTAGCGACACCCACCATTTTTTGTTCAATAATTTGTCTCTTAGTACTCTATAACATATATTTTTATGGAAAAATTTTAGTTGGTAGAACATAGTAATATTTCAATACAAATGCATGCCATGTTCGGTACTACATATATTACTTATGTATAAAAAGGACCATAAAGTAAAGCATCTGCCTTATTTCTAAAACACAGTAGAACTCTAAGCAGTGTAATAAAATGTTCTCTTCCCCCCTGAGTTGCAGTTCTTGGAGTTCCTGTATATCCCGTTATATCCCTTTATTAGTATAATAAAGGGATATAACGTTAATTTTTTTTTCGTTACTTCGACTAAGGTGGGTCCACAATATATATTAAACTCAAATAAATCGGTTCAGTAATTTCGTCAAAAAAAATTTTTTTTGAAAATTGTTGTCTGTTTGTGTATTCATAAACTATTAGCCTCGGAGGGTTGAAATTTGGCAGGAATGTATCTGGGGCTAAGAAGTATTATTTCCCATAAAAACAATCAATTTTGCGTCAAGGGCCGTTTTCCCTATCTTACCCGGCTATGCCCTTTGCATTAATTCAGATTTTGTTTTGAATGATTTAAACAAAATTACAAGGAAATATCAAAAATAACTGATGACAACTTTAAACAAAAAAAAATTTAATGACAATTAATAATATTTCACTGCCTTCGTTGTTAAAAATTTTAAAAAAGTCAGTGAAACTTAGACAAAATTAAATAATTTACATAATTATCAAATTGTAAATTTTCACAAAATAATTTGACCTGCAAATTTATTTTTCTAAATTAAATTTACTTTAGTGATGATATTTTCACTCTATTAGTATGCATAATGTTATGCATTATTTAGGTACATAACATGGATAACCCCTTGTAATTTTTGAATTCCAAATGACACTCTTACGTCATCTCGTTTCGTAACTGTTTGTGAAACAAACTATTATTTAAACTGTGAATATAGTTAAAATATATTATACAATAATTTGAAAAAAATATCATATTTTTATTAAAAATACTCTAATTTAAATTCGAAAAGATCGATCTCCGATTCCGTAAATTTTTCACGATCTCTGTATCGATTTAGTCTCCAAAGAATCGATTCGAAAAATCGAAGATCGGCTCTCCACAAATCGATTTTCGATAAAATCGAATCGAGATTCGAAACCATAGAAATTAATCGAGTACGAGAATGTGAAAAATCACATCGTGGTTGATGTTGTAATGCTGTTTAGGGCACTGAGCAGTGAATCGAACATATTAACATATTATTTTTTCTAGAGATACCACAGGCATTAAATTTTGAAGCATGACTCCATTTTAATTAGCCCAAATTGAAACCACGGAAACTTGTTTATAAATATTAGATAAACCATTAAATTAATGGTGTGATCGCCATTACAGTAACCCCATCAGTCAATTTTTTTGCTCACATCAGTCAATTATTTGCTTCAATTTCTTAATGTATTTTTAATACACAGCATTCTGTCTAGCCGATTCTCCTCAATGGTTTAGGGTAATTATACATTTTCATGGTCACCTGGTTTTTTAACTATAAATAAATGAATTTTTTTAAAATGCTCGTCATTACGGTGGATTAGTGGAAAAAATACTGGAACTCGATACTGATACTGGGAAAGGCTGGGAAATAAACGGACGGCGGAGTACCAATGCAACCTCATTTTCGGGCAGAGGATAATTAAATGAGTTCCAATTACCCCTTGCCCGAAAATGAAGTTGAAAATTGATCTAACAATGACAAAATATTTTTAAAAAGATTATTTATAAAAAATTTGTTTTTTTTTTTTGCTGCATTTGTTGTATTTTTAGTAGTAAAAAATCGAAGAAAATGTTTTTAAATAATCTTTTTTTTTAAAATTGTTGGTTTTTTCATGTGGATTACGAAAAAAATATGTAACCACGTAAAGAAATTTTATGAACGATTATTCCTAAAGGCTTAACGTTTTGTGGCTGTTTAAAAAAAACTATGTGATCAAATTAATTAAAGTTGGGCTGACGTCATCAAACAAATGCAATAAATGAAGCAAAATTAGACTACCTAGTTTTCTGTTTCTTTTGCCTTTTGTTATTTTTAAATTCAAGTAACTAACTATAGTAATCCGAAACGGTACGTCTAATTTTACTTCATCTCTCAATGATCTAAGACCAACTTTAAATATGTTTACGAAATAATTCAACATATATAAATATGTACATTTTTAATAAAAAAAAAGCAATAACAAGAAATACAATAACAATAAACTGATTTAAAAAAAAAAAAACACAAACAATTGAATACTTTTATTACAATTACATTTACACATTTTAATACAATTACACAAAAATAAAAAATTAAATGATAATAATATAGAATCATATTTATATGTGTTATCCGTCTATAAATGTTTATAGAGATCATCACACAGAGATTGTATTTGTTACTGATCAATGCTTGCTTGCAGTAGCATCTATCGAATAGTGTTCATTTATTTGATCTTGTTCAATTTTGACTTCCGTATGTAAGTTGCTTACAAGATCATTTAATTGATTAGTATATTATACTATACAGGTTAGCCAGTTTCGCTAGATTTTTGCTCCCAATTTTTAAATGATATATGTATAACTCAGTGGCGTACAATCGAATTATTAAAAAATTGCAAACTAAATGGGTTTATATGATATACGTACGTATAAAAGAAAAATGTTTACAAACGTGTGCTTTCGGAAATCGAAAATAACTAACTTCGTCTTGATGAAGGTGGATTGGAAAATATTTGCTTACTTTAAATACAAAATCTGTTTTCCATTTTTAAACTATACTTTTTACCTAGTTGAACGTCATTGGTAAAATTTATGAAAATTACAGAATTTTTGTGTAATTGTGGTATTTACTATGGTAATTAAAAGTTTGTTTACTTTTGTAACTACGGAGATGGCTTACCCGTAGTAAGCTGTAGTAAGAAAATTGGGTATAGGACAATAACATGTAACTGGACTACCTGTATAGCAAATAGTGTCAGATTGATGTATCTTGAGTTGTTTATATCTATCAAAGATTCACTCCACGACTAAAATGCACGTCATTTTTCGTCACTTTAATTTCGAATGTACAATTAATTTCATGGACCGGTTCATTCACTTAACATGACTTAAATTCTGTAATAACTTTATCACTGCTGTGAATTCTTTCATGTCTTTTTAAATGACTTGAATTAGTAAATGTTTTATTACATATATTACACCGGTATGGTTTTTCACCCCTGTGAATTCTTTCATGTCCTTTTAAACGACTTGAATTAGTAAATTTTTTAGTACATATATTACACTTGTATGGTTTTTCACCACTATGAGATCTTTCATGTGTTTTTAAATTACTTAACTGAGTAAATGTTTTAGTACATATATTACATTTGTATGGTTTTTCACCACTGTGTATTCTTTCATGTCTTTTTAAATTACCCGAATTATGAAACGTTTTAGTACATATTTTACATTTATAAGGTTTTCCACCACTGTGAATTCCTTCATGTGTTTTTAATTCACTTGAAGTAGTAAATGTTTTAGTACATATATTACATTGATATGGTTTTTCACCACTGTGTATTGTCTCATGTCTTTTTAAATTACCTAACTGAGTAAATGTTTTAGTACATATGTTACACTTGTATGGTTTTTCACCACTGTGAAATCTTTCATGTGTTTTTAAATGACCTAACTGAGTAAATGTTTTAGTACATATATTACACTTGTATGGTTTTTCACCACTGTGGAGTCTTTCATGTATTTTTAATTCACCTGAAGTAGTAAATGTTTTAGTACATATATTACACTTGTATGGTTTTTCACCACTATGAGATCTTTCATGTGCTTTTAACCCGTGTGAATAAGTAAATGTTTTAGTACATATATTACACTTGTATGGTTTTTCACCACTGTGAGTTCTTTCATGTATTTTTAAATGACTTGAATTAGTAAATTTTTTAGTACATATATTACACTTGTATGGTTTTTCACCACTGTGAATTCTTTCATGTTTTTTTAAATCACTTAAAGTAGTAAATGTTTTAGTACATATATTACACTTGTATGGTTTTTCACCACTATGAGATCTTTCATGTCTTTTTAAATTTATTAACTGAGTAAATGTTTTAGTACATATATTACAGTTGTATGGTTTTTCACCACTGTGAATTCTTTCATGTCTTTTTAAATTACTTGAATTATGAAACGTTTTAGTGCATGTATCACATTTAAATAGTTTTTTACCAACACATGTAGTTTCATGTTTTGTTAAACTTAGCTGATGATCTTCATCTGTTTCATCTTCTTCAATTTTTATTTCCGTATGTAGACTGTTTAAATCTGGCAAAGATTCACTCGGCTCCTAAAATGTGATAATTAATTATTTTCATTAAAATATCTGCATAATTTTCTTCTCTAATTTATTTATAATGTAAATTTAGTACACACTTACCAGTTTTATACTTTGCTGTTGTAAGTCTGTATGAGATTTTGTATCGGCCAAACTATTATTTTCTCGTGACAATTTAGTCGGTTCAAAAAGTTTATTTTCTGTTGATAACACTAAATTATTTTCATGCACTTCAGTCACTGCACTTTTCTCCATTTTAATTTCAACGGCATGATCAATTACATGCACCGGTTCATTCATTTCACCTTTTTCCACTTTAATTTCATGGACCGATTTCTCCATTTCTGGTTTCTAACTTTCTATTTTATCACAAACAAAATATGTAAAACTACATAAGTATGCTTACTGACGCCTGTATTTTGACTTTTGTTTGCTTTTGTTAACGACGTTATTAATGTTGTTGTCATGGTGACTATACAAGGTGTCCAAACTCCATGTATGCAAAAAGGGTCTAAAAATAAGAGGGCACTAGTGTTCCTTGTGTACCAAAACGACAGTAAGAATATTAGTTGAAAAAGTTTTATTGTTATAGAGAACCTGAATTATCTGAGAACGTGATCTTTGAATTATGTACGACACTAGCATTCTTGGTGGCTATATTTAGCATGTTTTACGTGAGACAGTTTAATGTAAGCAGGCTATTTTAAATTTAAAATTTTGTTAATTTTTTATGAAAAATGTCAAATAGCAAATATAATTATTATAAAAAGAGGTTTTCGAAATGTCTAAGTGGTTGATTTATGTGATTCTTGTTACAAAGGCGACAATACTTGTTGGCGACGCAAAGATTACGCGAGCGCTCCTGGTTTTTAAAATTAGAAGCTGTACCAAGTAAACATTTTTGTATACGTTTAATTGTCGATAGAAATATGTGTCATATGTATTATACAAATTATGCGCGGATATCTAGATTTTATATCGCTAATTAAACGTACACGTTTATTTTTGTTTGATACAAGTTCTAATTTTACCACCAGAAGCGCGAGTAAGAATCTTTGCGTCGCCAATATCGGTGTACGAAGTGGCATAACAGCCAAAGTTAATGTGACTATTAAAGTAAGTGGCTAATTACGCATTTTTAAAAAAGATTTAATTTAAATTTTTAGTAATACATAAATATTTATCTGAGCGCGGTTGCAATATGTTGCATTCGACGCAGTCAATTTATCTGTTGTATTTAAAACAACAACTTACAAAAAAACTGCACAACATATTTAAAAAAAATGATAATTGTAGACGGTGTTACTAGCCGATGTCTGTCGAATTTACTGTTCGTAGAACTTATTCTACTATTTTAGAAGTTTATAATTTGTAACATTTCTACATATAGTAACAATTACAAAAAAACATTCTATCAGGAAATTTTCATTTTTTTCGAATTATTTATGAGAAATTCGTCTATTTTTTTGAATTCAATATTAAATTTAATAATTTTACTTAATTATTATTGGAGGTATGTATAATTAACATTTATTAGTTTATTTTTATTTGAAAATAATTGCTTATCTTATTATCACAGTAAATTAATTAGAAAATTAGAATGCATTTTATTTGTTACAGAAAAATGGGAGCACACTTGTCAGAAATTAGAATCAGTGATAGTGATATTCATTTACGAAATATTTGATTAATGTATAATTTAGAATAAAAATAAATTTACTTTTTTTTAAACAAATACGGAAGCTTCCCTAGTTTCCCGTCCAGGGCCATTATTCGTCCATTCTACTGTACAATAACATATAATATTAGTATAAAAACAGATAACCGAACATGTTTGAATTTGTTACATTCCTGAATCATAAACAGTGACAACACCGATAAAAAATACTTACTTGATAGAATTTTAAAAAAAAAAAATTAATGAGCCAGTTGTTTTCATGTTGGGAAGAGAGTGTGTGCATATTCAAAAAAAAAAAAAAAAAATAGTGATATGACGACATTTAATGGTTAGTTTTAATACTGTTATGGCGTAATTAAGTTTTATTCATAGAACACTAGAAGCCAACTAACATAAAAAAAGTGTAATTCGCTCGGAGTCATTTGACACCAGTCACAGCTTAAGGCATGTAGTCACTTATTGACCGTCGTCGAGTTCGCACTGCATTGTATTAACAATATACCCATTGTTACTTGAACACGTTGAACAGCTCTCTCTGGTAATACGTGTGGTGAGGTAGTATGCGTGAATACACATACTACTACAAAAAACCAAACCAATACACTGCAAACAGTGTGTATGTACACAAACAGAGTACGTCACAAACTCATTACAAGTGGAACAGAGGCAAAGCCAATCTAGTTTGTCCCCTTGGTTTTATTTTTTGTTTTTATACTAATATTTAAGACACATTGAACGTAATTAGAAGTGAGAATTTTTTAAAAATTTAAATTAATTTGTAAAAATTTGGTGGAAGGATATTAAGTAACCAATTCCTTAAAAACTTCAGTTTTCGACCACTTGGACGAAAACGGAAACAATCAAATAAAATTTATTTTATTTCTCAATCTAGCGAAATATTGTGAAATAGTAAAAAGCTTTATTTTGGACAATTACCATTGACTGCTTGATTAGAGATATAATTTTCGTCCACTCAATTATTTGCGTAGAATGAATTACAAAAGTTTAAATTACATGGACGAAAACTGAAAACTGCATTAAATTATACTTTTCAGTTTTCGTCCATATATTTTTCTGTATGTGAATTATATTTTCAAACTTTTAGATAACCTCCTTAGAATCAAACAAAATTATAAAATAAAATAAAAAGGTTAAAGAAGGAAGATAAGAGGTTTTGAATACATATATGCATTTGCTTTTTATTAAAATTAATTTTTTTTATAACAATTCTTAACCTAACTGGTGGTCGAAAACTAACCTACATGCGGACGACAACTAACTTTTTTGGACGAAAACTAGCGAAATCTGTATATTTATCATTATAATTTTTTTATTAAAAAAAAAAAAAAAAAAAAAAAAAACGGTGAACGTAATTAGTTATCATTTTATGTCAACTTAAAATAGACTATGTAAGCAATAAATAGCAATATAATTTATTAGCATTAGATCAGTTGAACATATTCTTTTTATGTCGCAAAGGTATCAACACCACTAATTGGACGAAAACTAGCGAAGCTACCCTATATGATACTGATCAAAATAAAATGCAATTAGGAGAATTTTAGTGGAATATCTTACTAGTAGTAATCTACATTATCGGATAAGGCTAAAGATAATTTAAAGTTATTACAGTGACATCTCTGTTCTTCTCAAGTGTACTACGCATGATGATAACGACAACGATGACATCTATACCCTTCGCTCCCGTTCTCAGTTCCATAGAGAGGTAATAAAGGGTCAAAAAATGTACTGAAGTTGGCTATCTTCCAGAAATGAAATCCAGGTGTACTTTATCTATGTCACGTATGTTCTTATAAAATTATTGAAAAAGGCGCCACTAGTCTTCATGCAGGTTCTTTATACCATAAAGGTGCATTTTCGTGCTGTCGCTAGTCGCTGATTTTTAGCGACAAATGCAGTCACGTGATGAAAATTTAATATGCGCGCCATCTAGAATAAATGTAGCGATAAAACTAAATTTTGTTTAGCTTTTTCGCCAGATATACCAGCGTCAATGTTATTTAAACAATCTAATCAACACTAATCTAGTTAGGTAACTGATTCTAAAAACCTCTTTTACCCTTCTGCTACTTTTTTTTTTAGATTCGTTAATGTTTCCTTTCTTTTATTGATACCGGGCTTGATATTGATATTGATTGATAAAGGGCTTGTGTAATTGTGTGGTACGCAATTAAACATAATAATTCTTCAAACTGAGTTGCCTACATACGAATATAATTTTCGAATTTGTTAGAGTATGAAGAAAGTGTCGGGAATACAGCTTCAAAAAATCCATGTTCTTGTCGCAATTTATAAAGTGGATGAACCCAAAATCGTTTTTTTTATACTGTTTTTTTTTTTTTTTTATTCACAATAGCAATATGATTAAGTAAAAGCGTGGATATAACCCTACTTCGTCGAATCCTATTAATTTGCGCTTGCCGGATAATTTTTTGACACTGATAAATCCACATTTGATAATCATATAGACTAGACATGATTTTCTCTGTTAATATATTTACAAAAACAGTATTTATTTATTACTTTAGTCAAATCTCTGTAAGTCTGTATTTGTTACTTATAAGCTGAATGTTTACAAACAAGTGTCATTTATACATATATCTATGGGTTATATCGATGCATCGACTTTTGATACATTTGTCGCTAAAATTTAAAGTTAAACGCTGAAATTTATCGCTGCATTTATTCTAGATGGCGCGCATATTAAATTTTCATCACGTGACCGCATTTGTCGCTAAAAATCAGCGACTAGCGACAGCATGAAAATGCACCTTAAAGAACAAATTGCAATATTAATAAAATAAATTTATTTAGTTTACTTGATTTTCCGTTAAATATATTAACTTACTTGAGGTACTTTGAAAAATACAGGATTTTTTAAACTTAATTCCTTGCGTCGCTTTTTATCAGTCGCACTGCCACTAGAACAATTTTTAACATCACACACCTTGCCCATTTTAATATTATTGATAAAATTAAGTTGAATAAATTCTTCGTATTTATTTAAAAATACAAATTTATAAGATTTTTGATATCACTTTTAAATTGTTCACATACAAAAATTGTGGTTATGAGTATTCATATTATGCTTACTTGATACTTCACATCTATTTATCATACTACTATATTCACATCAGTACATGAGCAATATTAACGCCACGAGTGATGAAAAAAGAAAACCTAATACATATATGCCATTTTCGCGGCAAATTCCGGCAATTCTTCCGTTTGAATTGGTGCTCCTTGTGTAGTGTCCATGGTTGTTGTTGTTAATATTAAATCAATACTATAAACCGTACCAACCGTAGATTTTAAAAAAAAACTCTCCAAGTGTGTGTTGGACATGCACGGAGCAAGATTCCCTCATTTTCTTCAATTAATTTAGTTTTTTAAGGAATGCAGCGAAAAGCAACATTTTATTAACCTTTCTTATAAAAAAAAGTATTAGTCCTAAATGTATGTGGGACTGCTACCCCATGGTTACTCGCCAAGCTCCTTTTTCATGCGTTTCTTCCTTATTTTCTCCCGAAACGGGACGGTTAGCAAACGTACACGTGAATTTTTATTCAACTATTATTTTTGTCACAACATTCTTAAGATTATTTATTTTTCTAAGACATGCAGTCTTTTGATGTGTTTATTCAAACTGCCTGACTGTGAAAATGTTTTAAAACATGTATCACATTTGTATGGTTTCTCTCCTGTGTGTGTTCTTTCATGTTTTCTTAAATTGGCTACCAGAGAAAATGTTTTAAAACATATATCACATTTGAATGGTCTCTCTCCTGTATGTACTCTTTCATGTGTTTTTAAATGACTTGACTGAGAAAATGTTTTAAAACATGTACTGCATTTGAACGGTTTTTCTCCCGTATGTGTTCTTTCATGTGTTTGTAAATTAATATATTGACAAAATGTTCTGCTACAGATGTTACATGTGAATGGTTTTTGTCCTGTGTGTATTCTTTTATGAGCTTTCAAACTGTTTGAATGAGAAAATGTTTTAAAACATACATCACATTTGAATGGTTTTTCACCCGTATGTGTTCTTTCATGTGTTTGTAAATTAATATATTGACAAAATGTTCTGCTACAGATGTTACATGTGAATGGTTTTTGTCCTGTGTGTATTCTTTTATGAGCTTTCAAACTGTTTGAATGAGAAAATGTTTTAAAACATACATCACATTTGAATGGTTTTTCACCCGTATGTGTCCTTTCATGTGTTTTTAAACTATCTGATCGAGGAAATGTTTTAAAACATGTGTTACATTTGAACTGTTTTTTTCCTGTATGTATATTTTGATGTGTGTGCTCAGCTACACTCTGTGCGTTACATATTTCTGACGGTTCACCAAATAAATCGCTGTTTTCCGTCAACATATCCTCTTCGTCATCTTCTAATTTAATTTCTGTGTGTAAACTTTTCAAATTTATTAAATCATCACTATTATTACTTTCTTTTAATTCTAATTTGATTTCATTTTCATTATACAAAGAATCAAACAATACCGTTTTTGTAGTATTTGACAATGAGTTGTCTTCATTTTGTAAATTTTCCTCTTCTTTTATTTTAACAGTAAATGTTTCAGTAACTGTAGATTCTTTATTTTCCATTTTATTTTTTCGAAAATTTAACTTTCCACAACTTTAACACATTTTGTCATTTAAATTTTAATCATAATTTAAGTTGGCAATGATAAAGATAGCGTATTAACCATATTAACATAGAACATTAGAAACCAACTAATATTAAAAACGTGTAATTGGCGCGGAGTCATTTGGAGTCGTGTCACAGCTTGAGGCATTAGTCACTCCGTGTCCGTCGTCGAACCCACAGTGCATTATATTTACATTGTTACCATTGTTGGTTAAACACGTTGAACAGCTCTCTCTGGTAATACGTGTATTGTGGTTGTGTGCGTAAATACGCACACCAGTGTTAGCAACCCTGAAGAGTGAAATTATTGTGCTAGGGTCGTAAAATTATAGTAAATTTGAAAAAATTATAGTAGATTAGAAAAAATAACCGCCAAATTCAATTTTATCGCATTTTATATCGGAAGGCGAGAGCGGCGACCTTTTTTTTTTTGCTCGCCAGTTGTCAAAATGCCGGAGGACTATATATATATTGAAATCACGATTGATCAGCAGTCATCTACTGTATCAGCAGTCATCATTTCGGCGCCAAATGAGAAACATTTTGAAATTAATTACGAAAAATTTGTTTTTTCGGTCTAAAAATATGGTTTATAAAAATTATAATAGATTTAAGAAATTATAGTAGATTTAAGGATTATTGTAAAGGCATGATAGTACATAGTAAAAAGGATGTAATTATAGTATGTCTACTATAATTATAGTACGGTTGCTAACCCTGACGCACACTACTAAAAAACACCAAACTAATACACTGCAAACAGTGTGTATCTACACAAATAGAGTGGGGAGATTTACGTCATAAATTCATTACAAGTGGAACAGAGACATAGACAATCTAGTTTGACCCCTTGCATATTAACCAAGTGGACAGCGTAAGTGTAGAAAATTGTAACTTGTAGTGAGTCCAGAGTGAGCCCGACACGGCTTCAGACATCTAGTCAGTCGCTGACCGTCGCCGAACGCACAGTGCATTGTAATATATTGTTAGACATTGTTTGTTGAACTGCACTCTTTTCTCTCTCTGGTAATACGTGTGTTGTAGTAGTGTGTGTAAATACGCACACTACTACAAAACACCAAACCAATACCACTGACAATGACGAAAGAATATATATTATGTATTAGAAAAGGACCTGTAACAACATTATTTTATTGAAGCAAAAATTATGCAAGTACTAGGCAGTAGCGGCAACAAAATTAAATGTTATATATATATATATATATATATATATATATATATATATATATATATATATATATATATATATATATATATATATATATATATATGCAGAAATTCATTTTAAATAAGTTGACTAGATTTACTATTGAATTCACATAAGAAAAGTGGTCAATTTATCATAAGTGAACTTTATCATGGGTTACATCTTTTGCATATTTGATATGTAATATTAAATTATTATTTAACATAAAATGTACATACGCAAATATTTTTTCAAAGAGACGGCTAATATATGTCAAAACATGTCAAAAAAATCTTATCGGTGAAATGTTATTTTTTGTGCTTTTTTTCTAATAAGGTTTTTATATTTTTATATTTGTAAGCAGAACAAGTTGCCATAATATTTTCTTTAAAAAATTATAACGAAAAACGCAATTTAAAAAGCGAAAATTTTTACATTATTTTTTCAAATTTTCTTGTACAAACATGGCTGACTACGCTTCAATTTTAATTTTAAAGTCTAGGGTATCTTAGAAAGAGAAATATATATTGGCAATTTACATACTATGTATAACATGTATAATATTTGTCTCTTTTTAACGTGTACGTAATATCTTTCGTACGTAATATAAATTATTGGTCCTTTCATTTCTAATGTCTATGACCACTGCAAACTGTGTACCTATACGACATAGTGGGGGAGATTTTACGTCACCCACTGGCGACAAGTGGAACAGTGTGATTTGGTTACTACCACAGAACAAATAGAACGAATATAACTGTCTCTTTTCTGCAATCACTTATGTGGAAGTATGTGCATCTTAGGCTGCTTAGGTGTCAGTTGCTCAGTACCCGTCGTTCAGTGTAGGTCAGTCAAACAACAATAAATTTGATTGTTGAACCGGCACAAGTAGCGTTGTGGTATCACACACATCACACACATGTATGTGAACCAAAGGTCACGTGACGGCTATCACCACTCACACAAACAGAGTTTACCGCACAAATACAAAGTAAACACCGTGCACGTATACAACATATTTTCTATCTCAAGTGGTTACACAGGTTCCAGTAGTATAGAAATATGTATTTTCTCTCTAGATGCTCTATGGTTACTACTTTACTAGTTTGGCTCCTGGTATTAACAGTATTAACCACAGAACAAATAGAACGAATATAACTGTCTCTTTTCTGCAATCACTTATGTGCAAGTATGTGCGTTTTACAGAACTATGTTGTCATTGACTTACAAGCTACCAATGGGTGTGTTTCAATTGTTGTCATATTGTTGGTGTTATGTTACCGTGTATACGTACATCTACGTAGCGCATACATATCGTATATTTTTTTAACATATGCGTATACAAGACACGCATACACATAACCATTTAGCGTACTACCACACACAACTCCTCGTGCACATATATAACGTAGTAGTGGGATATCTTTTATCCTTTAGCGTTACACTGATTTCAGTAGTATAGAAATATTACCGCTCGTTCTGTGTTATTCTGTGAGTATTAACACTGGCAGTAGAGAGATGTATAATAGAAGTTTAAAGCTGGTCGTCCACTGGATGCGGAACGTGCGAAATTTAATTTGGACGAATACGCATGAAAACAGACGAACAATCCAAACAGCTGTGAAGCTATACATCCTCGTCCATTTTCGCGCAAAGTCCGTTTCATGAGATTTTTATTTTTATTACAATTATAACTGTGTGCCTTTACATATTACGCGCCATAAATTGTTTTTTACGTATTTTTACAGCATCTATAGCTTGAGAAAAAAAAATTATTAGAAAAATACTGACGAATATTGGACTAAGTAGTGGTCGGACAGTAGACTTAGAGGTGGGCTTAGTAGTGATTTTTACTGAGCAGTGATCGCCGAGAGCAGTTAAGCTAAAGAGCAGTTTGTAGTAGCAGCGATCATAGTAGTGATATAATCACAGTTTATATATATATATATATATATATATATATATATATATATATATATATATATATATATATATATATATACATATATATATATATATATATATATATATATATATATATATATATATATATATAAGGTAAAAGACCCGGTAATTGACCCTGGCCCAGTTTCTAAACTTTTCAACTTTGTTATAAATTAATAAAAAAACTATATTTTAAATAAGAAAAAAAAATAAATTCTTAATTTAAAGTAATCTATTCTGTGTCTAATGAACAGCAATTTAAAAAGTTTCGAATATATTAACTAAATAAAAAAAAAATTTTAAGTTTAAAATGTGTGTAAAAACAATTTTTTTGGTTGTTTCCTAACAGTTTATGTTACAAAGTACTCATTTTGATCTGTGCAATATTCATCATGTAAGTATGAAAACTTAATTAAAAATATATGAGCAGGTTAATATTTGTTTAAAATTTATTTTAAAATATTTATAAAATACCTTAGAATGATTTTTATTATTGAAATATGAGGGTCAATTACTAGGCTCACTTCTAAAGTGGTATGGCCCAATTAAATTCTAACCAGTTTTTGTTGGTTATTTTGTTATTTGTAGTTATCTTCGATTAGTTTTTGTTATTTTTCATAACGTATATAACATTAAACATTCATTTTTATCAATAAAAAATTATTTATAAATTAAATTTTAAAAAACTGTATTTTTAAATTTAAGGATCAGAAACTAGGCCACTGTCAGGGTCAAAAACTGTCACATGAGAAATTTTGAAGGTCAGAAACTGGGTCCTTTTTGTCAATTTTTAAAACATTAATTTAAATTATTAATTTAATTCAAATAATTATTTTACTTGTATGACTTTATTTTGAAAGCCATAAACTAGTTGATAAAATTATTAATTGTCTCTTAAGTTTAAACTTATATTTATTACTGTCGTTTAACCTCGGCCGTCACTCTTAAAAGGTCAGAAACTAGGCCCGTTACCTAATGAAACTAAAATTGCTAAATGTATAATATATGTGCACAAATGCTATCATATAGAACTTCAGTATGAGATCATATATATATATATATATATATATATATATATATATATATATATATATATATATATATATATATATATATGATCTCATACTGAAGTTCTATATGATAGCATTTGTGCACATATATTATACATTTAGCAATTTTAGTTTCATTGTTGGAATTAAAATACAACCAAATTTCATTTCAATTCAAAAAAATACGCACCCGTTAACAATTGAAAAATATTTAAAAAGTAGAAAGTTAAACATTAAGTTACAATTGTCAATTCTAAGAATTGAATAAGGACTATTCTGGTAATACGTATATAGTGTAACGTAAGAATACGTAAAAAAAAATTGTTGGTGGACAAAAGAACAGGATGGATAAGTACAAATAACAGTGTTCTAATAGCAGCGGTCACTGTAGGAGGTATAACACTTACGACAATAGGGTATTTTCCAAATTTTTGAAAACTGCTTATATTTAAAGATTGGAACGAACGATTTAACAGAAAAATAAAAATAAATTAATTAATGTTTTTTTTCTCCATTAAACCAATTAAAGTCGAATTTATTTTTAATGGTTTTGAATTTACCGCCAAAACGCTCGGTTCGATGACGTCTACTCTGTGACGTCAACTTTGTGTAAATTATTAAGGGTTCATACACAATCAATGAAATAAGATTTAAGTTTTAAGGAGTATGCCATCTAGTGATGTTGAATGGAACTTTAACGTAACTGGTCATAGATATAAATATGTAGGTATTTTTTTACGTCAAAATTCGTGATTTTTTTCACTTAGTGACAAAATAGTCATCACGAACGTTACTTTTTCATGAATTCTGATGTACAAAAATACCTACATAAATACATTTACTTATGAACAGTTAAGTTAACAGTTTCATTCAACGTCACTAGATGGCATACTCCTTAAATCTTAAATTTTATTTCATTGATTGTGTATACAGCCTAACTCGATTTCACTTGTTGTTTACACAAAGTTGACGTCACATAGTAGACGTCATCGAACTGAGCGTTTTGGCGGTGAATTCAAAACCATTAAAAATAAATTTGACTTTAATTGGTTTAATGGAGAAAAAAGATATTAATTAATTTATTTTTATTTTTCTGTTAAATCGTTCGTCCCAATCTTTAAATATAAGCAGTTTTCAAAAATTTGGAAAATACCCTATTCAAATAAATATTAAAAAGAAAGTTTGAAACAACAGTTCCAAAAGAGCAGTTAAGAGAACAGTTAAGTTAAAGAGCAGAGCAGTATGTTCTCTGCTCAGTGCAAATCACAGTGTTCTAAGTAACAGTGATCACCTGAGCAGTGAGCAGTCACATCTATAAAGTTGACATATCATTTCGCACGAACGACAAACGTGCGTAATCGTCTGAAACGAATTTGGCAGTTGTCGGAAACCACTGGACGACCAGCTTAATACTTATGGACCAATGTGGACGAAAATTATAGTCGATTTGGTTTCTGTTAAATGGCAGAACGATCGAGGTTCAGACCAGTTCAGATTTTTTCAAGTTGTCAGGCGGAGCTTTCGTTTAACACGAAGAGAGGGTAATTAAATAAGAGTTCCAGTTACCTCTTGCCCGAAAATGAAGTTGAAAAGTTGATAAAATATTTTTAAAAAGATTATTTGTAAAAATTTGTTGTTTTTGTTTTTTAGCATTTGTTGTATTTTTAGTAGTAAAAAATCGAAATGTTTTTAAAAAATCTTTTTTTTTTAAATTGTTTGTTTTTTCATGTGGATTACAAAAAAAATATGTAACCACGTAATAGTATATTGTGCAATAAGTGCGGGAAATTGTCGATTGCCCACGAAAGCGAAGTTGAGCGCACGAACGTAGTGAGTGCGCTCATTCGCTTGAATGGGGCAATCGACAATCCCGCACGAGTTGCACTATAACACGTGCAAATAAGCACTAAACATCCAGTCCTACAAAAAATTAAATTTAAAATAAAATTAGTAAACGTAATACACCGTAAATATAATATTTGGGTAAGTAAATATTGTATTGATCAATAAATGCAACCATTTCTAGGGAAAATTTGTTAATTTTTTCTACATTTTTCATTTAAAAAAACAGGTTTATAATAAGCGGAAAAATACCAATTTTGACATTACACAAAGTAAAGAAAATATCGAAAAAGGAATCATTCTACGTAAATAAGGAATTCGTTTTTTAGTTAAAATATGTGATAATAACGACAAAAATTTTAAAAGTATTGTAAAAAATAAAATTATAAAAAAATTAAAATATAGGTTAGATTGACCCTTCATTTCAGTAGCGTCTTATAGGTAAAATTAATGAGCATATAAAAATTTAACTTCAAGATTATGTATTTTGTTTGTATTTATTTATTTATTAATAAAATGATAATTTATTAACTGTATAGTTTTATTTATGTTTGTGTCTACTTTTATCAAAAAGATATGTCTTATTAGTGATGGAAAATTATAAACCAAAACGTAATCTTTTTACAAAAATTGTTATAAATTGTAAATAATGGATTAATTTGAGCAATTTTTGTTTTCAGTTTATGTTAATTTATAATATTCTTTAAGCACCGTTAAAAAATACAATAATTTAGTAGACAATTAAGAATTCGAAAAATTAACTGATAAAAAAGTCGAACAGCATTCTTAAGGAGTTGATTATTGAATTAAATAGAACAGATATTAAATATAATTAATTAATTGTTTATGTTTTTATATAGAAATCACAATTATAAGAAAAATATACTAAATATATCGTTTTAAAAGCAATGGCAATGTTTTAATTAAATTAAAACCGTTACTGTATATTTACAAAATGACGTCATTCATAATACGCACGTTTAATATTCATAATATGTTGATCAGTATTTTGGGAATGCTCCTTCCTTTACAATATTATATACCTCTCCTTCTTCCATGAAATAGAATAAAAATTAATTTTTGAATATTTAAAAATTTTTGTAACTTGTCACAATCAATACTTATTATTTTTAAAATAAATTGATTTAGGTAACTTGAAAAATATTAAATATTGGTCATTATTTTTTTAAAAAGGAGTTGCTATGGAAAAAAAAATATTCATTGATTTTAATTTTTGAAAAATTTCGTAAGAGGAAACATTCTTAAAAATTAAATTGAAAATTAATTATTTAATTCATTAACTATTTAATATATTTGCTAAATTTTATTCGTCAAAAAAATTAAAATATTGGCAGATATGGAAAGCAGTGGAGAAAAAACGATTAGATTTTTTATATTATCAGAAACAGTGCCATCTACAGAACGAATTATATAACAATGCTGCTGGCCTGGGTGGTAATAACTTTCTTATTTGAATATCTTCAAGTGACGTCAGCGCGCCAAATGGTGATATTTAAATAATGATAATGTAAAATGAAAAATCATTTTTTTATTTTTCTGAAATAAAGGCGCAAATTGTACTCATAATATATTTTTGTGATTTTTTGACATCAGTTTAAACTATTTTTGAAATAAATGAAAAACATGCATATTCCCTAATGGAGTCATGCTTCAAAATTTAATGCCTGTGGTATCTCTAGAAAACATTTTATTTAAGGTAGATAATTTACATTAATTTCGTTATGAAAACTAAAATTAATCAAACAAAAAGAACTGTCATAAGAATTTGTGACATGTATAGAATATTCTAAAAAATGTTTTACAATTTTCTAAAAAACATGCATATACGCTTTTTAGTAAGCCCAACTTGTAACCATGGAGACTTGTTTATAAATATTAGATAAACTATTAAATTAATAGTTTGATCCCCGTTAAAGTAATCCCATCAGTCAATTTTTTTGCTCACATCAGTCAATTTTTTTGCTTCAATTTCTTAATGTATTTGTAATACACAGCATTCTCTCTAGTCGATTCTCTCCTCAATGTTTAAATTACTTTGTTGATGGTTTCTATAGAAATAATTATGAAATATTTATTAAATCAAAAATCAAGAGGCGGCTTTGCGTGTTTTGATTAAATTTTGCGTGTTTTATTGTCAATTTGCGTGTGGAAAGTTACTTTCCACACGCAAAAAAATATGTGGGAAGAGTACAGTGGACAAACAGCTATTTTGCGTATGGAAATGTGTGCGCCAAGTTAGTACTTCTCCCGGAGGAATAATAAAAAAAAAATTTATGAACGATGATTCCTAAAGGCTTAACGTTTTGTGGCTGTTTAAAAAAAAAACTGTGTGATCAAATTAATTAAAGTTGGTCTGACGTCATCAAACAAATGCAATAAATGAAGCAAAATTAGACTATCTAGTTTTCTGTCTCTTTTGCCTTTTGTTATTTTTAAATTCAAGTAACTAACTATAGTAATCCGAAACTGTACGTCTAATTTTACTTCATTTCTTAATTTAAATAAGTTTACGAAATAATTCAACATACGTAAATATGTACATTTTTAATATAAAAAAAGCAATAACAAGAAATACAATAACAATAAACTGATTAAAAATAAAAAAATAAAAAAAAAAAACAAACAAACAACTAAATACTTATATTCCAATAACATTTACACATTTTAATACAATTACAAAAAAATTAAAAATTAAATGATAATATAGAATTATATTTATATGTGTTATCCGTCTATAAATGTTTACAGAGATCATCATACAGAGAGTGTATTTGTTACTGACCAATGCTTGCTTGCCGTAGCATCTGTCTAATAGTTTTCATATATTTGATCTTGTTCAATTTTGATTTCCGTATGTAAACTGTTTAAATCTATCAAAGATACACTCAGGGCCGGCTCTAACGTTTACGCCGCCCCGACGTCAAACTGGCGACCTTTTTCTTTTACTTGTCAGCTCTACAAATACCGCCCTTTTTCTTATTTTTAGATCACCGGTGACCTTTTTCTTTGCTCGTTAGGTGTGCAAACGCCGCCCTTAAAATTTGCCGCCCCAGGAAAATGCCCGGGTTGCCCGCCCTTGGAGTGGGCCCTGGTTCACTCCACCAATATTTTATATTTATTTTGGTTAAAACACCAGCATAATTTTAGCATAAATTTAGTACTTAACAGTTTTATATTTTGCTCTGGTAAGAGTGGTAAGTTTCTAATGTGTTCCTGATTTTTCAAACAATTAGTTTTTTGCAACAATTAACATAATTATAGTAGGTTCAAAAACTGTATTGTCTGTTGATAACACTAAATTGTTCTCATGCACGTCATTTTTCGTCACTTTAATTTCGAATGTACAATTAATTTCATGGACCGGTTCATTCGCTTAATATGACTTAAACTCTGTAATAACTTTATCACTGCTGTGAATTCTTTCATGTCTTTTTAAATTACCTGAAGTAGTGAATGTTTTAGAACACACATTACACCGGTAGGGTTTTTCACCACTGTGAATTATTTCATGTTTTTTTAAAACGTATAAATAAGTAAATGTTTTAGTACATATATTACACTTGTATGGTTTTTCACCACTATGCCATCTTTCATGTGTTTTTAAAACGTATAAATAAGTAAATGTTTTAGTACATATATTACACTTGTATGGTTTTTTACCACTGTGAATTCTTTCATGTTTTTTTAAAACGTATAAATAAGTAAATGTTTTAGTACATATATTACACTTGTATGGTTTTTCACCACTGTGAGTTCTTTCATGTATTTTTAAATGACTTGAATTAGTAAATTTTTTAGTACATATATTACACTTGTATAGTTTTTCATCACTGTGAATTCTTGTATGTTTTTTAAAATTACTTGAAGTAGTAAATGTTTTAGTACATATATTACACTTGTATGGTCTTTCGCCGGTGTGAAATCTTTCGTGTGTTTTTAAATGACCTAACTGAGTAAATGTTTTAGTACACATATTACACTTGTATGGTTTTTCACCACTATGCCATCTTTCATGTGTTTTTAAAACGTATAAATAAGTAAATGTTTTAGTACATATATTACACTTGTATGGTTTTTTACCACTGTGAATTCTTTCATGTTTTTTTAAAACGTATAAATAAGTAAATGTTTTAGTACATATATTACACTTGTATGGTTTTTCACCACTGTGAGTTCTTTCATGTATTTTTAAATGACTTGAATTAGTAAATTTTTTAGTACATATATTACACTTGTATAGTTTTTCATCACTGTGAATTCTTGTATGTTTTTTAAAATTACTTGAAGTAGTAAATGTTTTAGTACATATATTACACTTGTATGGTCTTTCGCCGGTGTGAAATCTTTCGTGTGTTTTTAAATGACCTAACTGAGTAAATGTTTTAGTACACATATTACACTTGTATGGTTTTTCACCACTATGAGATCTTTCATGTGTTTTTAAATTACTTAACTGAGTAAATGTTTTAGTACATATATTACACTTGTATGGTTTTTCACCACTGTGAAGTCTTTCATGTTTTTTTAAATTACTTGAATTATGAAACGTTTTAGTGCATGTATCACATTGAAATAGTTTTTTACCAACACATGTAGTTTCATGTTTTGTTAAACTTAGCTGATGATCTTCATCTGTTTCATCTTGTTCAATTTTGATTTCTGTATGTAAACTGTTTAAATCTGGCAAAGATTCACTCGGCTCCTAAAATGTGATAATTAATTATTTTCATTAAAATATCTGCGTAATTTTCTTCTCTAATTTATAATGTAAATTTAGTAGCCACTTACCAATTTTATATTTAGCTGTTGTAAGTCTGTATGGTATTTTGTATCTACCAAACTATTATTTTCTCGTGACAATTTAGTCGGTTCAAAAAGTTTATTTTCTGTTGATAACATTAAATTGTTCTCATGCACTTCAGTCACTGCACTTTTCTCCACTTTAATTTCAAAGGTATGATCAATCACATGCACCAGTTCATTCACTTCATCTTTTTCCACTTTAATTTCATAGATTGATTTCTCCATTCCTGGTTTCTATTTTTACACAAACAAAATCTGTATTTTGACTTTGTTTTTATTAACGACGTTATTAAGGTTGTAATTGTTACTGTTAAACCAATACTAGTAACGCTAGCAAGTATCAACAGTACTATTTAAAAATACTAGTGGCATGCGGCATGCATGGCAAGCATATACAGGGAAAAGTAGTAAGTATGGAGGGTAGATATCAGGAGCACCGTCTCTGTATCAAAAAGTGTCCATAGAAAGGCGTAAATAGTGGCGGCGCTACTGTAGCAAAATGGTAAATTTAGAGAAGTAAACAAGAAAAACATCCGCGTTGTTATGTAATTATTGTTTTTTTTATTATAATTGTTAATAGTTTTATTTTAAAAATTTTTATAAAACACAAAAAATCACTATACTCTTTTGCTACTCTAGCGCTATTCTGGCGAGTTTTTGAACTATTACTTAGTACTTAAAACGGGACACTTTTTTAACTATTTTTCTATTGTTTTCCGTACAAGACAGTCCTCCTTATATTCTACACTCCATAGTAGTAACCACAGAGGACAGACGTACAATACGTATCTTTCCACTACTGGAATCAGTGTAACATGTAAGAGATAGAAATACACCGATATTCCGTTAACCGTACGACAATACATACACGTGGTACCCTTAACGGAATCATATACAGGTTGTTTCTCTAGACAATTTATTTTTTAATAAAAATTAAAATATTTCTATAAAAATAAATTTTTAAGTAATATTTTCTAGCTACATAATATTTATTTCTAATTGTAAGCTTGGTAATTATAATATATATGTGTATTAATAATTTTTATTATTACTATTATCATATATTTATGTTAACTTTTAAAATAATCGCCTGTATATGTTAAAAATTTAAGATTTGTTTACATAAAAATGTTGTTTTACAATAAAAATTTTGTCACGTAGACTGTGTATGTATATACAAACACACACAAACAGTACGCATAATGGTAGTACGGATAATGAAATGCCGCTGTACATATGTTATATACGTGCACGGTGTTTACTTTGTATTGGCGCGCTTAACTGTGTATGTGTGCGTAATCTAAAATAGTGGTGGCAGTCACATGACCCACATGACCATGGTCGCATACATATGTGTGGGAATGTAACAATGCCAACACAACCAACATAACAATGGAATGCATTATGTTATAATTGATCTGCACTGATCGACGGTCAGTGAGATAGTGAGTTCTATTACTCCATGGCACTGGATACAACGAAGTACACACAACCGATTTCATGAAAGAGATAGTTGCATCGTCTCTGTCCTCTGTGGTAGTAACATTTTATTAGCCTTTCTTATAAAAAAAACGACGGGTTGCACTCCGGGAGTGCCGGCAGAAGTGAAAACTTGAATATTAACGTTGTGCATTTTTGATATTTTGGAATGGTTAGGGAATAATTTTGCACGAATTGCTTTAATTATCAGTATAAAAGTACTATCATTTATGTGGTAGAATACAGTATTTATTTATTGCGCTATCGTACACGGCACACCCTGCCGGAACGCTAGAAAAAGTGGACTTTTGAGTGCGCGTTTGGAGCGCTGTATCTTTTCACCTGTACAAGATAGACAGGTGCTCTCGCTGACTTTTTTGTAGAGAATTCGATTCTCTACAAAAAAGGTTTTGACACTTTTTAATGTATCTATCACCGTTTTCGTTGCGTAAGCGGTGAAAGCTCAAAAAACGCTATTTATGAATTTTCAATATTGTTTAAACAATATAAAAAAACATTTCCGGGAGTTCACATTTTGCACAAATGTTCTCTTCGGTAATCCCTACAAGAATCTCTTTTTAAAAATTTTTTATCTCTATTCTAAAATTAATGTTTAATGAGATAGGGCTTAAAATTAGTACTATTGGAGTAAACCCGTATATATCTATCTGTCCTTTCGCGTTACACTAGTTTCAGTAGTATAGAGATACTACCGTTCGTTCTGTATTCTGTACTACTGTCTACTGTTAGTCTTACGAATTTTCGATCAGGTCACGTGTCCTGACGCCAGTTTAACATTTTTTACCCATTACAAAAAAAGTGTACAACGCAGCTTATTGTCTGCTCTATTGACTGTCTACTTTCCATCCGTCTTACGAATTTTTGATCAGATCTTACGAATTTTCGATCAGGTCACGTGACCTGACGCGAGTTTAACATTTTTTACCCATTACAAAAAAAGTGTACAACGCCGCTAAAGAAGTTTTCACTTCAAAAGTATCAGCCTCACAGAATAGATGAATAAACTACAGTAGAATCGCGTTTCGAGTGCGCCGATTTATATTTCTATTGTAAACATTGCCTCTCCATGACCAAAAAAAATTCATTTCAGTCTCTCGTTATGAGACCGGAACATTGGTGTTGATGTTTAATGAAAACGATGCTATTCAAGTATGTATATTTTGTTTATACAAATTGATAACTAGTACAATCTGCCAAATAAAGTTTGTAACATCACTTGCGCCACGAACGAACAGAACTTGTTTTACATTATATTATATAAGTACTTAAACAAACCTATAAAAAAAATTCTTTTTTCTTCATGGGAAAAATTATAAACAATTTTTTAAAGGAATGTAATTCTGTAAAATTTTAAGAGAAAATATTTCATAGACAACAGACATCAATAAATTAAATATATTATTTAATACTTTTATAGGGCGGATAAAATAATTTTTTATAGATCGGATTAAATCAAATTGAAAATGTTCAAAGACAATGAAAAAACATCTTACATTCTTCAACAATTTTGATATTACAGTTTGTTGTCATTTTTTCATTGAAGAATATTCAATTTTTTAACAGGATGATTTATAATCACACGCTTGAAAAGTAGGGGAAGTGCGACTTACGACGGTCGACTGCGAAGCACAAGTGGGGGTACAGGATTTCTTAGAATTATATTCTCCTACAGCTCTGTAAACGGACTCATAACGCGATTCAAATGTATTATAAACATTAAAAAAAAAAACTGGTTTTGACAGTTTCAAATATTGGAAGGGAGGGTAAAGGGAAACGCAGTGGCAAAGTGGACTGCTCGAGCAAATCGTATTTGTAACCGTCACAATCTTCTGCCAATTTTTTTTATATGTTTAAAATAATATAAATTAAAACAATATATAAACGGCACACTTGTGAAAGTACATTTTTTTTAAATGATTTACAACTTCAAAAATAGGGGGGGGGTTATTTTTGAAACCGCGCCAACCCCGGCAGAAGTAGATTTTTATACTTGACTGTTATTAAGTACCTTAGTCAAGGTGGCCGCTAGCTCTTAGACTATAATAAATATAAAAAATTATTCTATTAAATAATAAATTTCAATGTTAATATTTATTTATTTTTACTATAACTTTATTACTAATTATTAATTATTTTAAAATAATATTTTATTACATCATTTCACTTTATATCAAATATTTATTAAAAATAAAATAAACCACCTTTCATTCCAAAAAATTTTCAATTTTCATGTGTTGAAATTTATATGTTAGTAGTTGCTTGAAACATCCGATATGAATTACTGAAAAATCAGCTAATACTTTTTAATATTAATAATCAATAAGCATTTGTGAGATGGAAATTTTCAATTTCGTTAATTTCCGGAACAATAGAGGTCTTGCAAGGGCTCTTGGCGGGACAGCATAAATTTTCTCCAAAAGATGCGACATGCCGAAAAATTCGGGACGGCTGGCAAACGTACACATGGGCTTTTATTCAACTATTATTTTTATTATTATATTCTTGGGCAAATGGGCAATTGAATGGGCAAATGAAAAAAATATATCGATATATATCGTATCGATATTTTTAGACAATATCGATATATGCAGAGTAAAAAATATCGATATTTCGATATATCGATATTTTTACCCCAATATGCGATTACCTAACAAAATTTCAGAATAGTTGAATGTGAAAAGAAATCAATACATATTTGGCAGTTTTATTAGTTTTATTTATTATTAATTAAACAATAGTTTCTTATTCAGATTTTAAGAGATCTTTTACAAGTGATGTGCTATGAAAAAAAAATCATTTATTCACAACTTTTATACATTAGAGTGCATATAATTAAGTGTACCTTGAATATTTCTTCTTTTATTTTTGATCAGCCCTCTGCCCTTGTAAGCCTGTTGAATGTCAGGCCCAAAAAAAGAAACAATGGCAATCATTCAAAGAAAACTATAAGTCCGATTGAACTAATATTGGATGCATTCTCATTGTTATGGTGTTTTCTGTAAAACTATCTAGAATCAGCCCTTAATATAAAAAATTCGATTTTTTAGAATGCCTGCAAGGTCAAAAAAAAGCAATTTTTCTTATTTTTTTTTTTTTTCAAAATGACGCTAAAAAAAGTATGAGGTCTGATGGACTGATACATACATACATACAGAGGGAATATGTACCACAGAAAATAAATATAATAAAGCTCTTAAAAAAATATCGAATTTGATACTCGAAAATAAATATCGATTATCGATATATCGAGATTAAAAATATCGACGATATTTATCGATTATTTTCTAAAAAAATATCGATATTTTTTGCCCATCCCTAGATTATTTATTTTTTTTTAAACATGGCGTCTTGTGTGACTTCAAAGTGGCCGACTGAGTAAATGTTTTAAAACATTTATTACACTTGAATGGTTTTTCTCCTGTGTGTATTCTTTTATGATTTTTCAGACTACTTAACTGTGAAAATGTTTGACTACATATATCACATTTAAATGGTTTTTCTCCTGTATGTGTTCTTTCATGTCTTTGTAAACCACCTGACTGAGAAAATGTTTTCAGACATGTATCACATTTGAATGGTTTTTCTCCGGTATGTATTTTTTCATGTAATTTCAAAATACTTGATCTGGAAAATGTTTTAAAACATGTGTTACACTTGAATAGTTTCTCTCCTGTATGTGTTCTTTGATGTAATTTCAAACTGCCCGACGTAGAAAATGTTTTAAAGCATGTATCACATCTGAAAGGTTTTTCTCCCGTATGTGTTCTTTCATGCGTTTGTAAATTACTTGACGTGGAAAACGTTTTACTACATATATCACACTTGAATGGTTTTTCACCCGTATGTGTTCTTTCATGTGTTTTTAAATAGCTTGACCGTGAAAATGTTTTAAAACATGTGTTACATTTTAACTGTTTTTCTCTTGTATGTGTTCTTTCATGTCTTTTTAAGTGATCTGCCCGAGAAAATGTTCTGCTACAGATATTACATTTGAATGGTTTTTCACCTGTATGTATTATTTCATGTCTTTTTAAACGACTTGAGTGAGAAAATGTTCTAAAACATACATTACATTTGAACTGTTTTTTTCCTGTATGTATATTTTGATGTGTGTGTTCAGCTACACTCTGTGCGTTACATATTTCTGACGGTTCACCAAATAAAACGCTGTTTTCCGTTAACATATCCTCCTCGTAATCTTCTAATTTAATTTCTGTATGTAAACTTTTCAAATTTATTAAATCATCACTATTATTACTTTCTTTTAATTCTAATTTGATTTCATTTTCATTATACAAAGAATCAAACAATTCCGTTTTTGTTGTATTTGAAAATGAGTTGTCTTCATTTTGTAAATTTTCCTCCTTTTTTATTTTAACAGCAAATATTCCAGTAATTGTAGATTCTTTATTTTCCATTTTATTTTTTTATTTTTTTTTTAAAAATTTAACTGTTTCAACAATTTTAATATATTTTGACATTTAATCATAATTTAAGTTGATAGCACGTTGGTAATCATAAAAAAATTAGGGCTATTGATTGTGGTGGCGTTCGCAACGAAAATTTTGTTAGCCTAACGTTAGCTAACTAAGCTTTCACCGTTACAAACCAGGGGGCTCTGATTCAAAAAATTAATGCACATTAAAAATTTTACATAGTTTTTCCCGGTATAAATACTTAATATCTAAAGTACAGCCACATTTAAAAATTATGGAAAAAAATAATCAGTCATCATGTTAGAAATTGTTATTTTAATATATAATGTATATTAATTTTTTGAATGCGTGCCCTCTGGTTTGTAACGCTGAAAGCTTCGTTAGCTGACGTTAGGCTAACAAAATTTTCGTCCGGAACGCCTTTTCTCTTTTATATTGTCAGTGTTGCCAACCACAGTTTATAAAAAATCATACGTCAGCCAAAGTGTCTTCGCCAGAATATTTTGTTATGAAACGTTTCGTAATAGAACGTATACCAAAGGACTTGTAACTTACAAACCAGAGGACTGATTCAAAAAAAGGCTGTAAAATATGTAGTTGAAATTTCGTTCTAGAAATTCGCTAAAATTGCCGTGGAAAAACCTAGTGTGCACTTAGTCTAACTATGAATATGGTGCAAATTATACAGGGTGTTAGTGAATAAGTGCGAAACATTTAAACAGGTAATTGCTGAGGTTCTTTTATGTAAAAAAGTTCATATAAACCCAGATCCAGAAACGCTTAGTTACCCGTATACAGGGCGTTCAATTTCTCGTCTTTTTTAACATTTTCTTAAATATAGCAAAAACGTTTTGAGATACTGACACACAATTTGGGACATGCTACGACAGGATAAATATCCATATTCTGAAGTAGACAGAATATTTTCATTATAACCAGTGGCATCCGTACGGCCATGTGATGACATATTTTTAAAGAAAAAAAGGCACGCCAATGATTTTTACCAATTCGAAAATGTTTTTTCAAATGTCCCATAAATTGTTGACAAAAGTGACCTCTTACTATTTTGTCGCTCATGTAGTCGTTTTCAAGATAAAAAATAATTTCCAGTTACTGTTGTTTTCATAAAACCGGTATGGGCTATCTAGTAACTCATCTACTGTGTATCTTGGAAACTAACCATTTTCGGATCTGGTTTTATATGATCTTTTTTACATACAGGGTTCCCACAGAAATTTAATTTTCAATTTTCCTGACTTTCATGACATATTTCCAATATGTCTATTTCATGACATATTTCCAAAACTTTCCCTGACTATCGACATATATAAAGTCATGTCATGACTTTCCTTCAGGTAAATGTATGAATAATGGTATGTAGAAAGAAAAATACTTTATGATTATTTAATATGGTCTCCACCATCCTCACAGCCGTCCTTAGACCCACTTTTTATTATCCTTTTTTATACATTTTTTTTTATTCCTTTTTATTAATACAAAAACATAAACTAAAACATAAAAGAATAGTCTAAGTTACTGAGTAACTGTGGCGACAACACACATACACACAGACGTGCAATAGAAAACTCTGGAAACAATGCGTATAGCAACAACAAAACAACATACACGTACAACATAATAAAATCCCGTTAACCGTACTTACCTATATACAATACCTACAAAATACAACAACATACTTATCAAACAATCGAATGATCTGGAATCAGAATCTTCCAGCAACATACACGTATACATCTCCAACATCAACAATATACATTATTCAATACTACGACGACAATCCGCATACACACACAACCTATCGAACATTCCAGCAAAGGAAGACTCTAGTAGCGTACACGATACCACAACAACCCCCACACGTCATTATATTCTAGCATTAGAAACTTCTAGTAAACTACGCATTTCGTATATATGTATATACCAGTGCAGTGCCAGTTAGAGGGGTCAGTAGGTAACTGCCTATACGAAAGCATTTACAGCGAATTAGTGAGTGGACAACGGTCAATACGAACACATCTACGGTCAACGATCATCTACAGCGAGCCAGTGAGTCAACAACCGTCAATACGAACACATCTACGGTCAACAATCATTTGCAGCGAGCCAGTCAACGGAACAACCAATCAATCATCTCGAACGGACAACCAGTACAAGTCGGACTACCCTTTAACATACGGAGCGGACAAGCGATAACAGAAACGACATCCCTTTTCGTTACACTATAACTTCCACAAGTGGATATTTCACAAACACCATACGTACTGTATACTGCAATTCTGTGAATAAAGTTTATTTTACCGAAACCAACAAGAACTTTTATTGAACACGCAATACCTCTTCCACACTTTCCCATATAACTTATATAAATGATGAAATAAGGAATATTATTCCTTACGTTATTATAACGTAAAACTTAACTTACATATGACTTATATAAAAGTCATATGTACTTCTTTTCAAGTACACGCTTCTTATAGTTTTACAAGAGTTTCGCTGACTTATCTTGATTTTGATCAATTTTTCATGACTTTCGGCCTATTTTCACTACCTTCTTCCATCCGACTTTCCATGACTGTGAATCAATTTCCTTGACTTTCCTAGGAACCCTGACATAAAAGAACCTCAGCAAAAACCTGTTAAAATTTTTCGCACTTATTCACTAACACCCTGTATAAAAAAATACAAATTAGGCAAGTGCGTATTAAATACGCGTTAAGTTAGGATTGCGTAGTTCAGTAGCTGGAGTTTTCCACAATTCTTGTGATAAAATATTTCTTGCTTTTATTTAATGTTATATTAAAATTAATGTTTTATTTGCTAATAATATGATTATCCAAACGTTTTACCTTATATAAGGGTTTTAAAAAATTTCAATAATAGTGCTAGATAAAAAACGACACTATTAAATTTTCGTATGATTCGGCATTAACTAATAATACAAAGTAATCAAGTCCCAGTAGACCACGCCATGCAATAACAGAAATCACAAATTCATACGGATTTCGTTGTTAAAACTACGAAATCCTAAAAATATTCTATGCACACTCTAATGCCAACTGTATTTTCTCACGTTAAAATTTGTATGTTCTTCTCTCAAACAAACTGTATTTAAATTACAAGCCAATGTATAATTATTTACATATTGCTAATTCGAATTCATATGAGATTTATCGTTAGCCGAGAAAAAATTGGTTAAAATTGGATGTTCAAATAAATTTGACATCATTTAATTTTATACAATTATTTATTGTTATTATTATTTATTATACAGTATAATAGTATGTACAATCTATTTCACTTAAATTTAAGCATGATTCATCACCTACAAATTGAAGGATTTCCCGTTTTCTTAGCTTTATTTCTTTTATTGTTGCAAATGCGTAAATTTTAAATTTGCAGTTTGTATTTAGAAAAGAATAGAAGACTGATTTGTTTCGAATATAAGAATTACTTAATTTTTTTAACGATGACACATGCTCAATTGTATTTGAAATGGCGTATACCGCGTATACGATATTATTATATACGGGATATACGGTCTGGCTCATCAAAACACTTCGGGTGCAGGTTCTATGCAACGAACAGAAAACATGGTAAAGTAGTGTGTTGAATAATGTTAAGTATATATTTTACTAACACAATGGAGTAGCAAATCATATGCGCCTGCTTAGTTGTTTGTTATTATTTAACATTAGATCAGGCCATAGTTCATGGCCTCAAGAACATGGAAAGTGAGAGAGGAATATACAAATATCTCAAAAGTAAGGAGAGTACACTTCAAAACAAGTGTAATGTTCTTAAAAGTAAGAGCAAGACACTTGGGCTAATAACGATACGAACAGGCCGAATGTTCATGACAGCTTACTTTTCGTCATGCCACATTTGTTCTCTGTTCGTTGCATTAAACGATCCGAAACGCTTTGCTAAGCCGCATCTTAAAAACAATATTTATGTAGCCGAAACCCAGAGTGAAGTAACAGTATACAAACAGGGACAATGACAATTTTTTCACCAGCACTAATCAGTACGAGTTTGTTTTTTATATCTTTTAAAACTACATCAAGTTCCAGAACGTTTATTGTGCTTATCATGTCGTGGTTTTTTACCGGTATGAAGTCTTTCATGTTTTCTTAAGTAACTTGAAGTAGTAAACACTTTAGAACATTCACTACACTTGTATGGCCTTTCGCCTGTGTGAATTCTTTCATGTGTTTTCAAAGTATCTGAGCGATTGAATGTTTTAGAACATATGTTACATTCATACGGTTTTTCACCGCTGTGAATTCTTATGTGTTTCTTTAAATGACCTGACTGAATAAATGTTTTAGAACATTTATTACATTTGAATGGTTTTTCGCCACTATGAATTCTTTCATGTTTTCTTAATTCACTTGAAGTAGTAAATGTTTTAGTACATATGTTACATTTATATAATTTTAAACCACTATGAAATCTCTCATGTGTTTTTAAATCACCTGACCGATTAAATGTTTTAGCACATATGTTACATTCATACGGTTTTTCACCGCTGTGAATTCTTTTGTGTTTTTTTAAATTACCTAATGTAGTAAATGTTTTAGTACATATTTTACATTTATAAAGTTTTTCACCCCTGTGAATTCTTTCATGTTTTTTTAAATGACTTGAACTAGTAAATTTTTTAGTACATATATTACACTTGTATGGTTTTTCACCACTGTGAATTCTTTCATGTGTTTTTAAATGACCTAACTGAGTAAATGTTTTAGTACATATATTACACTTGTATGGTTTTTCACCACTGTGAATTCTTTCATGTATTTTTAATTCACCTGAAGTAGTAAATGTTTTAGTACATATATTACACTGATATGGTTTTTCACCACTGTGAATTCTTTCATGTCTTTTTAATTCACCTGAAGTAGTAAATGTTTTAGTACATATGTTACATTCATAGGGTTTTTCACCGCTGTGAATTCTTTTGTGTTTTTTTAAATTGCCTAATGTAGTAAATGTTTTAGAACATATGCTACACTTGTTTGGTTTTTCACCACTATGAATTCTCTCATGTATTTTTAAACTATATCGACGAGTAAATGTTTTATTACATGTATCACATTGAAATAGTTTATTGTTAACACATACAATTTTATTTTCTGTTAAATCTGCCCAATAATTTTCATCAGTTTCATCTTCTTCAATTTTAATTTCCGTATGTAGACGGTTTAAATCTGGCAAAGATTCACTCCACTCCTAAAATGTGATAATTAGTTATTTTCATTAAAATGTCTGCGTAATTTTCTTCTCTAATTTATAATGCTAATTTAGTAGCCACTTACCAGTTTTATATTTTGCTGTTGTAAGTCTGCATGATATTTTGTGTCTGCCAAACTATTATTTTCTCGTGACAATTTAGTCGGTTCAAAAAGTTTATTTTCTGTTGATAACCCAAAATTGTTCTCATGCACTTCAGTCACTGCACTTTTCTCCACTTTAATTTCAACTGTATGATCAATTACATGCACCGGTTCATTCACTTCACCTTTCTCCACTTTAATTTCCAATGGATAAAAATCTTTATGGATCGATTTCTCCATTTCTGGTTTCTATTTTATCACACAAAAAATTCTATTAAACTAAATATGCTTACTGACAGCTGTATTTTGACTTTTGTTTGCTTTTATGGTGATTGGATGATTATAATACATTTTTGCTTTTGTCACTCTTGTTAACGACGCTCAGTGTTGCCAGATTGATTCATCAAAATTCCCCTAATTCTAGTTAAAATCATGTCAAAGTCCCTCCCCAAAATGCATTTTGGGGAAAAAAAACCTCCAAAAAAATGGAAAATAACCAAGGAGTCAAATTAGATTGTCTATGTCTCTGTTCCACTTGTAATGAATTTATGACGTAAATCTCCCCACTCTATTTGTGTAGATACACACTGTTTGCACTGTATTAGTTTGGTGTTTTTTAGTAGTGTGCGTATTTACGCACACCGCCGCAATACACGTATTACCAGAGAGAGCTGTTCAACGTGTTCAACCAACAATGGTAACAATGTATATATAATGCACTGTGGGTTCGATGACGGACACGCGCTGACTAATGCCTTAAGCTGTGACACGACTCCAAATGACTCCGCGCCAATTTCACGTTTTTAATATTAGTTGGTTTCTAGTGTTCTATGAAAATAACACACATCATGGGGAATGTCCTTTTCCCTATGGAGGGTAGATATCAGGAGCACCATCTCTGTATCAAAAAGTGTCCATAGAAAGGCGTAAATAGTGGCGGCGCTACTGTAGCAAAAGGGTAAATTTAGAGAAGTAAACAAGGACAAAAAAAATATCCGCGTTGTTATGCTGTGTTAATTAGTGGCTGTGTTCGAGCAGAAAAAAATTCTTTAAGCGCTTCAAGCCGCTTCATATTACTGACCAATTTTCTGCTTGGACAGAAATCAAGTGACATGTAGTTCTGTCTTACATCAAATTTAAATTTTACTGCGATAAATTAGAAAATGATGATTCTTCAATAATATGACCTATAATGTTATCCATACTGTGTAAAATATAAAAGAAATAGCAAATTTTCCGATGAATAACTCCTATTGAGGTTATTTTGTTTAAATATCTACGACGACATTTTGCTTTTTGGTGCTTTGTTATTCTTAGTAAATCGCCATTTAGCTTTAAAGCGCTTTAAAGAATTTTTTCTGCTCGAACGTAGCCATTGTTTTTTTATTATAATTGTTACACATAATAAATAGTTTTATTTTTAAGGATATTTTGGAGTGATGGTCATCAAGGAAAACAGAAGTGTGATTTTTTTCCCTTTTAAGGCTACCGGTTTCGACTTATTGTCTTCTTCTGGCCTCTGGGGAAAATTTATTAATATAAATGTACATAGATAAAATATAAAATATAAAATATTACATTAGGTACTTACATAATATTGTATTTATGTGTCAGACTGACATTTGAGAATAAAAATAATAACACTGATTAAAAAAGTTAAAAACAGTTTAAAATAACATTTAAAGTTTAAAATGGTTAAAATTACGAAGAAAATTATTTAAAGATTTAGATAGTTTGAAGAAACGTATAATTAAACTGTGCATCACGAAAAAACTGTGCGTTACGAAAAAACAAATTAGGATAATGTGAATGCATTTGTGAATTAATGTTCAAATGTTTTAAAATTAAAAGTAAGTATTACTACGATGAATACCGAAAACAAAGTGCCTTCTAGTAAAATTATTTAACTTATAAAGAAAAAAAATTTTTTAGTGAGTGTGCGCAACTTTGGTTGTTTTGACAGCGGTAGGCATAATTTTGTCAAAGTTACGGGTATATGTATTGTCTACGCAGATGGCATCGTGGTAGAGGTTGCAATTTGGCTGTACGGTATTGATCCAGCAGCTTTCGATGAAGAATCTCTTCTTATAGTTGGATTCACGTTGGAGCACCATGGGGGTGTCGAAGTTGAAGTTGTGCCCATTTTCCCAAGAATGCCGTACCAGTCCTGACACCATGTTGGCTTTTCTAACGTTGTTCTTGTGTTGCTTCATCCGCTCACTAAGATATTGTTTCGTGTTACCAATGTAAACATTGTCACACCCGGTGCACGAAATCATGTATACCACATTTTGCTGGTTGGAGGTGGGAATCTGTGGTTTCATATTGGTATAAAGCTTACTAAGTGCGTGAGGGTAACTGTAAACAGGATTCAATTTGTATTTTTGAAGGGACTTTGAGATGGATGTGGAGGAGGTGCCCAGATACGGAATAGAGAAATAAGAAGGCGGGGGGTTGGAGACATTCGGAGCTATGGAAGGTTGAGAATTGTATAGTTTGTGGGTAAGGTTTTTGATAATTTGGTTGATGAGAGACAGTGGATAATTGTCCACAGATTATGCCTACCGCTGTCAAAACAACCAAAGTTGCGCACACTCACTAAAAAAATTTTTTTCTTTATAAGTTAAATAATTTTACTAGAAGGCACTTTGTTTTCGGTATTCATCGTAGTAATACTTACTTTTAATTTTAAAACATTTGAACATTAATTCACAAATGCATTCACATTATCCTAATTTGTTTTTTCGTAACGCACAGTTTTTTCGTGATGCACAGTTTAATTATACGTTTCTTCAAACTATCTAAATCTTTAAATAATTTTCTTCGTAATTTTAACCATTTTAAACTTTAAATGTTATTTTAAACTGTTTTTAACTTTTTTAATCAGTGTTATTATTTTTATTCTCAAATGTCAGTCTGACACATAAATACAATATTATGTAAGTACCTAATGTAATATTTTATATTTTATATTTTATCTATGTACATTTATATTAATAAATTTTCCCCAGAGGCCAGAAGAAGACAATAAGTCGAAACCGGTAGCCTTAAAAGGGAAAAAATCACACTTCTGTTTTCCTTGATGACCATCACTCCAAAATATCCTTAAAAATATACTTTCAGTGTCATCAAACCCCAATTTAAAATAGTTTTATTATTTTAAAAATTTTTATAAAACAACACAAAAAATCACTATACTCTTTTACTACTCTAGCGCTATTCTGGCGAGTTTTTGAACTGTTACTTAGTACTTAAAACGGGACACTTTTTGAACTAGAGATGTCGATTCTCCAAAAAAAAAGATCGATTTTTGGATCGATTTAAATCGAAGTTAAAAAAATCGATTCAAAAAAAAATCGGCTAAAAAAAAATCGATTCTGTGAGATCGATTTAAAAAATCGAAATTTTGAAAAGTTTAATAAAATTAGCTGATCATTTTTGTTAAGGGACTTAATTTTTGTAACTTTTAGTTAATAAATTTGTTGAGATACGTTTAGGAAATATTTTAGGAAACTTAGAATGATTAAATCCGCGAGAAAAAAAGATTTTATGTATTTTTTTAAGAACCTTACCTGTCTTATCAAAAAACGAAAATTATTTTGTAACGTATGTTTTTTTTTTAAATTTTAAAAAGGGTAGGGTAAGAGACCCGATGACCGAACACTATTTTTAGCTGTATCATTAAAGTAGCTTAAAAAATTAAAAAATAAACAAAACACCCATTTTTTTTTTTCTTAATAAGTATGAAACCAAGTTTTTTTAATCCAATGATATGTTTTTAAGAAAATATAACCCAAAAATTTTGATTTATTACTGTTTTTGTTTTATAATTTGTTGACGTCTATGAAAAAACGGACAGAATATATTAACCTCCTTTAAAAAAACAACACACTGACCCGTAAGAAAAAACACGCATTTAATGTACATGACATACAATGCATACCATCTTTTCCCACAGAATAACACAGAACGAGCGGTAATACTTCTATACTACTGAAATCAGTGTAACGCTAAAGGATAAAAGATATCTCACCACTACGTTATATATGTGCACGCGGAGTTGTGTGTGCTAGTGCGCTAAATGGTTATGTGTATGCGTGTCTTGTATACGCATATGTTAAAAAATATATGATGTGTATGCGCTACGTAGATGTACGTATATACGGTAACACAACACCAACAATATCACAACAATTGAAACACACCCATTGGTAGCTTGTAAGTCAATGACAACATAGTTCTGTAAAATGCACATACTTCCACATAAGTGATTGCAGAAAAGAGACAGTTATATTCGTTCTATTTGTTCTGTGTTTTAAACAGTTAAATTAAGTATATGACGTATATATTTATATGTTGTTTCAAATCTAAATGTCTGACGTTTTTATTTCAATTTCGAAGTTTTAATTCATTATTAATTATTTTTCAATTGATTTTACGTTCTGAAATAAATAAAATATTAAAGTGAAATTATAAAAACGGTTAGTTAAGTGTTTTAAACCCAAAAATTAATTAAAAATGTTTATAAAATAGATATGTAATATATAATTCTCAAAATGGGGTACCCAACCTTAAAACTTGGATCCCAAGAAGGAACACTTCTAGAAATAATATTTAACGCATATAAAATATAATTTAGCTATCCTAATCTCTTAAATGGACTAATAACAATTATTTGTATACTTTTATTATGCTAATAACTTTAAAAATTCGGTGAAAAATGTTACAATTTATAACTCATGTGTTTTGAATAATGATCATCCAACATATTAAAAATTCACGAATTCAACAAAAATTGTTCGATATATATATATATATATATATATATATATATATATATATATATATATATATATATATATATATATATATATATATATATATATATATATATTTCTTAAATTAAGTGAGGAGGCATTAAATGTGAGGTGAATTTAAATTGAAAAATAATCATTCTATTAATAATAATTTTTTTTTTTATCAGAGGTTTCTTTCAGAAATAACTTCATTAATATATAAATGTCAAAACTGTTCGGACTTATAACCCCGTTCGACAATCGGGTCTTTTACCCTACTTCATACTTAAAAAAGAAATAAAAAATTTTGGGTATTTTTTTTTAATGACTTAGGGGTCTTGCACAATCACGAAAATTTTTCCGTAGTATCTTTAAATACTGTTCTAGGGTAAAAGCCCCTATTACGGAACACTATTTTTAGGTGTGTCATTAAAGTAGCTTATAAAAATTAATAAATAAATTAAGCACCCTTTTTTTTTCTTAATAAGCATGAAACCAAGTTTCTTTAATCTAATGAATATGGTTTTAAGAAAATATAACCCAAAAATTTTGATTTATTTATTAATGTTTTTGTTTTATAATTTGTTGACATCTATAAAAAAAAAAAAACGGACAGAATATATTAACACAGCTTTAAAAAATCAGCACGGACAACTAAAAAAAAAACACGTATATAACGTACATGAGATACATCACATACATCATCTGCCATCTTTTCACGTATAGGCAACTACATATAGTTCACTTTGATATGTATAAAGTAGTGGTGGAGAACTATCGATAGTTTTGACTATCGAAAACTATCGATATTTTTTCTTTTACTATCGATAGTTTCCGATACTTTTTTTCAGTCATTTCGTTTACTTATAAATACTAAAGATAATAAAAATTTCGTAGAAATTATAGCCAGAGATATAAAAACAACCATTTTAAGGGAATTTCCGGGCAAAAAGGAATAAATCCGCCCCAGCGTAAAACCGGCGACCTTTTTTTTTTTTTTGCTCGCCGGCTATCTAAATGCCGCCCAACTTGGGTATCAAAAACTATCGATAAACTATCGATAACTATCGATAGTCGGGACTATCGATAGTTCTCCATCACTAGTATAAAGTGAATAGAGATGGGATTCTACCCGGAATTTTCCCGGGAAAATTCCCGAAAAGTGGAAATTTATTTTAATTAACTATTTAGCGTATTATTTTGCATTTAAACTAGCAAAACCACTGCTTAATAAAGAATATTTGTTAAATGTAAATAAATAATCTTTAAACTAAGGTTACTATATAATTACACAAGCTAGGTAAGACGAAAAGAAGAGTAACATAATATTTTCAGTTAAATATGTTTAATTACTTTACTAACTTCGAAAATTAACTGGAAAATGTTGAAATTTATACGGCATGTGTTTCTATAAATAAGCATTGACCAAACGCAAAAGAGACACATTCAGTAAAACTGTTTTATATATATATATATATATATATATATATATATATATATATATATATATATATATATATATATATATATATGTATTTCTTTAATTAAGTAAAGAAACATTAAATGCGAGGTGAATTTAAATTGGAAAACAATCATTCTATTAATAATAATTTTTGTTATCAGACGTTTCTTTCAGAAATAACTTCATTAATATGTAAATGTCAAAACTGTTTTAGTATTGGATCGCGTTCCACAATGGGGGCTTTTACCCTATAACTAAAATATATTTTTTTTCAAAAACTTGCTGAAATTATATATATATTATATGGGTGAAATCACTAGATTCACTCGTAAAGTCATAAGAAGTCATAACAATCTAACTACATAATCCAACAAAAATAAATAGGAAATGATACGCATGAGGTAAATTTCTCATCTCTTTTCTTATTGGGCAATGGCGTTAAAAAATTTTTAAGATTTTTCTGAAAAACAGGGTTGGCGAGCAAAAAAACTTATCCTTTCTATTTTCTTCTATTCTACTCTTTTAAGGGATTTATTATCAATTTACCAATTTTGTGAAGGTTACTTACCATTTTCGAGATATTTGCAAAATTAAACGACAAAGAATAACATATCAGGGTATCATCGAAATCGTAAAGGAACACCTCGGAATGTTTCCTTGTGAAATAAATAGACACGATCTCTTGTGTAATGTTTTTATACTTTTTATTCAATTTTTGAAGAAATTTCGATCGTTAGTATTTGCTGTTATTGTTGCGATGTTATTTTCTTTAAGGGATGACGTAATACTGTCAGTATTTTGATAAAACAAACATTTAAGCCCACACGTTTTGGATACAACGCGTTCTAACCGATTTGTGTTATTTAATAGAAGAATCGTTTGCGTATTCCTGTATTATCCATGAAATTCGTGTAATACGAGTATTATCCGGTTAATACGCGTATTTTTTATTTCATGTGTATTAGCCGTAACAGCCTACTTACATTAAACTCTACTGTAAAAAATGTTAATTTAGCCACCATGAACGCTAGTGTCGTAATTCAAAGATAACGCAGGTTGTCTATAGGTCTGTTCCCGTACCAGTAGGAAAGTGAATGTATTAGCAGGAAGATGTAGGAAGTAGGTCCTGTACACCAAAAAGTCAGTTAGGGGTTCACTTCCCCTTCAGTAGGAAAATGTAGAAATTAGCAGTGACTTCAGAGTTCCTGCTTTTTCCTTCCAACTCTCAAATTTAAATATTTAAATTTATTAATCTTGTTAATGAAATATTGTACATAATTTAAAAAAATTTAGTGATTTTAAACTTTTTAATGATTTAAAAATCTAGTAATATTTTTTTATGATATTTATAAGTTAGAAAAATAGATGTCTAGCGTTTCAAATTCAAAAAATTACTTATGCATCAAAGGTATTAAATATGTACGTACAAATACAAGTCGAATAACAAACAGCAACCGTCTAATCAGTTACACAATTTTGTTTTACTGTTTTGTTAAGTTGCTTTATAATTTTTTTTAAGTGTCTAAAATTACCATAATATTTATTACCATTAACCGATGTAACCGTTTAGACAAATGTCAAAAAGCTGTCAAATTTGTTTTAATGCAGTAAGCACAGTAAACTGAAGGGAGTCGTTTCTTTACTTTCATATTTTATCCCCACCACATAAAGTAGGAACTTGAAGAAATTAGCAGGTAAAAAGAACTACGGGAACAGACCTTACATGTTAACAACGATTCAAATTAGTGAAAACGCGCCATTTCTTGAAAATGACGTAACATTTTGTAACTAGATAATGTCAATTTTGATAATTTTCATTGGCGACATAAAATTGTCTTTTATTTTTATATTTCTATTAGTTTGTGTATACAGTAATAATAATCGACCAGAATTTAAATAAATACTTGCCTTTACTTTAACATCTTATGAATATAATCAAAGTTTTGAAGTTATAAAATATATAGATATTGACGTTTGGTTGCTTCAAATTGTGACGTCACTATAGTGAGGTATTTTTCGCGTCAATTTTTTCATTTAAAATTGTAGAGTTATTTTTTGACGATTTTTACAGAATTTCTCAAAAATAAAAGAAAGTCACTTAACTAACATGCAAAAACAAGGCTTTTTGAATATTTTTTTTTATTTCCAATAGGGAATATGCATGTTTTCCATTTATTTCAAAGTTGATGTCAAAAAATCACAAAAATATATTATGAGTACAATTTGCGCCTTTATTTCAGAAAAATAAAAAAATGATTTTTCATTTTACATTATCATTATTTAAACATCACAATTTGGCGCGCTGACGTCACTTGAAGATATTAAAATAAGAAAGTTATTACCACCCAGGCCAGCAGCATTGTTATATAATTCGTTCTGTAGATGGCACTGTTTCTGATAATATCAAAAATCTAATCGTTTATTCTCCACTGCTTTCCATATCTGCCAATATTTTAATTTTTTTGACGAATAAAATTTAGCAAATATATTAAATAGTTAATGAATTAAATAATTAATTTTCAATTTATTTTTTTAAGAATGTTTCCTCTTACAAATTTTTTCAAAAATTAAAATTAATGAATATTTTATTTTCATAGCAACTCCATTTATAAAAAAATAATGACAAATAATAAGTATTGATTGATTGTGACAAGTTACTAAATATTTGTAAATATTCAAAAATTAATTTTTATTCTATTTGATATATGTTTTCGTATCAGTGACAAAGTTTACAGAGTGTATCCTATTATTTATGGTACTCTATGTTATACCTTTAGCGCATATTTCATTCCGTATATATATATCTGGCATATTTGGTGCAACGTATACATTAAACGTCACAACCAATAGGATCGCTCATTGCTCAAATGTACCGTTTTGGCGGAATTTTTATTTAAGGTAGATAATTTACATTAATTTCGTTATGAAAACTAAAATTAATCAAACAAAAAGAACTGTCATAAGAATTTGCGACATGTATAGAATATTCTAAAAAATGTTTCACAATTTTCTAAAAAATATGCATATTCCCTATTAAGAACCCTATTAGTTTCTTGCAACAATTAGCATAGTTGGTTGAAAAACTGTATTGTCTGTTGATAACACTAAATTGTTCTCATGCACGTCATTTTTCGTCACTTTAATTTCCAATGTACATTTAATTTCATGGACCGGTTCATTCGCTTAATATGACTTATTTTGTAATAACTTTATCACTACTGTGAATTTTTTTATGTGATTTTAAAGTACCTGAATGAGTAAATGTTTTAGAACACATGTTACACTTGTATGGTTTTTCACCGCTATGGATTCTGTTGTGTGTTTTTAAATCACTTGAATTAGTAAATGCTTTGGAACACGAATTACATTTGTACGGTTTTTCACCCGTATGGGATCTTTTATGTACTTTCAAATAACTTACATCCGTAAACGTTTTAGAACACATATTACATTCATAACGTTTTTCACCGATGTGAGTTCTTTTATGTCTTTTTAAATGACTTGAAGTAGTAAATGTTTTAGTACATATATTACACTTGTATGATTTTTCACCACTGTGACTTATTTTATGTCTTTTTAAATTGCTTGACTGAACAAATGTTTTAGTACATATATTACACTTGTGTGGTTTTACACCACTGTGAATTCGTTCATGTTTTTTTAAATTACCTGAATTAATAAATATTTTAGTACATATATTACACTTGTATGGTTTTTCACCACTGTGAACTCTTTTATGTGTTTTTAAATCACTTGAGCTAGTAAATGTTTTAGTACATATATTACATTTGTATGGTTTTTCACCACTGTGTATTCTTTCATGTCTTTTTAAATTACCCGAATTATGAAACGTTTTAGTACATATTTTACATTTATAAGGTTTTCCACCACTGTGAATTCCTTCATGTGTTTTTAATTCACTTGAAGTAGTAAATGTTTTAGTACATATATTACATTGATATGGTTTTTCACCACTGTGTATTGTCTCATGTCTTTTTAAATTACCTAACTGAGTAAATGTTTTAGTACATATATTACACTTGTATGGTTTTTCACCACTGTGAAGTCTTTCATGTTTTTTTAAATTACTTGAATTATGAAACGTTTTAGTACATGTATCACATTGAAATAATTTTTTACCAACACATGTAGTTTCATATTTTGTTAAGTCTAGCTGATGATCTTCATCTGTTTCATCTTCTTCAATTTTAATTTCCGTATGTAGACTGTTTAAATCTGGCAAAGATTCACTCGGCTCCTAAAATGTGATAATTAGTTATTTTCATTAAAATATCTGAATAATTTTCTTCTCTAATTTATAATGTAAATTTAGTAGCCACTTACCTGTTTTATATTTTGCTGTTGTAAGTCTGTATGATATTTTGTATCTGCCAAACTATTATTTTCTCGTGACAATTTAGTCGGTTCAAAAAGTTTATTTTCTATTGATAACACTAAATTATTTTCATGCACTTCAGTCACTGCATTTTTCTCCACTTTAATTTCAACTGTACGATCAACTACATGCACCGGTTCATTCACTTCATCTTTTTCCACTTTAATTTCATGGACCGATTTCTCCATTTCTGGTTTCTGTTTTATCACAAACAAAATCTGTAAAAATAATTACGCTTATTGACAGCTGTATTTTGATTTGTGTTTACTTTTATTTAGTTTATTAACGACGTTGTTGGAATATTGTACATTTATATTCTCTACAGCAGCTTCCACATTCTCGCCGAAGTTGAACGAAGTAGTTCCTCGCGAGGTTGGCCGAGGCATAAGAATAGCATTGAAATACCAACCGCGAAGCACAACGAAATGACCCTCTACATTCTCGACTCGTCCAACCTCGGCGAGAATGTGGAAGCTGCTTACGAATATTGTCTCTTGAACGTCTTGCTTCAACGTACAGAGAATGTTGTATATTTATGTGTATGTGATTTATGTCTATAGCAGCTTCCACATTCTCGCCGAAGTTGGACGAAGTAGTTCCTCGCGAGGTTGGCCGAGGCATAAGAATAGCATTAAAACACCAACCGCGAAGCACAACGAAATGACCTTCTACATTCTCGACTCGTCCAACCTCGGCGAGAATGTGGAAGCTGCTTTAGAATGGTGGCGTTCGGGACGAAAATTTTGTTAGCCTAACGTTAGCTAACGGAGCTTTCACCGTTACAAACCAGAAGGCATGCATTCAAAAAATTAACATAAATTATATATTAAAACAGCAATTTTTAACATGCTGACTGAATATTTTTATTCTATAATTTTTAAATATGACTGTACTTCAGAAATTAAGTATTTATACCGTGAAAAACCACGAAAAAATATTTAAAGTGCATCAATTTTTTGAATCAGAGCCACCTGGTTTGTGACAGTGAAAGCTCCGTTAGCTAACGTTAGGCTAACAAAATTCTCGTCCCGAAAGCCACCAATATTGTCTATTTTGTCTATTGTACGGAATTTTTTTTTTTTAAATCGCTGTTTTGATATCTATTTACATCGATGACTATTTACAGTACCAGTACAATTTTCAAAAAATATTCCATGTACAGAAATGGTCTCATTACAGTTTTATTATGTGTATAGATTATATTTATACAGCTTGAGTTTTTTGAGAGTTACCATTTTTATTACAGCCAAACCGTTGATAAGAGCTAAGACCATAAGAGTTATAAAGTTCCTGAGCCTGACTATAGCAATCGGTTGCCCCAATCGATATTTACAACTGTTATTTGAACAATTTTTCAATTAAATCAAGGCTTTGGCTGTAATAAAAATGGCAACTCTCAAAAAACTCACGCTTTGAACCGTACCAAGTGTAGGTTTTAAAAATACTAGTGGCATGCAAATGCAGGAAAAAATAGGTTCCGATACCATACCGAAAAATTCAAACGGATCAGTAATATAAAGGGTCCATTCATATCTACAGACACTAAACGTAACAGACACGTATCGTGCCAGATACGACAAATATTGTTTAACTGAATGTACGCCATAGAGATACATGTACGCATTTGTTTAATTCGTATAAACTCGTACGAATAAATTTTCGGATGAATTCGTATCCAGTGTAACCGCTACCTAATGTAAGTAGTACTGTGAGGACTATTGCAAACAAACTGAGGTCTGCACAAATATGCTGCTAGTGTGTGGCCATCGTACCGTATTCCGTATTAATTGCACAAACTTGTTTGTACAAACTGAACGTGCAGGCAAGTCGGTGTCGTGTAGACGGACCATTATAGTAATACGAAATTCTACGTCAAATTTTACTTTATTTCTTAATGACGTCAGAACAATATAAATAATCTGACGTAGTAGTTCACGAAATAATTCAACAGGCGTAAACATTTATACATTTTCAATAAAAAAAATTAATAACGGGAAATACAATAACAATAAATTGATAAAAACATAAAAAACAAACAATTAAGTACTTTTATTACAATTACATTTACACATTTTAATACAATTACAAAAAAATAAAAAAAAAGTAAATGATAATAATACAGTATAATATTTTTATGTGTTATTTGTCTATAAATGTTTGCATTAACCCTTTTAAACAAACCATATGGTAAAATTTTTTTGTCTCAAAATGCCGGCCTTATTACTGCCAAGTGATAAGTACAATAGATAAGGCTACAAAAAAAGAAAAAGAAAAAAATTAAAAATCCCAACATTAAAAAAGTGAACCCTAGGAATTTATAAAAAATAAATTATACTAAACTATGTTGATAAAATTGAACATTATTTAGAATTATACCGTATTGTCATAGATGGCGGCACCTGTACCAGTGGATATGTACATATGACAGCATTTTGAGCCGCCATATTGCAGGACGAGTTAACTCGTCCTAATCATTTAAATAGAGTTAAATCGTCTATAGATCATCATACAGAGAGTGTATTTATTACTGATCAATGCTTGCTTGCAGTAGCATCTGTCGAATAGTCTTCATTTATTTGATCTTGTTCAATTTTGATTTCCGTATGTAAATTGTTTAAATCTATCAAAGATTCACTCCACTCCTAAAATATTATAATTATTTTGGTTAAAATACCAGCATAATTTTAGTATAAATTTAGTATTTAACAGTTTTATATTTTGCTCTTGTAAGTTGTTGGTTGAAAAACTGTATGTTTTAGTTATTGTCACTATGTGTATTTATTAATTCTTTAAATACATTAAATTACAAATGAACATTAATTATTATAATAAATGAAATGTTATTAAATAGTTGTAATAGTTGCAACTTGTATGTTCAGCCATCTTGACCATGGGGGTGTTGTGTGTTGCTTGTCGAGTCGTAGATGCCTCGGTCCATAGAGAATATGTATTATAGATTCATAGATAATACAACACTGTAGGTAGGTATTGTTAGGGATGTGAAAAAATAATCGATTTTTAAACTAATCGATTATTTTTTTCTTATAATCGATTTTTAATAATCGATTCTCTACATAATAAAAATCGATTTTTAATAAATCGATTATATAAATTACACTCTTTTATTTCCTTATTATTTAAGCTGAAAGCTGAAAGAAAAACTTGGTGTGTTTTATAGTTTTAAAACCAGAAGGTTATCATTTTGGTTATTTTAAATAATCTTCATTCTAAATATGTAACTGTTAATATTAATCTGGTAGTTTTATTATTATAGTTATAGAAAAAGTATGGAATTTTTTGAATAAAATTTAAAAAAAATCAAATTTTTCGCAAAAATCGATTATTTATTCTAAAATCGATTTTTTACAAATCGATTTATATTAAAAAAAGAAAAATCGATTATTTAGTAATCGATTTTTTTCACTCCATGTCACATCCCTAGGTATTGTCTGTTGATAACACTAAATATTGTTCTCATGCACATCATTTTTCGTCACTTTAATATCGAATGTACGAATAATTTTATGGACCGGTTCATTCATTTAATATGAATTAAATTCTGTAATAACTTTATCACTGTTGTGAATTCTTTCATGTCTTTTTAAATGACTTGAAGTAGTGAATGTTTTAGAACACACATTACACCGGTATGGTTTTTCACCACTGTGAATTCTTTCATGTTTTTTTAAATGACTTGAATTAATAAATATTTTAGTACATATATTACACTTGTATGGTTTTTCACCACTGTGAATTCTTTCATGTATTTTTAAAGCACTCGAAGTAGTAAATGTTTTAGTACATATATTACACTTGTAAGGTTTTTCACCGCTATGAATTCTTTCATGTCTTTTAAAAGCACTTGAATCAGTAAATGTTTTAGTACATATATTACACTTGTATGGTTTTTCGCCACTGTGAATTCTTTCATGTCTTCTTAAATGACTTGAAGTAATAAATGTTTTAGTACATATTTTACATTTATAAGGTTTTTCACCACTGTGAATTCTTTCATGTTTTTTTAAATCACTTGAAGTAGTAAATGTTTTAGTACATATATTACACTTGTATGGTTTTTCATCACTGTGGAGTCCTTCATGTTTTTTTAAATTACCTGTATTATGAAACGTTTTAGTACATGTATCACATTGAAATAGTTTTTTACAAACACACGTAGTTTCATATTTTGTTAAACTTAGCTGATGATCCTCATATATTGCGTCTTCAATTTTAATTTCCGTATGTAAAGTGTCTAAATTTGGCAAAGATTCATTCAACTCCTAAAATGTGATAATTAGTTATTTTCATTAAAATAGCTGCATAATTTTCTTCTCTAATTTATAATGCTAATTTAGTAGCCACTTACCACTTTTATATTTTGCTCTTGTAAGTTTGTAATGTGTCCTTCATTTTTCAAACTATTATTTCCTTGTGATAATTTAGTTAATTCAAAAAGTTTATTTTCTTGGGATAACACAAAATTGTTCTCATGCACTTCAGTCACTGCACTTCTTTCCAGTTTAATTTCAACTTTATGATCAATTCCATGCACCAGTTCATTCACTTCATCTTTCTCCACTTTAATTTCACATGGAAAATCAATTTCATGATGTGGTTCATTTACTTTATCTTTCTCAACTTTAATTTCAAATTTGGGATTAATTTCACAGGCTGGTTCATGTATTTCCTCTTTCTCCACTTTAATTTCCCACGTATGATCAATTTCATGGTCCAATTCATTCACTTCATCTTTCTCCAGTTTAATTACAAATGTATGAAAACTTTGATGGACGGATCTCTCCATTTTAAATTTCTGCTTTATTTATGGTTTTATCCTAACTAACTACCCTAACTACAAAAATAATGTTCATGACAGTTTACTTTTCCTCAACATTTGGTAAACATCGCAAACACGGATTAACATCGTAAACATGGTGTCTAGATAAAGGTGTGCGAGCTCAATGTATGCAAAAAGCGTCTAAAAATATGAGGGCATTAGTGTTCCTTGTGTACCAAAGCGGTACAGTACTTATTACTTCAGGACCGTCCACACGGCTCAAGCTTTACTTGCGCAAACCAGGTTTGTGCAAGTAAACATGTACGTATGGACGAGAAAATACGTACATGTTTACTTGCACAAACCTGGTTTGCGCAAGTAAGTCGGTGGTAAAGTTTAAGCGTGTGTGGACGGACCCTTACTCTCAAATGGAAACGCGAGCTTCTGCATTTTGTTAGCTTTTGAATAGAATCTTCTGTGGTCTTTTTCAATATTCAACTCAGTTATAAAGTGGGTTTTTCGATCGTTTTTAAAATAAACTTAACAATTTTTATTTTGCGTGGCATCATTTATATTGTATATTATATAATTCGCTGACGTCACTATGACAATACGGTATAATTCTAAATAATGCTCAATTTTATCAACATAGTTTAGTATAATTTATTTTTTGTAAATTCCTACGATTCACTTTTTTAATGTTGGGATCTTTGATTTTTTTCTTTTTCTTTTTTTGTAGCCTTATCTATACCCTCGTGCGAATAGCCAACATAATTTAAAAAAATGAGATTTTTTTATTTTTGCTTCGATGTGAATCGTTTGTGAGTGTTTGTGACGGTATTATTTTCGTTTGTGACTAATTAGTTAATTAATTATTTAATTGTTAATTAAGAGTGTGTGAATAGCCAACATTTTTTAAAATTTATTGCAATATTGACTTCCGGGCACTTAATCGATCGAAAATCGTTTGTGAATTCCAAATATATCATTAAAAACATTTGTGACAGCGTATTCTTTAAAAAAAATAATAAAAAAAAATTCTGTATACTGCTGTCATTTACGAAATAGTTATTTTTTCTCACACTAGAGGGCATTGGAGTATAGATATAGCGCAACCAAGTGGTCAGGGTAACGCTCCTTTCACATTATCCGGTTTCTGTCGTACGGCAAAAAACCGTACGGTCGCATTTTTTTAGTGGAGTGAAGAAGAGCATTGGACCTTTCACATTACACGGTCACGGCAAAATGCCGTTGCCGTGCCGTGTAGCAGCCGTCTCTTGCTACTGCACTTGACGGTTGCCGTACGGCGTATTTAACTCAGTAGTGTATGTAATTAAATGGATGATTTCACATTACACGGTTTTTTAACGTACGGCATTAACAATATTTTGTTGAATTTCATGTTAATTATTAATTTTATTTGTGAAATGGATGAAACTAAGTTGAATGTGATAACCAGTATTTTAATAAATTGTATGTAACTTCGAAATTATGTATTTTGACGTTAAGTTCGCCAAGAAATTAATCAAAGGAGCCTGTAAACCTCCGAAAATAGTTGAAAAATTTATTTTCGTCATTTTTCAGGTCTTCAAAGAGTGTGATAATAAATAATCTTACTTTCTATTTCCTCTGATTTATAGAATTAACTTTAATCACACTTGTTACTTGTGTAATGTTGCAAATCAAATGAAAATATTAAGTTTACAACGGCAAAAAGCCGTACAATGTAAAAGCAACAATATCACGGTAAAAAGTCGTACGGTTTTTTACCGTACGGCGAAAACCGTACAATGTGAAAGGAGCGTAAGTGTAGAAAATTGTAACTTGTGATGAGTCCAGATCGAGCCCGACACGGCTTAGGTGGTTCAGTCGTCCACAACCAGGGCTGCCAGATTGTATAATTGGATACAAAATCTGTATAATTTGGTTACTTTATGTATCCTCTTTGTATAAGAAACTTTCTTGTATAATTGGATGCAAACACCGAAAATTTAGACTGAATACGCTGAACATAGCAGTTGCAATTCTTTGTTAATATGACATCACGTTAAGACCCAAAGAAACTACATATCGCGCGTTCTCTGTCCCAACCTCGTATATCAAAAACTACATATTTTAGTACACAAAAACATATTAAATACTGTATTTACATAATATATACTTATCTAAATATATAGGTAGCCAACATCAAAGGGTGTAATTAGCATAAATCTTAAGTTCATAGTGATGAAAATATTTACATAAATACGTTTTTTTTGTGTGTCCAAAAATTGTGAATTTTCAGATACGAGGTTGGAACAAAGAACGCGCGATATGCCCTTATGCATATATGAATTTTCTTTCGTTCTGACAAGATTGCAAAAATGATTAAAATTTAATAATTAAAGTTTAGTCGGAAAAAATCGGTTCATTTTTTTTCGTTCGTTCATCGGTTCTCTTTTTTTGTAACGAAAAGTTGTTTTGTATAATGGTAGTCAATTTTGTATAATTTCAGAGATCTGACTGTATAAACTAAAAATTTTTACTGGCAGCCCTGTCCACAACGCTTGTAGCGGTTCGGATGTTGATTGTTGCAACAATGTAATACAATGAATACGTAAGTCTAGAGTACATACGTATTACACCAGCATTATGTATACGTACTATTGCCGAGTGTGTAGGTATGGTATATGTATCATCTCCCTCCAGTGACCGAGCTATACGTATGTACGGAATATTACACATACAAATATCCACTACAGCACACAAACAGACACAAACTCTAAATATGTATATCACCATAGAAAGTGGGGAAGCTCCTCCCATTTTTGTGACGTAACCTTTTGGCGACAAGCGGGATACTAACTATTTAACAGTAGTTTGGCCGCTTGAGCACAACTAAACAGAGTGGCCAATATAAAAAACTTCATTACTACAAAAAATAATTGATTTTTTTTTATTATTTTTTTTTTAAAAATACGCTGTCACAAATGTTTTTAATGGTATATTTGGAATTCACAAACGATTTTCGATCGATTAAGTGCCCGGAAGTCAATATTGCAATAAATTTTAAAAAATGTTGGCTATTCACACACTCTTAATTAACAATTAAATAATTAACTAATTAGTCACAAACGAAAATAATAGCGTCACAAACACTCACAAACGATTCACAAACTTTGGACAGAAAATACCGGAACCAATCGGCGTTCAGCACACATGTCACGACTCTATTTATTATAGAGACTCTAATGTATATGCATGTTGTAAAAAAAATAATTCTCGTCCTTTTGAGGGGTGACTCATTGCAGTCAGTAGACACCAAAACCACAGGAATTTTTTCGGAATTAACAGTTTGAGAAAATCGCAAATTAACCGGCTTCATGATGTTTCAAAATTTGTCTAAGTACGGCCCTGTCTAAATTATGCATAAATACTTTCTAAGTATTAAAGATAGAAAATAATTTTATTGACTAAAATTCAATAAAATTTTGTAAACGTGTTTCCCAGATGTTTTTTTAAAAAACAAAATTTATCTTACAAAGATGAGTTGGTCAGAGCCGGATTAAAAAAAAATTAAGGGCCCCCTTTCTGACCCATATTTTTTATCAAATTTTTTCTGTTAAACAGTTTGGTTCAAATTTATTGGTAAATATTAATTACATGGGTGAGATCTACCCACTGTTTTCGTAGCGAGATTTATATACTTTACACCGTGTATACATATCACAGCATTTTGAGCCGCCATATTGCAGGACGAGTTAACTCGTCTTAATCATTTAAAGCGTTAACAATTATTGTTAATCCTATTATTGAAACAAAATATGTATTTGCTAACAGCAAAATTATATGCCCGCTGACTTACTTAACGAAAGGATTAATATACAAGTGTTAATTGTTATTAAATTTTTTATCAATAATAATTGTAATTTATTATCTTAATACGGTGGGGGTGTTATTATGTAATATCAAGATAAATAATAAATATACTATGCATGTAATCTATGAAAACAATGAAAAAATACAAAATAACGTTTAGTTGTTGACGAATAATACTGTATTTCATTAATATTAATTGTGATTATTTATTTTTTTCTAAAACATGCAGTCTTTTGATGTGTTTCTTCAAAGTAACCGATTTAGAAAATGTTTTAAAACATGTGTCACACTTGAATGGTTTCTCTCTTGTAATGTATTCTTTTATGTGCATTTAAATTGCTTGACTGAGAAAATGTTTTATTACATGTATCACACTTGAATGGTTTTTCTCCTGTATGTGTTATTTCATGTCTTTTCAATATACTTGACTGAGAAAATGTTTTAAAACATATATTACATTTGAACGGTTTCTCTCCTGTATGTGTTCTTTCATGTGTTTTTAAATCACGTGACTGAGAAAATGTTTTAAAACATATATCACACTTGAATGGTTTTTCTCCTGTATGTATTGTTTTATGACTCTTTAACATGTCTGATCGATAAAATGTTTTAAAACATATATCACATTTGAATGGTTTTTGTCCTGTATGTATTCTTTCATGTTTCTTTAAATCGGGTGATCGAGAAAATGTTTTAAAGCATGTATTACATTTGAACGCTTTCTCTCCTGAGTGTGTTCTTTCATGTATTTTTAAATTACCCAACTGAGAAAATGTTTTAAAACATGTTTCACATTTAAATGGTTTTTGTCCTGTATGTGTTCTTTTATGTTCAGACAAATGACTTGACTGAGAAAATATTTTAAAACATATATCACATTTGAATGGTGTTTGTCCTGTATGTGTTCTTTCATGTCTCCGTAAAGTAGATGAATGCGAAAATGTTTTAAAACATGTACCACATTTAAATGGTTTTTCTCCTGTATGTGTTCTTTTATGGTCATTCAAATGACTTGACTGAGAAAATGTTTTAAAACATGTGTTACATTTGAACTGTTTTTTTCCTGTATGTATATTTTGATGTGTGTGCTCAGCTACACTCTGTGCGTTACATATTTCTGACGGTTCACCAAATAAATCGCTGTTTTCCGTTAACATATCCTCTTCGTCATCTTCTAATTTAATTTCTGTATGTAAACTTTTCAGATTTATTAAATCATCACTATTATTACTTTCTTTTAATTCTAATTTGATTTCATTTTCATTATACAAAGAATCAAACAATTCCGTTTTTGTTGTATTTGAAAATGAGTTGTCTTCATTTTGTAAATTTTCCTCTCCTTTTATTTTAACAGTAAATGTTTGTGTAATTGTAGAATCGTTATTTTCCATTTTCTTCGTTCTCGCAAAATTTAATGGTGTAGTTTTGACAATCTTTGACAAGTTTTGATATTTAGCTTAACTTTTAGCTTAATATAATAACTGACATTTAGTCAATGAGTGTGTTCGTTGTTCTCGTCACTTCTAAATGATACACGACATGCACGATGCACGATGTACGCACACGTACGCACACTAATTCAAAACTTCACGTATGCACGAGAATCGGCATTCGAAACAAATCAATATTTTATTCTTTTCTAAAAATAAACTGTAAATTTAAAATTTACGTAAATGCAATAATGAAAGAGATAGCGGCAAGAAAACGGAAATTATTTAATTAAGTGACGAAGCATGGTTAAATTTAACTGAAATGAACCATACATAATTTATTACATATTGTTATATTATTAGGTGCATGCACGTGAAATTAACTAAACTTGGTCTGACGTCATTAAAAAAATGCAACAAATTAATCAAAAATTAGGCGTACACAAATTTCCTATCTGTTTTCCTTTTTTTTACATGTTTTTTTTATATTACAGTAAGGCTAAACGCGCACTACGTTTTTCCGCCGCTGTTTTTTTTTCAGCAAAAAAGTGTGAAGCATTATGCTCCATATAAGCGAACGCACTACGTTTTTTTTTCAGCGGCGGAAAAAAAAACGCAGAGTTACATTTTTTTTTGCTGAAAAAAAAAACGCGTCATTTTGTAACACGTATAAATATATGACAACACGCGCACTTGCGTAAATAAGCAAGCGGTTTTCTTGATTAGTGTGGTTATGTATCATAAATTATGATGCACTAATACACAACAGAAATGTATGTAAAATAAAATTTTAGTCAAAGTATCGCCAGATTTGGATATTTTAATAGAAAATTTGATGAAGAAAATTATATATGAAATAGACAAAAGCCCCCCAGTATTGGATAAAATTCGAATATTAAGATATTTAAGAATATTGTAAATGTTTTTGGCGAGAAGTTTGTTAGAAAATAACTAATAAATTGGACTGCATTACAGATAAAAAAGGTAATTTAGGTTTTGGTAAATAAATCTTTCTACAAATATAATTATCTGAAAAGAAGATTGGTTAAATCCTTTGTTAAATATGTAAATGGGAAAAGCGGGAAAAAACGAGAATCCATTCATAAGTTTGACATTTTAATAATTAATTTTGAATTATTTGTATTTAATTATAATAATTATGTATTTTGAAAATAAAATGTTTTAATATGTTTATTGTTTTGTATTTTTATTTATTTAGTCATTAAATTAGACAGAATTTTGCGTACAAAAAGTATTTTTGATTTTATAATGTTATATTGCCATCGTAAAGCCCCAGTAAAAGAAGCTTAACGAACGTCCTGTTTTGGTAAAATTGTTAATTTAATAAATTGGACTGCATTATAGGTAAAAAAGATAATTTAGATCTTGGTAAATGAATATTTTTACAAATTTAATTATTTAAGAAAGAGTGAATATATGTACTCTAAGCGCTACGTATTCATGTATTACATTGTTGCAACAATCAATGTCCGAACCGAACCAAGGTGTGCGGACGACTGAACCACCTAAGCTGTGACTGTGGCCTACAAAGAGCTCCAAGGAAGCTACACTTTTCTAATATTAGTTAGTTTCTAGTAGTTCATTGATAAATAGTCTCAAATTACAATAAAAATCACATGAAAATTAAAAAATATTCATTACCACCGACCCTGAGTAGGTTATAAAAGGTGTTAACAAATATGGCGATTTTGCTTCAAAAAAATAAATAAATAAAGTGTACTCCATCTATTGTATGGTACATAATATATTTTAATATCAGTGAATGAAAAGTAACAAAGTAAACGATTTATTTTTCTTAATACAGATTTTCATTATGTAAACTTTCGAACAGTAAATATTTATCTATTTCAAAAAAATACAAGTCTACCGAATTAATAAAAACAAAATGAAATTACTTAAATGAAACAAATACAAAATTATCGAAAAACCAGCAAATACTATTTAATATTAACAATCAATAAGCATCTCTGGAATGGAAACTTTCAATTCCGTTGACTTCCGGAACACCAGACGTTTCGCGAGAGCTCTTGGCGAGACGGCTTAAATTTTCTTCAGAAACAGGACGTGCCGAAAAATTCGGGACGGCTGGCAAATGTATACATCGACTTTTCATCCAATTATTATTCTATTATTATATTCTTGTGGTTATTATTTATTTTTTTTTTTAAACATGCAATCTTTTGATGTGTGTCTTCAAAGTGGCCAACTGAGTAAATGTTTTAAAACATACATCACATTTGAATGGTTTTTCTCCTGTATGTATTATTTTATCTGTTTTTAAACTATTTGACTGTGAAAATGTTTTAAAACATATCACATTTGAATGATTTCTCTCCGGTATGTATTATTTTATGTCTCCGTAAGGCAGATGGATCAGAAAATGTTTTAAAACATGTTTCACATTTAAATGGTTTCTCTCCTGTATGTGTTCTTTCATGTGTCTGCAAATTTCCTAACTGAGAAAATGTTTTAAAACATATATCACATTTGAATGGTTTCTCGCCTGTATGTGTTCTCTGGTGCAATTTTAAAGTACTTGACTGTGAAAATGTTTTAAAGCATATATCACATTTGAATGGTTTCTCTCCTGTATGTGTTCTTTTATGATCCTTCAAAATACTTGACCGAGAAAATATTTTAAAACATATATCACATTTGAATAGTTTTTCTCCTGTATGTGTTCTTTTATGATCCTTCAAAATACTTGACCGAGAAAATATTTTAAAGCATATATCACATTTAAATGGTTTTTCTCCTGTATGTGTTCTTTTATGATATCTCAAATTATTTGAATGAGAAAATGTTTTAAAACATATATCACATTTGAATGGTTTCTCGCCTGTATGTGTTCTCTGGTGCAATTTTAAAGTACTTGACTGTGAAAATGTTTTAAAGCATATATCACATTTGAATGGTTTCTCTCCTGTGTGTGTTCTTTCATGAGTTTTTAAATTACCCGACGTAGAAAATATTTTAAAGCATGTGTTACATTTAAATGGTTTTTCTCTTGTATGTGTTCTTTCATGTGTTTTTAAATTACCCGATTTAGAAAATGTTTTAAAGCATACATTACATTTGAACTGTTTTTTTCCTGTATGTATATTTTGATGTGTGTGCTCAGCTACACTCTGTGCGTTACATATTTCTGACGGTTCACCAAATAAATCGCTGTTTTCCGTTAACATATCCTCTTCGTCATCTTCTAATTTAATTTCTGTATGTAAACTTTTCAAATTTATTAAATCACCAGTATTATTGGTTTCTTCTAGTTCCAATTTTATTTCATTTTCATTAAACAAAGAATCAAACAATTCCGTTTTTGTTGTATTTGAAAATGAGTTGTCTTCATTTTGTAAATTTTCCTCTTCTTTTATTTTAACAGTAAATGTTTCGGTAATTGTAGAACCGTTATTTTCCATTTTATTTTTATTTTTTTTTTTTTTTCGAAAATTCAATTGTTTCCACAATTTTGACAAATTTTTTGACAATTTAATTCGTAATAATTTAAGTTGGTAGCATGTTGATAATCATAAAAATAGAATGGCACTAGACAACACTGATAAAGACAAAAACGACAAAAATGACTGAAAATATTGAAAATTACTGTTATTTTAACTAAAACAATTTTTATTAAAACGCCAACTATTGCTATTACTTTAAAATAATTCATTTTATTTATGTACCTGGACCAACAGAGGACGTTATAATCAATACATTTTTTTTAAAAATCAAATTTACATTGAAGTGTCTTACCCATCTATATAATTTATTAGAGTGTATTATCTATGCTGGCGCCACTAGGGTCGCTACTTAAATTCTGGTTAGCTAACATAACTATGGAAATTAATTTGAATTTAAAATCAGAAAATTATTTTCAGAATAAGTAGATCATAAATTTAAAAATTAGTTACTATAGTTTTTAAAGTAAATAATTTTGCATAATTATTATAGTCCGGGAGGCGACTGTAAGAATGTGCCCCGATAAGCGGTACGTTTGAAACTTATTTTTTTAAATACTATCAACTATTGCCAAAACAAAACCGCAACCGTGCCTCACTTTAGTGGGCACATTTAGATTTTATAATTCTTTGAAAGAAAAAAATTTTGACCTCGAACTCACCCATTCCGTCCCACCTTGGAATTAATTTCAAAATTTTCTATTCATCGAGTAGAACAAAGTAATGTACGTTTGCCTCGACGCTGCCGGCGGTAACGCGGTGGCACAGATTTTTAATTGAATTTTTTTTTGGCCACGAACGTCACCAATTCCGACTCACATAAAACTTTTACCAAATGAAATTTTAAACAGTATTATACTAAAAAAAAAAAATAAGTGCCTCGTCGATCTCGGTTCAAAATACCCGGCAGGGCGCTTCAAAGTTTTCAATTTAATTCTTCAATCTTCAAAGCTTCAAATTAATTTTTTCTAACGATTTTCGGCATTACTTTTAAAAATTAAAATTATATAGTACATGCATAATACATACCCTGACGGAAAAAAATCTATGAAAAAAATTATGACAAATTATGAAAAATTGTGAAAAACATCCAAATTTGGACACTTTTATGATCATAATTCATTGTCATATTTTTTCAGAAGAATTCAACGTTTGTCAGAAATTATCATTAAAAAACAAAGATTTTAATAGATTTTTAGACATTCAGATGTAATAGATATTCATATTTTTTCATAGTTATTCATAACTCATAATCATAATATTTTAGAATAATGGATAACTTTTCATTAAAGCCATGGTCATTTTGTATGATTTTCTATGAAAAAATATGATTTTTTAATAATTTACTGTTTCATAGAGTTTCTTAACTTTTTTTAAAATTTATCATAGTTTTTCATAAATTTTTTTCCGCCAGGGTAAATATGCGTATTTTAAAATAGTTTCCCAAAATTAGTCAAATTCTCCATTTCTTCAAGTTCCTACTTTATATAGTGGGGCTAAAATATAAAAGTAAAAAAACGGCTTCCTTCAGTTTACTCATTCTCTGATATTTTAAAATTCACAAAATTTTTTAAATTTATGTTCAATCATTTTCGTTGATTAATAAAAAAGATTTAAATCTGAGAGTTGCAACGTTAGACTAACTTTAAATAAGTTCACGAAATAATTCAACGTGTGATTTTAGTAAATAAAACACTATACAAAATACCACTTTTATTGAATATAAAAGTGGTATTTTGTAAAGTGTTTTATTTACTAAAATCAAATATGGAATACCATAAAGTAACGCTCAAATCTATTAAATTTAATTCAAAATGCGTTCAATTCAACCCACTTTGAAGGTTATAAAAGGTGTTAACAAATATGGCGATTTTGCTTCAAAAAAATAAATAAGTAATGTATACTTCGTCTATTGTATGGTACATAAATAAATAAATAATAAATAAAATATTTATTTTGCACTAAAATTTACAACAGAAGATAAATAAATTTCTACAAAGCCTTTTAGTAGATGTTCCTTATATAACCATCTTAAAGATATAATCGTTTTTAATATGTTGTTTTAAAGTTCATTGGTACATGTATGATAGAGATTATTTTTAATTTCTATAAGTAAGGAAAAAATACTAAGTGCAAGATAAAAAAAACCCAACTTTGTATACTATTTGATTTTTAATTATGACAAATTTTTATTTTTGTTTGTTAATTTCCATTCATTTACGTAATTTATTTGGTTACAACAATATGTGTTTGACTCTTTTATGTTTATATCTATTATATAAAAGAGAAATACCACTCATTCACTCACTCATCTATATAGAAATCTCCAAAACTACAATAGCTACAAACTTGAAATTTGGCATGTAGGTCACTATTGGGTCGTAGGCGCTCGCTAAGAACGGGTTTTGCAAAATTTTTTGTCTAACCGTCGAAATTTACGAAAAACCGTAAGATATTAATTTTTTATTACTGTAATACAGCAGTCTGTGGCCAATTTATCAAAAAATCGTAAAAATTTTAGATAGTTGCCAAGTAATTGTAATTTGAGATTTTTGTATATTAAAGTTTTAATAAATATTCCTAGAGATACTATCAATAATATTTTTACCTGTGACTACTATGAAATTACTTATTTACTGTGCAAAATACTATTTGTATCCAATATGGTTTTATTGGGATATTGTAATACATAGAAAACTCCCATATCGCACGCTCCCATGTAGCAATTTCCTCGCATACATGATGTGTATAATGGCACCCCTCCGTGTTTTAAAGCAAATATGTTTGAATGTGTTAGTGTCTAAGTAATAGTTTGTAACAGTAAATCATACAAATATAAAAAGCAGAAACATTAACGCCCGTGATCTTTGACTTTCTCATTTAGCAATTCGGTCCCAGTGGATTGCGTAATGGGAGTTTCCTATGTAATCTGAAATTTTGTAACCAAATATTTTACTAATTTATCATAGAAGATGAAGGATTAAAAATAATAATTCAACATTCTTCCGTAGAATAAATTGTTTCTTTATTTTCTCTATAAAAGATACCGAAAAATTTTTGGAAAAAAGAGAAAATAAAGAAGCAGTTTATTCTACGGAAGAATGTAGAATTATTATTTTTAAACCTTCATCTCCTATGATAAATTAGTAAAATATTTGGGAATCTTAGGTTAAAAAATTTCAAACTATTTGTATCCTTTAAAGAAAATAGACAAGTGGACTGTCCAGTTATCATCAATTGGCATGTGTTTCAGCTCTTCTCAGCAAATTCCATAAAGATGAAATTTCCATCGGGCCGGGCTCGGTCATCCTGATATTAAAAATGAAATATGGACTTTACTTATCTGTCTTCAGTAGTTTCGAGAAAACGGTAGCAGGTATCAAAAAAATGATATAACAAAACTATAAGTAAAATTGGTATAAGAATCCAAAAAAAAGACGATCAAAGTTGAAGTTATCCTGTAGGACCTGAGAACCCCCAAGAAAGCCTAAAGTAAGCAACTGGACGTATCGTTACCAAATTTTTAGCTCTCCAAAGAAACCCAAAATAAATGGCTGAACAAATCTTGACAAAATTTTTCTCAAATAGTACTGAATTTCTGAAAAACGACATGAGGATAAAACCCCCCCGTGAGCTTTGCGGACCCAAAAAACCCTCCAAATAAACGACCAAACGGATCTTATGCAAATTTTTCTCAAATATTACAGAGATTCCGAAATAAATTAATGTGAATTCTGAAATATTCTCCAGACCCTGGGATCTCAAAATGTCTCACAAATTACAGTTCTCTTGAAACTGTCACTATGCACATCTAACTACCTACGATAAGATCTCAAGGTATGGAAATTAGACATGTTATTGAAATATGAATATAGCCAATTCAGAATATTTGATTTGAAATTAAGGTGAAGTTGGAATGAATCATCCAGCGCTATCGAATTAAACAACTCTATACTCTAATTAAACCACTTGACTCATTTTGATAAAATTTTATGGAAATTAGACGTACTATAAAAATATGAATATGACTTGAAAATATGAATAATATTTTTGTGTCGTCGAGCGAGCGAAGCGAAGCACATAAGGAACTGATTTTGTACAAAATTTCAAAATATCAAATTTAAATGGACGTATGGTCACATTGTCCGTCAGTTACATCAAACAGAGAGCGAATTAAAAAACTGAAGAAATTTGACAATTTTTACTCAAGTACTGTTGAGATCTCTGTGGAAGATGAAACTGACGTTAAAATGATTTCCTGGGGCCTTGGTGCCTTGAAGGGCCTAAAATAGAAGCAATTCTAAGACTGTTGGTATAGTAACTATACTAAGTTCTTACGGTGCGGAAATTAGCCATGCTAATAAAATATGAAGATAGTCATTTTAGAGTCATTGGGCGAGCAGGGTCAAGTGCTATAAATAATTGATTTTGCACAGAATTTTGAAATATATGATTGAATTGACCTATATAAATTTTACCTATAATTCAGATAATTTTATGCAAGCGAAACCGCGGGTCTCAGCTATATGCATATACATATATCTATTTTAAGATCATTGGACGAACGGAGCGAAACACTAGAAGAAACTGATTTTATAAAGAAATTTAGAATATTTAATTTAAATGTAAAGTGACATCAAAATTAACCCCCAGCACTATCTAATAGAATTAAGATTAAACGGTTGGATTTTGAAAATATTTTATGAAAATTAAATATGCTATGGAAATATGAATACGGTTAATTTAGGGTTATTAGGCGAGAATTATGCTCAGAATTTTAGAATATTAAATTTGAATGAACCTCGAGGTCAGAATTGTCCGTCAAGGTCATCAAATAAGCCCCAAATTAATTGTGATATTAAAATTGTCCCCTGCTATCTTGGTGCCCCAAGCAAGGCTTAAAATGGAAATACTCCTAAAACTACCTATTGATACGGGTATCTAGCTACATAAGGGTGCGGAATTTAGCCATGCTATTGAAATATGAAGATTGCTACTTTAGAATCGTTTGACGAGCGGAGCCAGGTATTATTTCCGAATATCTAATTTAAAATTGATCATTTGACCAATAGTTAAGATAATTTTACGTGGGTGAAACCACGGGTCACAGATAGTTTTTTATATTTGTTATGTAATTCTTGTAAGTTATAGTTGCCTGTGTTTTTAATTAAATCATTATCATGAGTTCTACATTTTTGAAAAAACTTTGTAGTTAGTTTTTTTAATAAATTCTTTAATGTAAGTCACTGCTAGCTCATGTATGACTCTGGATATGGTACATAATATATTTTAATATCAGTGAATGAAAAGTAACAAAGTAAACGATTTATTTTTCTTAATAAAGATTTTCACAAAGTAAACATTCGAATATTACATCTTAAATTATCACAATATTTATCATTTCCAGTTTTCCAGAGAATTACAAATCTACCGAATTAATAAAAACAAAATGAAATTACTTAAACGAAACAAATACAAAATTATCGAAAAATCAGCAAATACTTTTTAATATTAACAATCAATAAGCATCTTTCAAATGGAAACTTTCAATTCCGTTGACTTGACTCTTGGTAGGACAGCATAAATTTTCTCTAGAAACGGGATCAATTTCGTTGACTTCCGGAATACCAGACGTTTCGCGAGAGCTCTTGGCGAGACGGCTTAAATTTTCTTCAGAAACAGGACGTGCCGAAAAATTCAGGACGGCTGGCAAATGTATACATCGACTTTTCATCCAATTATTATTTTATTATTATATTCTTGTAATTATTTTTTTTTTTTTTAAACATGCAATCTTTTGATGTGTGTCTTCAAAGTGGCCAACTGAGTAAATGTTTTAAAACATACATCACATTTGAATGGTTTTTCTCCTGTATGTATTATTTTATGTGTTTTTAAACTATTTGACTGTGAAAATGTTTTAAAACATATATCACATTTGAATGATTTCTCTGCGGTATGTATTATTTTATGTCTCCGTAAGGCAGATGGATCAGAAAATGTTTTAAAACATGTTTCACATTTAAATGGTTTCTCTCCTGTATGTGTTCTTTCATGTTTCTGTAAATTTCCTAACTGAGAAAATGTTTTAAAACATGTGTTACATTTGAATGGTTTCTCTCCTGTATGTGTTCTTTCATGTTTCTGTAAATTTCCTAACTGAGAAAATGTTTTAAAACATGTGTTACATTTGAATGGTTTCTCTCCTGTATGTGTTCTTTTATGATCCTTCAAAATACTTGACCGAGAAAATGTTTTAAAACATATATCATATTTGAATAGTTTTTCTCCCGTATGTATTTGTTGATGTCTTTTCAAAATACTTGACTGAGAAAATGTTTTAAAGCATATGCTACATTTGAATGGTTTCTGACCTGTATGTGTTCTTTCATGTGTTTTTAAATTACCTGACTCAGAAAATGTTTTAAAACATACATCACATTTGAATGGTTTTTCTCCTGTATGTACTAGTTCATGTGATTTCAAATTACTTGACTGCGAAAATGTTTTAAAACATACATTACATTTGAATGGTTTTTCTCCTGTATGTACTAGTTCATGTCTTTTCAAATTACTTGATTGCGAAAATGTTTTAAAACATGTGTCACATTTAAATGGTTTTTCTCCCGTATGTGTTCTTTCATGTGCTTTTAAACTGCTTGAATGAGTAAATGTTTTAAAACATGTGTTACATTTGAATGGTTTCTCTCTTGTATGTGTCCTTTCATGTGTTTTTAAATGACTTGACTGAGAAAATGTTTTAAAACATGTGTTACATTTGAACTGTTTTTTTCCTGTATGTATATTTTGATGTGTGTGCTCAGCTACACTCTGTGCGTTAGATATTTCTGACGGTTCGCCAAATAAATCGCTGTTTTCCGTTAACATATCCTCTTCGTCATCTTCTAATTTAATTTCTGTATGTAGACTTTTCAAATTTATTAAATCATCACTATTATTACTTTCTTTTAATTCTAATTTGATTTCATTTTCATTATACAAAGAAACAAACAATTCCGTTTTTGTTGGATTTGAAAATGAGTTGTCTTCATTTTGTAAATTTTCCTCTTCTTTTATTTTAACAGTAAATGTTTGTGTAATTGTAGAACCGTTATTTTCCATTTTTTTCGTTCTCGCAAAATTTAATGGTGTAGTTTTGACAATCTTTGACAAGTATTGATATTTAGCTTATAAGGAGTCTCCACATGCTCGCCGAAGTAGGTCGAGGTTCCTCGTCGAAGTTCCTCGTTGAGGTTGGCTGAGGTATATGAATACTATTATAATAACACCAACAACGAGGAACAACGAAGCGACCGTCTATACTCTCGTACTTCGTTCAACATCGCGAGCAAGGGGACAAACAGTTGTAATGAGTTTGTGACGTACTCTGTTTGTGTACATACACACTGTTTGCAGTGTATTAGTTTGGTTTTTTGTAGTAGTATGTGTATACACGCATACAACCACAACACACGTATTACCAGAGAGAGCTGTTCAACGTGTTCAACTAACAATGGGTATATTGTTAATACAATGGTGTGTTGACTCGACGACACACACAAGCTGTGACTGGCTTACAAATGACTCCAAGCGAATTTCACTTTTTTTATGTTAGTTGGCTTCTAGTGTTCTATGGTTCCATAGAACACTAGAAGCCAACTAATATCAACGAAGTGTAGCTTGCTTGGAGCTCTTTGTAGGCTTGTCACAGCTTTAGTCATGTAGTCAGTCGCTGTCCGTCACCGAACACACAGTGCATTGTATTACATTGTTAGACATTGTTAGCTTAACAGCACACATTTCTCTCTTTGGTAATACGTGTGTTGTAGTAGTATTTGTGAATACGCACACAGACGCAACCATTAAACCAATACCACTGCAAACAGTGTGTATCACAGAGGACAGAGACCCCGCAACTATCTCTTTTCTGAAATCACGAGTGTGTACTTCTGTGCTCATTAGGCTTCTTAGTTGTCAGTTTGTCAGTAGCAGTCGATGATTGAAGATCAACCACACGATAATTGACTTGATTCTTGTTGGTATTGTTACATCCCCTAGTACATGCGTATGCTGTCATAGCTATGTATAACTGAGCCACGTGACCGCCCCTACTATCTGCGTTACTCACACAAATACACAAAATCGCACTAATACAATGTAAACCCGGTATGTGTATACAACATTATCTCTTACATGTTATACTGGTTCCATTAGTGTAGGGATAGATATGTTGTCTCTATTACTGTATGGTGTGTATCTACACCAAAAGAGTGGGGAAATTTTACGTCACCCACTGGCGACAAGTGGAACAGTGTAATTTGGTTACTAGTATGGTCCCTTGGTGTGTTCGTTGCTCTCGTCGTCGTCACTTCTAAATGGTGTACGCCATGTACGCGATGTACATGGTGTACGTTTATGTTCTCATGAATTGACCGGAAAGAAGTTGGCGCCGAAAGTTGAAAAATCTTTCTGTTTTTTATATGGCTAAATTGCTCCCAAATTGCTCCTTTGGAATCAGTAATTGCTCCACCTGGAACTTAATTACTTAGTTAGTTATTTACAAACAAAAAAACTTTTTTGTTTGACTCTTTCTATTATCAAAATCTTGTCAAATAATGCATTTTTATACAATTACTTTATATCAAAAAACTGCTCCCAGTTTGCTCCATCTAATTTAAAAGTTAGTTATTAATTTCTCTGAATAATAATTAAAATATATTAAAATAAAAAATATTATGAATTAGGTTATGTATTATTAAAACGTATAGGCAATCCATTATACCTTTAAGTCGTTTGCATATCTTTAAGGATAATTGAATTTTGACAAGTTAAATAACATTATAAAAAAAAAAAAAATATTTTAATAATTATTCAAAAAAATTAAGATTTAGCTTTTAAATTAAATAGACCAAACTGGGAGCAATTTATTGACGTAAAGAAATTATATAAAAAGTATTATTTTGGGAGATTTTGATAACTTAAATAACGGAAAAAAAAATTTTTTCTGTATAAATAACTAATTAAATAATTAAGTTTCAGGTGGAGCAATTACTGATTTCAAAGGAGCAATTTGGGAGCAATTTAACCATATAAAAAACAAAAAGATTTTTCAACTTTCGGCGCTAACTTCTTTCCGGTCATGAATTGTGATGTACAAAAATTCCTACATACCTATGAGCAGTTAAATTAAAGTTCCATTCAACGTCACTAGATGGTGCCACTCCTTATATTTTATTTCATTGTATTGTGTGAAATCCATAATGGCTTTCACACAATCAATGAAATAAGAAATAAGAGATAATGGATGTTCGCCATCGAGTGACATTGAATGAAACTTTAACTTAACTGCTTATAGGCAAATATACACCGAGCGTTCGCTATTAAGAACATATTGGAATGTGAGATAGAATCATACTTCTTACTCTTTTTAACCAGTAAAATACCCATCTACTCCTATACCGGATGATTAATGTAATTAATACCTTATTATAAAAGCGTAAAATATATATTTTAATGCCTTATAGTTACTTAACAATAAAAAATATCAACAATAGGTATAAAATAAAACCAAAAATCAATTTTTACATACCTAAAGCGACATGTTCAAACACACTTAAAAAATCGACGTTAGGTAATCAACACACTTAAAACAGTAAATATTGAGAAATTGTTTTAAATTTTCGTACACATTTATACTTGTAGAATAAAAATTAATGACTCACTGATACTGTTATTATTTTGTATGTAAAATAAAAATAACCTAACATTTTTGCATAATAACACAAACGAACATATTGTATTAAAAACAAACACTAAACCTTACCAGTCCGCACCAACTTACATTCTTCTAAAAAAATTTTAGACATCTCGTGGTATCTACAGGATACTTACTTATTAGAATTTAATATGTATCTTCCTTTTAATTGTTTAAAAAAAACACAGAGAGGGACACATTCTTCACTCTTTGGTTTGATAATACATATACACTTTTAATATTACGAAATCATTTTGTAAATAAATAATAATAATTGTCTTCACAAAGTTTGTTCATGCGTTCGTCATGATAATTAATTTTTGCTGACAGAAAATGTACGTAATATAAATATTCATATTATACTATCAATTTTTATTTATTTATTAAGTTACGTATATTACTGCACTAACCTACATTTATAATAAGTTTAAACTAAAAAAAAATTGTTTCTTTTTCGGAATTTATAAACTTTAATTTTGGTAAAAAAATTTCTGTTTATAGGTATATTGTATTTTGTCGTAAGTTATAGTAATCAATCTGTATATTGCTAATTTATTGTTTAAAAAGAGTAAGAAGAAGTATAATTCCATCTCACATTCCAATGTGTTCTTAATAGCGAACGCTCGGTGTAAGTATTTTTGTGCATTAAAATTCGTGATTTTTTTTGTCACTAAGTAACAAAAAAAGTCATCACGAACGTTATATTTTCATGAATTTGGATGTACAAAAATACCTACATACATATATCTATGAGCAGTTACGTGAGCGTTTCATTCTATGTTACTCGATGGCGAACACCTATTATCAATTATTTCTTCTTTCATTCATTGTATGAAAGCCATTATTTCTAAATGATGTGGGCACATGCGTAAACTTCGCGTGAATTAAAAATGTAAATTCCCGCGCAGTTTTTAATTAGTGTGCGCATGTGCCCAGATAATTTAGAAGTAATGGCTTTCACACAATGAATGAAAGAAGAAATAATTGATAATGGGTGTTCGCCATCGAGTAACATTAGAAATAAATTGATGAGGTCAACGAAGCTACTCAGTGTCTTCGCTAACCCCATCATTTGCTACTAAAGGATACAAATACATACTATGTATTTTGCTATAATAAGTATTTTTTATTTTTCAAATTTAACACTTGAGTTTAATAAAAATTTATGTCTCTTTTTAATTCACCTGGCGCGGGTGTCTTTTTTTACGCCGCCCTACCCTACTTCAGTAATAGCGCTACTATGGTTTTTCAATTGTCAGTTTAAATAGTTTCGTCTTTTGTATATATTTGGTTTTGTCATTTTATTTAATATCAACTTAAATTCACAATATATATATATATATTATTTTAGCCATTTTCTTAAAAAGTAGAATGTATAGCAATTATAAATACGATTCACAAATTTGAAATTATTAAGTACTTCTTATTTCTGTCACATTAAGGCGCCACTATGGGTCCCAGTGCGTCCGTCTATAGTTCATATCTGGTTTCTACTATTTACCTCCTGTGCTTAATAATATACAAACTATTAAAATGTAAGTTACTGCAAAACATATAGGTCTATCATTACGCCCAATTTAAAGTTTGTACTGGAAACGGTTTCGGCGAATATCATCAAGGTTCCGATTTTTCCGGTTTGGTACAATAGTCTAAATTGATTAAGTATCTTTGATGATGTAACAGAAAAAATAAATTGTAAAGTAGGGCGCATGCAGAAAATAAATACACATGTTATTTGCTATTATTCTTTTATTAAAAAAATTTTTTTACAACAAATAATTAATATTTTTAGTATAAACAGGAACTTTTATACAGGTGAATAATTTGAGAGATGCTATTTTGGTTACGGCCAAACTATTGACTTGATAAAAAAAATTGTTCAGATAAGAGTTGCAGCTACCACTGCTGGGAGCAATCAATTAATTGCAATAGTTGAGAGTTTTAGCACCTTTAGTTTTCGAGTTATGATACAAAATTATACTTTTTTAAATGCCACTATCTTTTCCCAAGTTTTTATCTTAGTTTTTATTTATTAGTTTTGTGACTGTATAAGTATAAAAACTGTATAAGTCAGCCAGTTACGCAAAGTTAGCGCCGCGAAATTTTTTTTTCTTTTTTGATGATTTTAATTGTTTTCTCTCTAATTATATAATATTAAACCAAAAAAGAATTTCGCGCTTCGATGGGGCAAATTTAAAAGTAATGGAAAAAAATATCTTGATGATTAAAAAACTTTGTTTTTATTGTTTTAATGCTAATTTATATGTCAAAATGTTTAAATAATATATATATATATATATATATATATATATATATATATATATATATATATATATATATATATATATATATATATATATATATATATAATGATAACTTATTATTGCTAAAAGATACAGCTAACAATAAGGCAATTTTATATTTGGAAAGGCCATTTAAAGGGCAATTTTTTAAGCTATCACACGTTAATTTAGAAGTTGATTTAAAAAAGAAAAAAAATCTTCATGGCGCCAACGTCGTGTAGCTAAGTCAGCCTCAATCCATATCGTTTATTACCCTGTTTATTGAAGAAATAAACAACAATTCAATCAGGTAGTTTACCTTTTAAAATAGGTAAATCGCGCCCCACTTTTAACGGTTTTAATATATTTGTTTTTCATAACAAAATAAATTTAAAAGATTAGCATTGAAAATAACTGCCACATTTTAATAATTCAACGTATATTCATTAGCTCACTGAAAATTATTTACCTATGTTTTTGATATTTTCACTTCAATAAATACTAAACTAAAGGTTTCAATTTTCTTTATAACAAAATAAATTTAAAAGATCAGCATTCAAAATAAATATTAATTTACTAATTTGACGTATCTCACAAGTTGAATGATAATATAATTAGCTCTTAAAATATGAGAAAAATCTTAAAATATGAGAACGCGATTGGCAGGTTTGATCAGGTAATTTTTTTTTTTAAATTTTATAACCCGTAGAACACAGTTAACCAAAATAGGTCTTTCATGAATTATTTTGTATATTTCGAAGAATAATATGGATGCCATTTAATATTCTTAACAAATTTAACAAAGTATATCAAACACCAGTATTGTGGTTAATAAAAAAAAAAAAAAATCGTAAATTTCTATATCGTTTAAATTCAGTCTCAACGTGTGTTTTCAAGCATACTTTAATTAATTCTTAAATAACTTTTAAATATAGATTTCTATTTAAAAAAATATGTTTGCATTTTAACAGCTCGAAAACTCAGTGATAGCTAAAAGTTTTTGGCTAAGTCTCTCTCAACTTTCAAATTGTTCACCTTGTAATAATATAAATTAACTAAATTTTGAAAACTCTTTTATAAAAAGATGAAAAATAAATTACTATAAAATTCTAATTTTTTGGAATGCTACATATCTATTCAAAAACTCGAGTCTTCAAATAACATCTGAAAATAAGACACATTAAAAAAAAAATATATTAAAAATAATTTTAACAAAATGAATGATTTATAATTTAATAATAATATTAACAAAATGAATGAAGTTAACAAAATGAACTTTTTAAACAATTTTATTATAGAAATATAATATCAGATATTCATTTAGAATCCTCAAATTCTTTCAGTTATTCTATTTTTCTTAATTCTGAAATTTCTAATGAAACAAAGGCACTTTAATACTGATTTTATTTGAACGTATAAAGTTCATTTATATCTGTAAAAGTTAAAAAATAATGATTTTTAGATGATTGAAAATTAAGTGATATATAAAAATATATCACTTGTGGAAAGTATATAAGTCTCGCTTTGAAAACAGTGGGTAGATCTCACCCATATAATTAATATTTGCCAATACATTTTCTGTTTTCAAAAAAAGCAACATACAATAAATAGTCACTAAAAATAAAACATGTTTACAAAATTTAAATTGTTTTATTTCTAGTTGAATTCGAATCTGAATTTTAAAATGTCAACAAAATTATTTTGTACCTTTGGTACTAAAAATGTGTATGCATAATTTAGTCAGGGCCGTACTTGGAAAAATTTGGAAACATCGTGGAGACAGTTCATTTACAATTTTCTCAAACTGTTAATTTCGAAAAAATTGCTGTGGTTTTAATGTCTACAGAGTGCTATGATTCACCTTACGGATGATCGATATTCATCAATGGTAGAAAAACATGTATGTTACAAAATGGACACATCGATGTTACAAAAATAATATTGAAACATCGATATTAATCTAAGCTATCCAGTAGTTAAAAAGTCCTGTAGCTGATTTAAAACAAGATCCATTACTTTTATGGCAAGTTCTAGGATCCACTTATCCAAACTTGAAAAAAATTGCCATTAAATATTTGTGTTTCACAACAACTTCAGAGAGACTTTTTTCAAAAGCTGGGCAGCATTTGTATCAACAAAGGAACAGATTAAAGGGGAAACTTCTAACAAAGTGACTTTTTTTGCAAAGTGTACCAAATAAATACTGGCAATGTTAATTTTTAATAAATAAAATAATAGATTATAATTGGTTGTTTATTTTACTATATAAACATCGATGTTTTTCTTTCGATATATATCGTATATCGATACTCTTGAATCGATGTTAACATCGATGTTTTTCTAATATCGATCATCCCTAATTCACCCCTGCAAACGACGAGAGTTATTTACTTTCCACCCTGTATACATACCTCAGAAGCGGATGTTGTTCGATGACACAGCTGTATAGGATTTCCTCGTCTTACATACGGGAAAGCACGTCGCCGATACATATAATAAATCACCGATGTAATCACTAGTATCGTTAAAACAGATAATACAATTAGCGTCGTTTGTAATGACGAGCTGCTACTTGCCTTTTCGATAGTTTCAATAACAATGGAACTATTTCTAGTATAAATTAATGTATTTTCTAAACCTAACAAGTAACAAGTCTCACGTAAATGCCAATTAAATGAAATTCCACAATCGAATTCCTAAAAAAAAAAAAAAGAAATTATTACACCTATGGTCGTCAAAAGGTTAACATTAAATACGATGAGGTATGTTTCAACAAACACTCGAATTAATTCTCGTTTCAATGAGCATGCGCATAGTTGATTTTACTGTTCCAACTAGACAGAATTGTAATTCCCGTTGACACACAATTTGACATTGCTTGTTCCAACAAGTATTTAAATCTACCGCTGAACTCACGCGAATTTATTTTTAAAATTCTTGCTTCACAGTAAGTATTTCAAATGCTAGACATGCGCATTAACAAAAATTTAATTTTTTACCTGATAATTTAAAAATTTAAATTGTTCTGTCCAAAGACAAATTTCAAATTTTTGATTTTATTTAATTGCTATAATAGGTATATTTTTTTTTTTTTTTTAAATTAGCAAACAGGTATATTTTAATTATTTATTTTATAAATATTTATATTATTTTAGTAAGTAATAAAGTAAAATACGGAGTAAAGCAAAAAAAAAAAAAATCGTACTTTTTATTTAACCCTTTCGCTACTAGTGGTACTTACAAGTCCAGTTTTTTTCTGCACGAAAAATACCAGAAATATGTACTGTTTAAATTTTCCTTGAAGTCGTACATTATTGGGATTTAAATACATCATTTTATCTATATCATAAGTTAAATACGAGAAAAAATTTAATTTATGGGAAAAAAAAATTTTGGACTCCAAAGTACCACTAGAGTAAATAAACACGATAGTTTTTCCGAATTTAGTTTATTTATATTAATGTTTAACATTTAATTTTTCATTAATCTAAATTATAAAAATTAAATAATAGAACAAACATTTTACCTAGCAAAAAATACCACTTCATTTTCTTAATTGTGACAATTTTTTTGAGCTTAATTACTCATTTTCAAATAAAATTGTTCTGTTATTTACAAATATGGAATACCATAAAGTAATGCTCAAATCAGTGAATATTATATAAATTAATTCAGTAGAACTCAAAGGAAAAAAAATTATTTTACATGATAATGTAGAAAACGGTTTTTTCTTTATTACAACAGAAATATACTTCATATGCTACACATTTAGAAAATGATATTGAGTAGAGACCTAATGCACGGCAAATTTCGCATCTTCCTCTCAAATTATCAAATATCAAACTTTTTGACATCGGACGCCTCTATTATATTAACATGCTGTGATACTGAATAAACATATTTTTTAGTCGGATAAAGGTTTTCTAAAGTAAGTCATTGTTGTCTATCTCTAAAATACAATTTCGGTTTCACATTGTTAAAAGCAATAAAAATTGGTGTATAAAACACTTACAAGTAAAGGTCCCGAGGCCGGACCTATCGATTTTGATGAAACTTAAATATGTTGTAGAACACTAAAAACTAAGGGACACGTATTTTTTTTTATCTGCGGAAAAACGGTTTGAAGGGGTGAAATCGCCCTCCAAAAATTGGGGTAAAAATTTAATTTTTCAAATATCTCGAAAACAGTAAGAGATAGAGCAAAAGTTTAAATTGGCGATATTACTCTTTTTTAAAGAGCTATCTATTGATATGCAATTTGTTCAAATTACATCAGCAGGGGTGGTTGGGGGTTAAAATTTGAGGGTTAATTTTACAAAAAGGGGGTGAAAAATAAACAATATAAAAATTTTGTTTACAGATTTGAAATCTACGTCAAAAAATCTAATTGACCTGTTTTTGCTCAATATCCTAATATTAAGTCTAGGGGTAGTTAACTAGAGGGTGACTATGTCGAATAATCGTACTATTTGGGTATTTCAAGAAGTTCTTCTTCATGGAAAATAGCTTAGGACAATTAAAATAACGTAGAAATGAAATTCTCGAATTCAAAATTGAGTTTGAGTAACATTGGAGAGGGGGTGAGTCACCCTCTTAAATTACATACTAGTTTATATACACTAATTTTTTTAATTTAACACACTAATAGTGGGTAAAATAATGTCACAATAAGTGGTTCTGAAGTTGGACTATCATATGTAAGGTCTTTATTAGGTTTGTTTTTTAATGGATATTATACTTTTCCCTATCGAAAATTATTGATACCGAAAATTACATAACCTAACCTAAAATAACGAAACCTAATAAAAACCTTACATACGATAGTCTAACTTCAGAACCATCTATTGTGACATTATTACCCCCTGTCAGTGTGTTAATTGCAAAAATTAGTGTATGTAAACTAGTATGTAATTCAAGAGGGTGACTCACCCCCTCTCCAATGTTGCTTAAAATCAATTTTGAATTCGAGAATTTCATTTTAGTCCAACTTCAGAAAAACTTATTGTGACATTATTTTACCCACTATCAGTGTGTTAATAGCAAAAATTAGTTTATATAAACTAGTATGTAATTTAAGAGGGTGACTCACCCCCTCTCCAATGTTGCTCAAACTCAATTTTGAATTCCAGAATTTCATTTCTACGTTATTCTAATTGTCTTAAGCTATTTTCCACGAAGAAGAACTTCTTGAAATACCCAAATTGTACGACTATTCGACATAGTCACCCTCTAGTTAACTACCCCTAGACTTAATATTAGTACATTGAGCAAAAATAGGTCAATTAGATTTTTTGACGTAGATTTCAAATCTGTAAACAAAATTTTTATATTGTTTATTTTTCACCCCCTTTTTGCAAAATTAACCCCCAAATTTTAACCCCCAACCACCCCTGTTGATGTAATATGAACAAATTGCATATCAATAGATAGCTCTTTAAAAAAGAGCAATATCGCCAATTTAAACTTTTGCTCTATCTCTTACTGTTTTCGAGATATTTGAAAAATTAAATTTTTACCCCAATTTTTGAAGGGCGATTTCACCCCTTCAAACCGTTTTTCCGCAGATAAAAAAAAATACGTGTCCCTTATTTTTTAGTGTTCTACAATATATTTAAGTTTCATCGAAATCGATAGGTCCGGCCTCGGGACCTTTACTTGTTAGTGGTACTTACCAGTCCACTTCGTATTTTTGTTAAAATTTTAAAAATTAAGTTGTCAATTTTGTTACTCTTGATATACTTAAAAATAACAAACCATATTTTAACAGAATAACACAAAAAACGGCAACAATATCGCCAAATTATCAAATAATAACAATTAAAAAAACGTTAGTACAGTAACTTTTTTACACTTGTGCCCCTAACAAGTTTGAATTTTATTTATGTGTAGCTAGTACATACAATACTATTAAAAATTTCAGAAATAATATGTTAAATGATTCTACTTTTAAGTGTTTAAAAGTTTTTTGTATAAAATCTAATAGATATATTTTAAATATGTTAATAAAGTTACTGGTACTTGTAAGTACCACTAGTAGTCTACCGACAAAATACATTCGGTAGTTAAGGGGTTAAAAATTAAATTGACGTATTTTAAAGTACATCATAATTTTTTAGTGGATATCTTATTTGTAAATATTCTTCATAGTATGAAAGGTATAGAATACATAACTCAAGTCTTCAGACATCTTTTGAAATTCCTAAGAATTAATATAAACGTTAAATACCAAACTGAAGTTCTGAATTGAATCTTACTTGACCTTCAAATGACATTATCGAATTTAAAATACTGGCCCGTGTTCGATTCGTGGTATAAAAAATTCTCGCGCATGTGCACTATTAAACCGCGCAAATAAAAATTCAAATTATTTGACGTTTACTACCATATTTGGAAACTTGTAGACGTTATATATTTAAATTTTTGCTAATATGTTCGCGCGGTTTAGTAATGCACATGCGCAAATGCACTGGAATTTTTTATACCACAAATCGAACACGAGGCTCGAATTGGAAATTCTAGTGTTTGTTGGAACATACCTATGTTGTTTGAATAAACAGAGGGAGTGCGGGTATACTATATACAATTTATATGAAAATGAAGCCCTTAAAGTGTTGACAAATATGGCGGTTAAACATGGTTGTTGGATTTAAATATTTTCTATATTTATTTACTGATATTATATTTGTTGTTCTAAATATTGTCAGAATATTTATTAACACTATAAAACCCGAGCACTTTCACAATAAACTTCCCTGGAAGCCAGCAATATTTTTAAAGAAACTTTATATAAACAATTACATAAAATGATCAACAAGTTACTTTTATGTAACTGTTTATTTAATATTTTTTATAAAAACGAAGAGAATAGTGTGTGTGTTGGTGTTTGTGTGAGTACACATCGATGTGGTAACATCGCGCACATACATAATGCGTAATTAATTAATCATTGATCGCGATCGGCCTCTGCGGTTGTTTTGATTATTTTCGGATGCCGAAGCCGTGGGACTGAGTGTTAATAAATAGCAAGGAGCCAAACTACAGTATAATAGTTAGTATCCCGCTTGTCACCAAAATTTTACGTCACAAAAATGGGAGGAGCTTCTATGGTTATATACATATTTAGAGTTTGTGTCTGTATGTGTGGTATAGTTCATGTTCGTGTGTGTGAGCTCGGTAGCCGGAGGGAGATGATACGTATATCCATCATACATCGCATACATCATACATACAATCTCGACAATGGGTCTGGTGTAATATGTATGTACTCTAAGCGCTACGTATTCATGTATTACATTGTTGCAACCAGAGAACAAAGAGAACGAACATTACTGTGTCTATACTAGGGAAACGAGCGTAACCACAAAGGATAGAAAATAAACCCCCACTATGTTATATCTGTACACGCGGAGTTGTGTCTGTTAGTCCGTTTGATGTTGTGTGTATTAGTGTCTTGCATTCATACATACATAATATGTACGTGGTGGTGGTAGGTATGATGTACGTATACCACATACATATACCGTCTTAATACGAGAGGTAACAATATAACAACAATTGAAACATACCCATTGAGTGCTGGCGAATGAATGAGGACTAAGCAGCCTAAGGGTCCGTCTACACGATAACGATTTGCCTGCACGTTCAGTTTGCGCAAACTAGTTTGTGCAAAAACACGGAACATGGTACGATGGCTACACGTTTCAGTATGTTTGCGCAAACCTCAGTTTGTTTTCAGGGTAGTTGCGGTATGTATCAACGGTATCAACTGTCAAATGTATTTAAATTAGTTAAAATGGAGGCAAGTGAAGAAATATTTTTATTACAAGCTTTATTATTCTGCTTGTTGATTAAAAAGAAGGAATTTAATCGACGGCCAAGATCGAAATGGTGCAAAAAATGGTTGCTAAATAGAAAGATGCACTCTCACGTTAATTTAATTAACGATTTAAGGGATGATCCAAATGATTGGCGTAATTATCTTAAAATGGATGAGACAGCATATACTGAATTATTACATTTGGTGACACCTCTAATTAGGGAAAAAAACACTTTATTTTATAACTCGAGTTGCAATGTCACTTGAGTTAAATTTGTCACTCAACTTGCAGTTCTCTTAAGTCAAACTTTTCTGACTCAAGTTGTGTACTACTATCTTTAATACACGTCGATAAGAAATGTTTTTGTATTTTGAGTAGATGATTTTCATAATTTTATTTAGAAGTTGCAGTCGTAGCGTCGTCAAGGTTTGAATACGTTAAGGCCGAATTAAATTTTACAATATTTTTAAGTAACAATATTAATTTAAGTTTCATTTTCATATCACGCAAACTTGACAAAATTTTCTCAAAAGACTACCTTTCTTAACTTCTTTTTTTTTTTAATTGATGTAAAATAATGATATAGTTATAACGATATATAATAATCTAAATAATAATAAAAAGATTTATAGAATAAATTTCAAGTAAAAAAAGCATTTTGCATTTTATAATCCATTTTAAATAACAATTTTCCATTTTCAATTTTAAATATGTTCAGCAAAACCATTTTCCATTTTGTATTTTAAATGCAATTTTGGAAACCATTTTCCATTTTCTATTTTCAATAGTTTCTATGAACCATTTTTCCCAGCCCTGGTTTTGAAACCGTTAAAAAACCAGTAAAAACCACCAGCTTTTCATCGACAAGCAAAAAAAAATCCTTTTCACTTTTCGACAACAAAAAAATTTTTAATCACACAGAATAAAAATTTTTATAAATTAATTTTTATGATTTTTAATCACAACAAAATAGAAAAATAGAACAATAGCTCCTTCAGCTTGTACACATTGTACATGCGGTACAAGTGGTACATATTGTACATGTGGTATATCTTGTACATGCGGTACATGTGGTACATCTTGTATATGCGGTACATGTACCTCTTTTCAGATAAAATTGATCATGAGTTTTCCTTAAAAAATTAAATAATTCTTATATGCGAAACAAATCGATCTTCTATTCTTTTCTAAAAATAAACTGCAAATTTAAAAATTACATAAATGCAATAATAAAAGAGATAAAGCCAAGAAAACGGAAATTATTTGAATTCAAAGTTACGAAGCATGGTTAAATTTAACTGAAATAGACCATATCTACACACGCAACCAGAACCATGCATACAAAAGTTTACACAAGTAAAATCTTCAGCAGTGCGACGTTTACGCAAGCCTCACCAATGGGTTCGTACGTGATACCGTTTTCCCGTCCATACTGTACATGCTTACTTGCACAAACTGGTTTGCACAAGTAAGTCGGTGATGGTTGTCCACACGACACAAGCTTTACCACCAACTTACTTGCGCAAACCAGGTTTGTGCAAGTAAGTCGCTACGTTTTTTCCCGTCCATACGTACATGTTTACTTGCACAAACTGGTTTGCGCAAGTAAGTCGGTGGTAAAGCTTGTGTCGTGTGGACGGACCCCAAGATGCACATAAAAGCACATAAGTGATTGCAGAAAAGAGATAGATGTATTCGTTCTATTTGTTCTGTGGTTGCAACAATCAATGTCCGAACCGAACCAAGCTGTCCGGACGACTGAACCACCTAAGCTGTGACTGTGGCCTACAACAAGCTCCAAGGAAGCTACACTTTTCTTATATTAGTTAGTTTCTAGTAGTTCATTGATAAATAGTCTCAAATTACAATAAAAATTACATGAAAATTAAAAAATATTCATTACCACCGACCCTGAGTAGGTTATAAAAGGTGTTAACAAATATGGCGATTTTGCTTCAAAAATAAATAAAGTGTACTCCATCTATTGTATGGTACATAATATATTTTAATATCAGTGAATGAAAAGTAACAAAGTAAACGATTTATTTTTCTTAATAAAGATTTTCACAAAGTAAACATTCGAATATTACATCTTAAATTATCACAATATTTATCATTTCCAGAGAATTACAAATCTACTGAATTAATAAAAACAAAATGAAATTACTTAAACGAAACAAACACAAAATTATCGAAAAACCAGCAAATACTATTTAATATTAACAATCAATAAGCATCTCTGGAATGGAAACTTTCAATTCCGTTGACTTCCGGAACACCAGACGTTTCGCGAGAGCTCTTGGCGGGACGGCTTAAATTTTCTTCAGAAACAGGACGTGCGGAAAAATTCGGGACGGCTGGCAAATGTATACATCGACTTTTCATCCAATTATTATTTTATTATTATATTCTTGTGATTATTTATTTTTTTTTTTAAACATGCAATCTTTTGATGTGTGTCTTCAAAGTGGCCAACTGAGTAAATGTTTTAAAACATACATCACATTTGAATGGTTTTTCTCCTGTATGTATTATTTTATCTGTTTTTAAACTATTTGACTGTGAAAATGTTTTAAAACATATATCACATTTGAATGATTTCTCTCCGGTATGTATTATTTTATGTCTCCGTAAAGCAGATGGATCAGAAAATGTTTTAAAACATGTTTCACATTTAAATGGTTTCTCTCCTGTATGTGTTCTTTCATGTGTCTGCAAATTTCCTAACTGAGAAAATGTTTTAAAACATGTGTTACATTTGAATGGTTTCTCTCCCGTATGTGTTCTTTTATGATCCTTCAAAATACTTGACCGAGAAAATATTTTAAAACATATATCACATTTGAATAGTTTTTCTCCTGTATGTATTTGTTGATGTCTTTTCAAAATACTACACTGAGAAAATGTTTTAAAGCATATATCACATTTGAATGGTTTCTCTCCTGTATGTGTTCTTTTATGATCCTTCAAAATACTTGACCGAGAAAATATTTTAAAACATATATCACATTTGAATAGTTTTTCTCCTGTATGTATTTGTTGATGTCTTTTCAAAATACTACACTGAGAAAATGTTTTAAAGCATATATCACATTTAAATGGTTTTTCTCCTGTATGTGTTCTTTCATGTGTCTGTAAATTTCCTAAATGAGAAAATGTTTTAAAACATGTGTTACATTTGAATGGTTTCTCTCCTGTGTGTGTTCTTTCATGAGTTTTTAAATTACCCGATGTAGAAAATATTTTAAAACATGTGTTACATTTAAATGGTTTTTCTCTTGTATGTGTCCTTTCATGTTTTTTTAAATTACCTGACTGAGAAAATGTTTTATTACATATATCACATTTAAATGGTTTTTCTCCCGTGTGTATTGTTTCATGTGTTTTTAAATTACCCGATTTAGAAAATGTTTTAAAGCATACATTACATTTGAACTGTTTTTTTCCTGTATGTATATTTTGATGTGTGTGCTCAGCTACACTCTGTGCGTTACATATTTCTGACGGTTCACCAAATAAATCGCTATTTTCCGTTAACATATCCTCTTCGTCATCTTCTAATTTAATTTCTGTATGTAGACTTTTTAAATTTATTAAATCATCACTATTATTACTTTCTTTTAATTCTAATTTGATTTCATTTTCATTATGCAAAGAATCAAACAATTCCGTTTTTGCTGTATTTGAAAATGAGTTGTCTTCATTTTGTAAATTTTCCTCTTCTTTTATTTTAACAGTAAATGTTTCGGTAATTGTAGAACCATTATTTTCCATTTTATTTTTTCGAAAATTCAATTGTTTCCACAATTTTGACAAATTTTTTGACAATTTAATTCCTAATAGTTTAAGTTGGTAGCATGTTGATAATCATAAAAATAGAATGACACTAGTAGACCGAGCGTTGACCGTCAAAAGTCTTACGTCATAAAACACAAGAAAATTTCTGTTAGAAAATTAAAGATTAGCAAAAAAGTAACACAATGCACTAGGGTTGCCTAATCCAATCTGGGCAATAAGGTCAAAAATTTAACAGTTTTATCAAGCTTTGACAGTTTTCTTAATTTATGAAATACAAAGGAAAAATAATCAAAAATGTAGTAGATTACTATAGCAATTATTCAATTTAATTGATTTAAAAAAAAAAATAAAAATACAATTCAGTAATTTATTTTTTTACCTATAACTACATACAGATAAATATTTTTATATCTTTGATTTCCTTATGATTTTATAGTCACAATAGATTTGTATATAGGAATGTAAATATATATACAAAATGATTCACACCAACAGTTGATTAAAATTTTACAGTATATACGAATAATTATAGCACATTTTTCAAATTTTATTTCTACGGGTTTTCATAATGAATAAATGAAATTTGATGAAACGCTTTTATTAGTTGACATTCTGAAGCCTATACGTCTGTTGACTAATAACAACCTGTCCGTCGTACCGCAATTGCATCAACTTATCGTACAGAACGCGGTGTGGCTTTTTTAAATGATCACGTCGCATTGTGGTCAAATCTTATAAAAGCCACGACGCGAATTTCGCGTTGTGGTCTTTTTGAGTTAGCCACAACACGTTGTGGCTGTTTTTATAAGTGCCACAACACGAATTTTGCGTTGTGGATGATTTTAAATGACCACAACGCGTTGTGGTCGTTTTTTTTCGCTCAATGACCGATTTCGATTTTTGAGCGTAATATATATATTTACATTCCTATATACAAACCTATAGGATAACCATAAGGATATCAAAGATGTAAAAATATTTATCTGTATGTAGTTATAGGTAAAAAAATAAATTACTGAATTGTATTTTTATTTTTTTTTTTAAATCAATTAAATTGAATAATTGCTATAGTAATCTACTACATTTTTGATTATTTTTCCTTTGTATTTCATAAATTAAGAAAACTGTCAAAGCTTGATAAAACTGTTAAATTTTTGACCTTATTGCCCAGTTTGGATTAGGCAACCCTAGTGCATTGTGTTACTTTTTTGCTAATCTTTAATTTTCTAACAGAAATTTTCTTGTGTTTTATGACGTAAATAAACCAGCGTTGACGGTCAACGCTCGGTCTATAGACAACACTGTCTACCCTGTCTACGTTCGAGCAGAAAAAATTCTTTAAAGCGCTTTAAAGCAAAATGGCGATTTACTAAGAATAACAAAGCACCAAAAAGCAAAATGTCGTCGTAGATATTTAAACAAAATAACCTCAATAAGAGTCATTCATAGGAAAATTCGTTATTTCTTTTATATTTTTCACAATATGAATAACATTATTACGTCATATTATTGAAGAATCATCAGAGTAAACAACAATATGGCAGAATTTTGTAATTTATCGCAGTAAAATTTAAATTTGGTGTAAGACAGAACTACGTGTCACTTGATTTTTGTCCTGGCAGAAAATTAGTCAGCAATATGAAGCGGTTTGAATCGTTTAAAGAATTTTTTTTCTGCTCGAACACAGCTGCTGATAAAGACAAAAACGACAAAAATGACTGAAAATATTGAAAACTGTTATATAAAACAATTTTTATTAAAACGCCAACTATTGGTATTACTTTAAAATAATTCATTTTATTTATGTACCTGGACCAACAGAGGGCATTATAATCGATACATTTTTTTTTAAAAATCAAATTTATATTGAAGCGTCTTATCTATATAATTTGTTAGAGTGTATTATCGGTTTATCTATGCTGGCGCCACTAGGGTCGCTACTTAAATTCCGGTTAGCTAACATAACTATGGAAATAAAATCAGAAAATTATTTTCAGAATAAGTAGATCATAAATTTAAAAATTAGTTACTATAGTTTTTAAAGTAAATAATTTTGCATAATTATTATAGTCCGGGAGGCGACTGTAAGAATGTGCCCCGATAAGCGGTACGTTTGAAACTTATTTTTTTAAATACTATCAACTATTGCCAAAACAAAACCGCAACCGTGCCTCACTTTAGTGGGCACATTTAGATTGTATAATTCTTTGAAAGAAAAAAATTTTGACTTCGAACTCACCCATTCCGTCCCACCTTGGAATTAATTTCAAAATTTTCTATTCATCGAGTAGAACAAAGTAATGTACGTTTGCCTCGACGCTGCCGGCGGTAACGCGGTGGCACAGATTTTTAATTGAATTTTTTTTGGCCACCAACGTCACCAATTCCGACTCACATAAAACTTTTACCAAATGAAAGTTTAAACAATATTATACTAAAAAAAAAAAAATAAGTGCCTCGTCGATCTCGGTTCAAAATACCCGGCAGGGCGCTTCAAAGTTTTCAATTTAATTCTTCAATCTTCAAAGCTTCAAATTAATTTTTTCAAACGATTTTCGGCATTACTTTTAAAAATTAAAATTATATAGTACATGCATAATACATACCCTGACGGAAAAAAATCTATGAAAAAAATTATGACAAATTATGAAAAATTGTGAAAAACATCCAAATTTGGACACTTTTATGATCATAATTCATTATCATATTTTTTCAGAAGAATTCAACGTTTGTCAGAAATTATCGTTAAAAAACAAAGACTTTAATCGATTTTTAGACATTCAGATGTAATAAATATTCATATTTTTTCATAGTTATTCATAACTCATAATCATAATATTTTAGAATAATGCATACAGTCGGACTCATGTATTTTCAACTCATGTATTTTCAACACCATCTATTTTCAACTGATTTTACTCACGTATTTTCAAGTTTTTGGTCCCCACTTCTCACGCAATACTTTAATACAGAAAAATAACTGTCAGATTAACTGATCGACCACTAGTGGTTTTATCCTATAATCCTACAATATATGATTTTATTTCATTTGCAATTCCTAAAAAAATGATTTTACTACAAGTTTATTACACTTTTTTCATGTTTCACTTTTTTGTTTATCATAATATGTTACTTGACATTCTGTCATTTTAAGGTTATTCACTGGGGAAGTACACGTGACTACTGTTATTGTGTAAAGATTTACGCGGGCTTTTTGTGATTGGTTCTATGTCTGTCAAGTGGTTCTATGATTGCCACGGAGTGAGGATGAAGGAGAAGTTGAAAATACATGAGCGGATTAGTCCCGACAGGTTGAAAATACATGAGTTTGACTGTAACTTTTCATTAAAGCCATGGTCATTTTGTATGACTTTCTATGAAAAAATATGATTTTTTAATAATTTACTGTTTCATAGAGTTTCTTAACTTTTTTTTAGAATTTATCATAGTTTTTCATAAATTTTTTTCCGCCAGGGTAAATATGCGTATTTTAAAATAGTTTCCCAAAATTAGTCAAATTCTCCATTTCTTCAAGTTCCTACTTTATATAGTGGGGCTAAAATATAAAAGTAAAAAAACGGCTTCCTTCAGTTTACTCATTCTCTGATATTTTAAAATTCACAAAATTTTTTAAATTTATGTTCAATCATTTTCTGATTAATAAAAAAGATTTAAATTGAGAGTTGCAACGTCAGACCTATTACAGTTAAAGAATTTTATTCATCATGTTTTTCTTTTATTGCATAGTAACAAAAATTATAAATAGTCAATTTTTATTTTTTGTTGAAAAAACAAAACAAGAACAATAAAATATTTTGTTCAAGTAAAATGTGCTCGTCTTATTTTTCGTTATAAATTCTTTATTTCTCTAAAAATTATAAAAGGTTATGGGCCCAGTTTAGTGATGAGCAAAATTAGTCTTGGTTTTGCAGTCTTGTCTTGGTCTTGCATTTTTTGCAAGACCAAGACCAAAACCAAGACTATGTATACCAAGACCAAGACCAAGACCAAGACTATAAGTATGACTGCAAGACCAATACCAAGACTCGCGTGAGCAAGACCAAGACAAAAGCAAGAAAAAAGCAAGACTCTTGCTAAACTATTTAAATAATTTGAAAGTATAATTAATACTGAAACTTTTTAAAGCAATATTAAAAATTGTTTTTTTTTTTAAAAATTCGAAGTTAATTAAATACTTGCAATTAAAAATATGTGATGCTGTCATAAATCAATATAATGCTTTCAACTACCTTCAAAATCTTTTGGTTGAATAGTAAGTATAATAACGGCGTTTAATAGGTTTTACGACTTTAAATAATAATAATAATAGATTTTACCACGTTTAATAGAAATTCATGTGGGACTAAGTAAAACCCTGAAAAAATTTCATCGAAATTAGTCGAATAGTTCCGAAGTTACGCATTGGAAGGTTTTACGAATACTCAGGTGGACAAAGGGGCAGCCACAAGACAAAATTTTTTTAGGAACCGTAAAGAGAAAAATTCTGATTTTTGAAAGAAAATATTTTTACCTCACAAAGATGATTATAATGTTTTCGTTATTTTGGTAGATTCAGAAACAAAATAATGGTTAGGCGAAATGGAATCGAAGATCATGTGTATAGTCAGTAAAAAGCCAGGAAACTAATTTATGATAGGTTGTTGACACCCTAAAATTTGAAACATAAACAGTTTAAATACAGTATGTAGAATAGAATATAAGAACGGTCAAGCAAGAAAACGTTAAAAAAAAAATATTTTTTTTTAAATTTACTTGTTTCTATTTTGTCTTACTGACATATATACAAATTACAAAATAAACCCATTTTCTATACTAATCCACAGAATAGGTAAAGGACCGATTAGACCAATTCGACCGTTGGACTCAAAAGCTATTAAATCAGAAAGTGAGTATATCGTATACCTTGACACAACACGTGACAAATTGGCCAAAACATGTATCAAATTTTGTTTATCCTAAATTAATATCTACTTGACTTTTATTGTTCAGAAATTATTACCTACTTGATTGTTTGGTTATGAGTGAAGTAGGATAATAAAATTTATTGGAGCTTAGACTGTCCGGTCGATCGTACCGGTGTGTCTACACATTAAGCGAATTTCGCACATATGTTAAACATTCCAACCAGAGCAGCACAAATGTGAAGGACATTTTATTATTTTATGATTATTTTTTTAAGTGACCCTTTACGATTATTCAATTTCTTTTTGTCACATAATATTTATTTTTTGTTACTGTAGGTCAATTTCAGTTTTTAATATATGGAGACATTCCATTGAAAAAAACTAGATTTATGGACAAACACTTTTTTTTAAATAAAAAAGAAAAATAACAAGCATATATACAATTTGACATAACTTTGATTGGAACTTCCGGAAATTAACTATTTTTAACTTTTAGCCTCATAAAATACAATTTCACATAGCAAGATAATGGGAGGTCGCCCTGGGAGATCGCCCTTCTCATCTTTAGATAAAGACGTCACTAAAAAAGGCATTAGTTCATTTTCTGATATATTCTCGACTTTCTGTGTATTACATATTGCAGAATATGTAATTCTAGATACTCTACCCATGCTCTAAATCAGTGCGATTTCGCAAAACCATTCAAATTATAATTTGATGACTATATAATTAAAAATACCCCTTGTTGCAGCATCCTATATAACATAGCGAATTCTCCGTTAAACAATTATTTTTTCTCGAAGATCCGTTAACATAGGATGCTGATTCTAAAAGCTATTTTATGGGATTTTTTACTCTTGCCACGGTGTAAAAAATTTTGAAATACTGGAATTTTAGTAAAAATTACTTTTTTAAGGATTTTCGAATTGAAGTATCTGGCTAGCGAACTCTTCCAAAATTTTTGGACTATCAAACTTTCCAAACTTTCAACGTAACCAAACTTCGTAAAAATAGGATATTTCGTTCGAGACTTAAATAAATAAATAAATATATATATATATATATATATATATATATATATATATATATATATATATATATATATATAAATATATATATATATATATATATATATATATATATATATATATATATATAAATATATATATATATATAAATATATATATATATATATATATATATATATATATATATATATATATATATATATATATATATATATATAAAATGTCTTAATAACTTTTTCACTTTTTTCCTGAATTATTATAATTTTAAGAGCGAAATTGTGGGTTATTATTACCCTTTTTCTTACCAAAAAATTAATGACCAGCAAAAAAGAAAAAATTCCAAATTTTGCCACCCTCTGGCCCCAAATTTGCGGCCCCTAAAATCTGCCGCTCTAAGTTCCAGGTTACTCGTCCTGCTGGTAAATTCACCACTGCATTATTGGGTTCTAGAAATCCCAAAACAAACTTCTAGCATAGAACCGGGCTTCACACTATGATGCGGTAAATTATTAAGTCGCACCATGACAGTGGCTGCGACAGCTGAATTTTCGATTCGAGAATTTGCTAATAAAAAAAGATGCAAGAAAGTGCAAGATTTTTTAGCAATACCAAGACCAAGACCAAGACTGCATTTTGCAAGACCAAGACCAAGACTCAACCCGCTCTAGCAAGACCAATACCAAGATTCTTAATGCAAGAACAAGACCAAGACCAAGATTTGGTAGTCTTGGTCTTGGTCTTGCATTTGCTCATCACTAGCCCAGTTACGTCTAAATAACACAGTAAATAATAGAGATTAAAGAAACATAAGAAGTATTGGTCAAAGAGAGAAAAAAAATTCATCAGGGTTGGGGGTTTATTTTTGTTTTGAATTGTGTAGTTGGTTGTTTTCTGGTTAAAAAAATAATACTTTCGAGTGTATTATTAGTTTAAACTGAGCTACGACTAAACACAATAGTTGGAACAAAATGGAGTTTTATAAGCACATTAAACCTTTAGCAGGTGAATCAGATTGGCCAGTTTGGAAACGAAAAATAAGAGATCTTTTAGATTATCATGAAGGTGCTCTAGATGTTATTGATGGAAAGTTGGTTAAACCAAAAGAACTCGAAGAAGGAGCTTCTGTTCGAAATCATTGAAATCCTGATGGTTCAATAGATAAGTATAAGGCAAGACTTGTTATAAAAGGTTTTAGTCAAAAATATGGTGTAGATTTCAGAGAAACATTCAGTCCAGTTGCAAAATTAAGCACGATACGAGCTATACTGAGTATTGCGGCGACAGAAAAATCGCATTTGATTCAGTTTGACGTATCAACAGCGTTTTTATATGGATACCTAGATGAAGACGTATACATGGAACAGCCAGAGGGCTATACTGATGGAACTAAAAAAGTATGTAAACTATTACGAAGTTTATATGGACTTAAACAAGCCCCAAGATGCTGGAATAAAAGATTTAGTACATATCTTAAACAAGCAGGGTTCAGGACAAGCGAAGCTGATCCTTGTCTTCATATTAGAGGAAGTCACAATAAGAAGTTAATGATAGCACTGTTTGTGGATGATGGGTTAGTAATGGTAAATGATCCAAAAGAAGCTGAATTCTTTATACAGGGATTAAAGAAAGAATTTAAAATTACCGTTAAACCAGCATCATATTTTCTTGGCTTTGAAATTAAACGTTTTAAAGATGGTTCAATTAAAATTTGTCAACAAGCGTACGCAAAAAAACTATTAGAGCGTTTTAATTTTAAAGAATGCAAACCTGTTTCAACTCCAATGGTCAAATTGGGAGATTCTATTGACGAAGCACAAGAAAGTGACAAACAGCATAATTTTCCTTATAGAGAAGCCGTGGGAGCTTTGATGTATCTTATGGTGGGAACCAGACCTGATCTAGCGTATAGTGTCAGTGTCTTATCAAGAACACTAGATTGTTCAACCATGCAAGATGTGGTGAAATTAAAGAGAGTATTTCGCTATATTACTGGTACATGTAATTTAGGAATATTGTTTAAGGCAAACGGCAGCCGCAAGTTGGACTGCTACAGTGATGCAGACTTTGGAGGCTGTAATAAGACTGGTCGCTCCACTTCTGGAGTTGTAGTGACATATGCAGGAGGAGCCGTGTCATGGCTCAGTCAGAGACAGCAACTGACTGCTACGTCAACAACTGAGGCGGAATTAGTAGCGGCGAATGAGTCAGTAAAATAAATCTTATGGCTGTCTAGATTGTTCGAAGATATGGGGTGCTCAAAACAAATGCCTATACTTCAGATTGACAATCAGGCAACAGTTCGTCTTTGCCACAACCCAGAGAACCATCATCGCACTAAGCATATAAAAATAAAGTATTTTTTATCAGAGAAAAAGTGTTAGATGGTACTCTTAAAGTTCAGTACATGCCGACCGAAGATCAGGTAGCTGACATCATGACTAAACCGCTACCAAGACCACGACTAATGAGTTTAAAAGATAAGTTAGGACTTTCTCAAAGTGTGTAAATAATTAACTTTATATTTATATGTAATAAAAGAAAAAAGGGAAAGTATTACAGTTAAAGAATTTTATTCATCATGTTTTTCTTTTATTGCATAGTAACAAAAATTATAAATAGTCAATTTTTATTTTTTGTTGAAAAAACAAAACAAGAACAATAAAATATTTTGTTCAAGTAAAATGTGCTCGTCTTATTTTTCGTTATAAATTCTTTATTTCTCTAAAAATTATAAAAAGACCAACTTTAAATAAGTTCACAAAATAATTCAACGTGTGATTTTAGTAAATAAAACACTTTACAAAATACCACTTTTATTGAATATAAAAGTGGTATTTTGTAAAGTGTTTTACTCACTAAAATCAAATATGGAATACCATAAAGTAACGCTCAAATCTATTAAATTTAATTCAATATGCGTTCAATTCAACCCACTTTGAAGGTTATAAAAGGTGTTAACAAATATGGCGATTTTGCTTCAAAAAAATAAATAAATAATGTATACTTCATCTATTGTATGGTACATAAATAAATAAATAATAAATAAAATATTTATTTTGCACTAAGATTTACAACAGAAGTTAAATAAATTTCTATAAAACCTTTTAATAGATGTTCCTTATATAACCATCTTAAAGATATAATCGTTTTAAAAAGTTGTTTTAAAGTTCATTGGTACATGTATGATAGAGATTATTTTTAATTTCTATAAGTAGGGAAAAATACTAAGTGCAAGATAAAAAAACCCAACTTTGTATACTATTTGATTTTTAATTATGACAAAATTTTATTTTTGTTTGTTAATTTCCATTCAATTACGTAATTTATTTGGTTACAACAATATGTGTTTGACTCTTTTATGTTTATATTTTTTATATTTGTTATGTAATTCTTGTAAGTTATAGTTGCCTGTGTTTTTAATTAAATCATTATCATGAGTTCTACATTTTTGAAAAAACTTTGTAGTTAGTTTTTTTAATAAATTCTTTAATGTAAGTCACTGCTAGCTCATTATGTATGACTCTGGATATGGTACATAATATATTTTAATATCAGTGAATGAAAAGTAACAAAGTAAACGATTTATTTTTCTTAATAAAGATTTTCACAAAGTAAACTTTCGAATATTACATCTTAAATTATCACAATATTTATCATTTCCAGAGAATTACAAATCTACTGAATTAATAAAAAAACAAAATGAAATTACTTAAACGAAACAAATACAAAATTATCGACAAATCAGCAAATACTTTTTAATATTAACAATCAATAAGCATCTTTCAAATGGAAACTTTCAATTCCGTTGACTTGACTCTTGGCAATAATTTTCTCCAGAAACGGGATCAATTTCGTTGACTTCCGAAACACCAGACGTTTCGCGAGAGCTCTTGGCGAGACGGCTTAAATTTTCTTCAGAAACAGGACATGCCGAAAAATTCGGGACGGCTGGCAAATGTATACATCGACTTTTCATCCAATTATTATTTTATTATTATATTCTTGTGATTATTTTTTTTTTTTTTAAACATGCAATCTTTTGATGTGTGTCTTCAAAGTGGCCAACTGAGTAAATGTTTTAAAACATACATCACATTTGAATGGTTTTTCTCCTGTATGTATTAATTTATGTGTTTTTAAACTATTTGACTGAGAAAATGTTTTAAAACATATATCACATTTGAATGATTTCTCTGCGGTATGTATTATTTTATGTCTCCGTAAAGCAGATGGATCACAAAATGTTTTAAAACATGTTTCACATTTAAATGGTTTTTCACCTGTATGTGTTCTTTCATGTGTCTGTAAATTTCCTAACTGAGAAAATGTTTTAAAACATGTGTTACATTTGAATGGTTTCTCTCCTGTATGTGTTCTTTTATGACCCTTCAAAATACTTGACCGAGAAAATATTTTAAAACATATATCACATTTGAATAGTTTTTCTCCTGTATGTATTTGTTGATGTCTTTTCAAAATACTTGACTGAGAAAATGTTTTAAAGCATATATTACATTTGAATGGTTTCTGTCCTGTATGTGTTCTTTCATGTGTTTTTAAATCACATGACTGAGAAAATGTGTTAAAACATATATTACATTTGAATGATTTCTCTCCGGTATGTATTATTTTATGTCTCCGTAAAGTAGATGGATCAGAAAATGTTTTAAAACATGTTTCACATTTAAATGGTTTTTCTCCTGTATGTGTTCTTTCATGTGTCTGTAAATTTCCTAACTGAGAAAATGTTTTAAAACATGTGTTACATTTGAATGGTTTCTCTCCTGTGTGTGTCCTTTCATGAGTTTTTAAATTACCCGACGTAGAAAATATTTTAAAACATGTGTTACATTTAAATGGTTTTTCTCCTGTATGTGTTCTTTGATGTAATTTCAAACTGTCCGAGGTATAAAATGTTTTAAAACATGTGTTACATTTGAACTGTTTTTTTCCTGTATGTATATTTTGATGTGTGTACTCAGCTACACTCTGTGCGTTACATATTTCTGACGGTTCACCAAATAAATCGCTGTTTTCCGTTAACATATCCTCTTCGTCATCTTCTAATTTAATTTCTGTATGTAGACTTTTAAAATTTATTAAATCATCACTATTATTACTTTCTTTTAATTCTAATTTGATTTCATTTTCATTATACAAAGAATCAAACAATTCCGTTTTTGTTGTATTTGAAAATGAGTTGTCTTCATTTTTTAAATTCTCCTCTTCTTTTATTTTAACAGTAAATGTTTCGGTAATTGTAGAACCGTTATTTTCCATTTTATTTTTATTTTTTTTTTCGAAAATTCAATTGTTTCCAGAATTTTGACAAATTTTTTGACAATTTAATTCCTAATAATTTAAGTTGGTAGCATGTTGATAATCATAAAAATAGAATGACACTAGACAACCTAGACAACATTGATAAAGACAAAAACGACAAAAATGACTGAAAATATTGAAAACTGTTATTTTAACTAAAACAATTTTTATTAAAACGCCAACTATTCTTATTACTTTAAAATAATTCATTTTATTTATGTACCTGGACCAACAGAGGGCATTATAATCGATACATTTTTTTTAAAAATCAAATTTATATTGAAGTGTCATCTATATAATTTATTAGAGTGTATTATCGGTTTATCTATGCTGGCGCCACTAGGGTCGCTACTTAAATTCCGGTTAGCTAACATCAAGTGGTCAGCGTAAGTCTAGAAAATTGTAACCAGTTGGGAGCCCAGCGGGAGCCCGACACGGCTTCAGACATCTAGTCAGTGGCTGACCGTCACCGAACACACAGTGCATTGTAAATACATTATTACACATTGTTGGTTGAACTGCACTCTTCTCTCTCTCTGGTAATACGTGTGTGTAGTCGTGTGTGTAAATACGCACACCATTACAAAACACGAAACCAATACCACTGCAAACTGTGTACCTACACGACAGAGTGGGAGAGATTTTACGTCACCCACTTGCGACAAGTGGAACAGTGTGATTTGGTTACTAGTTTGGCTCCTTGGCTAACATAACTATGGAAATTAATTTGAATTTAAAATCAAAAAATTATTTGCAGAATAAGTAGATCATAAATTTAAAAATTAGTTACTATAGTTTTTAAAGTAAATAATTTTGCATAATTATTATAGTCCGGGAGGCGACTGTAAGAATGTGCCCCGATAAGCGGTACGTTTGAAACTTATTTTTTTAAATACTATCAACTATTGCCAAAACAAAACCCTAACCGTGCCTCACTTTAGTGGGCACATTTAGATTGTATAATTTTTTGAAAGAAAAAAATTTTGACCTCGAACTCACCCATTCCGTCCCACCTTGGAATTAATTTCAAAATTTTCTATTCATCGAGTAGAACAAAGTAATGTACGTCTGCCTCGACGCTGCCGGCGGTAACGCGGTGGCACAGATTTTTAATTGAATTTTTTTTTTTGGCCACGAATGTCATCAATTCCGACTCACATAAAACTTTTACCAAATGAAAGTTTAAACAATATTATACTAAAAAAAAAAATAAGTGCCTCGTCGATCTCGGTTCAAAATACCCGGCAGGGCGCTTCAAAGTTTTCGAAATCCTAGGCTACTATAGGGACCGAGCTTGACGACAATATTGCCACCTGGTGTCAGATTTAGAGAAGCATTTTGGGCATGACATAGATATAAAATAACTAAGTATTTTTAAATATTTTGGATATCTTGTCTATAATGTTATTAAATGTCAAATTAAATATTTTTAATATTATAATATGTATGCTTGAAATGTCCTTGCTCATTAAATTATCAATTAATGCTATTAGTAGGATTAATATCAGTATGAACTTCATAATAAAATATTGTTGTATTAAAAGTTGTTCCAATTTTCTTAGTAAAAGTAAGTACAAACGTTTTGCTGATGTGACTGATGTTGGTATTGCAAAACTGCGGATTTAGAATTTGCAAAACTGCCCACAAACTGTACCATAACAGAATCAGAGAATTAACATAGCAGTATAATATCCCAGTAATAATAAAGTCATAATAGTAGTTGTCATACAGAAGAATGTTTCGAAGAATCTACCAATCCAAATTATGTGTAATTTAAGCAAATACAAATTTTAAAATTGCCATAATTATTCATATTATTGAGATTGTTTAAAAAATTACTCAACCAATGTTAATACAATTTTTATGGGATCACCTGAAGACCTTTATCTACTAACAAAAAAAAGGTGCATTTGGCCCAGTAATGTGGGAGAAATCAGTGTACATACATAAAAAAAACCAAAAAACATACGGATTGAAATGAAAACCTCCTCGTTTTTGGAACTGGTTAAAAATCAACAATTTATTTTTCTAGTTAACTACAGGAAAAATAAACAGTTTTTTTTTTTTAGTTACAGGACACCTGTTGCTATCCATAAAATATGACGTAATTGAAGCTAATGAATGTTTTCGCGCAAATTTTGAGAACAAATTAATTAATTTTTTCTAACGATTTTCTGCATTACTTTTAAAAATTAAAATTATATAGTACATGCATAATACATACCCTAACGGAAAAAAATCTATGAAAAAAATTATGACAAATTATGAAAAATTGTGAAAAACATCCAAATTTGGACACTTTTATGATCATAATTCATTATCATATTTTTTCAGAATAATTCAACGTTTGTCAGAAATTATCGTTAAAAAACAAAGATTTTAATAGATTTTTAGACATTCAGATGTAATAAATACTCATATTTTTTCATAGTTATTCATAACTTATAATATTTTAGAATAATGCATAACTTTTCATTAAAGCCATGGTCATTTTGTATGATTTTCTATGAAAAAAATATGATTTTTTAATAATTTACTGTTTCATAGAGGTTCTTAACTTTTTTTAGAATTTATCATAGTTTTTCATAAATTTTTTTCCGCCAGGGTAAATATGCGGAATTTAAAATAGTTTCCCAAAATTAGTCAAATTCTCCATTTCTTCAAGTTCCTACTTTATATAGTGGGGCTAAAATATAAAAGTAAAAAAACGGCTTCCTTCAGTTTACTCATTCTCTGATATTTTAAAATTCACAAAATTTTTTAAATTTATGTTCAATCATTTTCGTTGATTAATAAAAAAAGGTTTAAATTTGAGAGTTTCAACGTCAGATCAACTTTAAGTAAGTTCACGAAATAATTCAACATGTGATTTTAGTAAATAAAACACTTTACTTTACAAAATACCACTTTTATTGAATATAAAACTTATGTTTCGGTCAATATGACCATTCTCAAACGTGTTCACATGGTCATATTGACCGAAACATGCCATAAGAGTTTTATATCCAATAAAAGTGGTATTTTGTAGTGTTTTATTCACTAAAATCAAATATGGAATACCATAAAAGTAACGCTCAAATCTATTAAATTTAATTCAACATGCGTTCGACTTGACTGCAATTGAGAAATGATTCTAACTGCTTTGTTCTTACGTATAAATTAGTTCATTTTTGTTAAATTTATAAAAATCTTTAAAAAAAACCATTGTTCAATTTTAAATGAACAAATTGGCGGGAAAAACGACTTGGCGTAGTGACGTATGCAATGTCGTCACGATTTAACTCACAAGGGGAGTGCACAGCCTTGGGGTCGGCGACTTAGTTGAAAAATTTTCTGGTGATAGAGTACACCTAATATGTTAATATATTAAAATAATAGCGCGCACTATTTAGAAAAAACTCTAAAAAAAATTTTTAAAAAATTTTAATCGAACTGGTATTCTTAATAAACCTGTAGAAGATACCTCTGTATGACGTGTTCAGTAGACTAGTGGTAGCGAGTTATAATGGTCCTCCGTTCAGAACCAGCTGTAGTCAATGAAATTTTTTATCAATTTTTTTTTTTTTTTTTGATTATTTATTAACAAAAACCTTATTTATTTATAAAAATTATTATTTAAAAAATGTATTTGTACCAAATCTTTAAAATAAAGTTCGATTCCCAGCCGATCCAGTTTGGTAATTTTTCAAACACTATGTCAATTTTAATTAACATAATGAATTGGCCATTTGCCAAAGTACATCGAGTGTTCAAGTATCAGCCAAAGCTGGACATTGAGTGAACATATGAATATTGGTGTATGTTTAAATACGGATAAAAATTCGCCATACACTAATAATGTTTCACAGGCACTCGGTAACATTTGAAATTAAAAAGTATAAAAACTGCGTCTCGCATTAGAGAGAGGTTGTGTTTGATTGATTACTAAATTGGAGTGGCACTCGAACAAGTGATCGGTGGCCTAATTGGTAAGGCGCTTGGCTGGTAACCAAGAGATCCGGGTTCGATTCCCAGCCGATCCAGTTTGGTAATTTTTCAAACACTATGTCAATTTTAATTAACTTTCTACTTTGTTATCTTCTTCATTTATCATCACTGTAAGATTTTCATGAAGCCCTACAAGTATTAAATGCACTTTAAGAAAACAGTTTGACGTAACTTTAAAATTGTACCAAAAAACAAAACCATTTAGGGATAATACATAAAATTATTCAACATTTAAAACAAATTTTGAATACAGTCAAGTACCGTATTCAACCCACTTTGAAGGTTATAAAAGGTGTTAACAAATATGGCGATTTTGCTTCAAAAAAATAAATAAATAAATAATGTATACTCCATCTATTGTATGGTACATAATATATTTTAATATCAGTGAATGAAAAGTAACAAAGTAAACGATTTATTTTTCTTAATACAGATTTTCATTATGTAAACTTTCGAACAGTAAATATTTATCTATTTCAAAAAAATACAAATCTACCGAATTAATAAAACCTAGTTAAATGAAATTACTTAAACGAAACAAATACAAAATTATCGAAAAATCAGCAAATACTTTTTAATATTAACAATCAATAAGCATCTTTCAAATGGAAATTTTCAATTCCGTTGACTTGACTCTTGGCGGGACAGCATAAATTTTCTCCAGAAACGGGATGTGCCGAAAAATTCGATTTTTTTCTTAAAACATGCAATCTTTTGATGTGTGTCTTCAAAGTGGACGATCGACTAAATATTTTAAAGCATGTATTACATTTGAATGGTTTCTCGCCTGTATGTGTTGTTTCATGTTTTTTTTTTTTTTAAACCGTCTGAGTGAGAAAATGTTTTAAAACATAATCTCGCCTGTATGTGTTCTTTTATGTGATTTCAAACCGCTTGATTGGGAAAATGTTTTAAGACATGTGTTACATTTGAAGGATTTTTCTCCTGTGTGTACTCTTTCATGTAATTTTAAATTACTTGACTGAGAAAATGTTTTAAAACATATACTACACATGTATGGTTTTTCACCTGTATGTATTCGTTTATGTTTCTGTAAATCACCTGACTGAGAAAATGTTTTAAAACATGTGTTACATTTGAACTGTTTTTCGCCTGTATGTATTCTTTCATGTGTTTTTAAATGACTTGACTGAGAAAATGTTTTAAAACATATATCACATTTGAATGGTTTTTCTCCTGTATGTGTTATTTGATGTCTCTTTAAATGACTTGAATGAGAAAATGTTTTAAAACATGTGTTACATCTGAATGGTTTTTCGCCTGTATGTATTATTTCATGTCTTTTTAAATGACTTGACTGAGAAAATGTTTTACAACATATACTACATTTGAACTGTTTTTTTCCTGTATGTACATTTTGATGTGTGTGCTCAGCTACACTCTGTGCGTTACATATTTCTGACGGTTCACCAAATAAATCGCTGTTTTTCGTTAACATATCCTCCTCGTCATCTTTCAATTTAATTTCTGTATGTAGACTTTTCAAATTTATTAAATCATCACTATTATTACTTTCTTTTATATTTAATTCTAATTTGATTTCATTTTCATTATACAAAGAATCAAACAATTCCGTTTTTGTTGTATTTGAAAATGAGTTGTCTTCATTTTGTAAATTTTCCTCTTCTTTCATTTTAACAGAAAATGTTTCGGTAATTGTAGAACCTTTATCTTCCATTTTATTTTTATTATTTTTTGTTGAAAATTCAATTGTTTCCACAATTTTGACATTTAATTTCTAATAATTAAATTAAGTTGGTAGCACGTTGGTAATCATAAAAACCATTATAAAAATCAAGGGACCAAACTAGTATGTTTATCAGACTGTTCCACTTGTCGCCAGTAAGTGACGTTGCACAGCACACATGCAATCAAAACACATGATGTATGGACACGAATATGCGAATAGATTAGTACCAAGGGACCAAACTAGAATGTCTATCAAACTGTTCCACTTGTAGCCAGTAGGTGACGTAAAGTCTCTCCACTATGTTGTGTAGTTACACACTGTTTGCAATGGTGTTGGTTTGGTATTCGCACAGAATATTTAGAAACAAACATCGTATCTGTATACTAGCTTTCTCAATGTGGACAATAGCTTACGTCACAAATGACCTAATTTCCCACCACTGCAAACGCACGACATGTTACAACATAAATTTCGTATCAATGTATGCGTGTGATGTACGGTTGTATTTGTACCAACATCACATTCTGTCCGTGGAGGGAGACGACTGCAGTGTATATGTGTGCCAGTGAAGGGTACATGCATATTACTATACATGTATTCGCTTATTACAACAACAAACATAACTATGGAAATTAATTTGAATTTAATTAATTTTTTCTATGCCTATTAAGTATTAAAAGTACCATTTTACGCACGGGTAACTATGGTTTTTATATTTACTGATGTTACATTTGTTGTTATAAATATTTTTAGAATATTTATTAACTAGCCGTACCCGTGACGTTGTTCACGCGAAACGTTGAGTAGTTTCTTTTTCTAATTTGTAGTTTCTTGCAACACAAAATGCATTAAATTGTCTCCAAATTGACAACTGTGTATTTATTGTATTTTTCGGTACAAAATTAGCAACATTTTCCCAGAATAAAAAGTGTCTTAGATGTTGACCCAGGTAATAAGTTATCATCACACGAAATTTCATTAAAATTCGTCCAGTAGTTTTTGCGTGAACAGACAGACAGACAGACAGAAAGTTACAAGACTGTATATGCATGTATGCGAAACCACACCTGCGATCACTCACATACAGACAGATCACCGCACAAATACAAAGTAAACCCAGTGCACGTATATAACATATTTTCTATCCTTCACTGGTTACACTGGTTTCAGTAGTATATGCAGAGATAGATATGTTGTCTCTGGTCCTCTGTGGGTATCCAAATGTATCTCTCAAAAATTTTTGAAACTTTGGTGGATTGTAGATCATATTAAAACTAATCACGAGCCATATTTCGTTCGTGCCCATCGTGCCCATAGACGGTTTAAGGGAATGAAACTCACCCCTGAAAATTTGAGTTTTTTTCGATTTTCTTACATATCTTGGAAATGATACGAGCTTTGGTAGGGAAACTATATAATATATATAATATATTTGTAAATGATACTTAAAGATCTTTGTTTTGATACCAAAATTAAAGTTATATGTGTAAATAAAATAATTTTTAATAAATATATTTTACATCACACCAGTTTATTTCCTTTTGCTAAATATACCCTTTGCTAATATTAACGTGGGAACAATTTTAACTTTTTTATTTCATAATGAGCAAAAATATGGTCAAAGAATCTCGTATTTTAGTAATGAATTTTTACCTCTTAAAAATATACCTAATTTTGTATTATTAATTTATCAATTATTTCTTTATAATTGTATTGAAATGCGTATATTTCAACAGAATCACAATAATCAGTACGTTTGTCTGTTATTAACACTATGAGGCCCGAGCACTTTCATAGTAAACTTCCCCGGAAGCCGGCAATATTTAAAAAAACAAACAAATACCATAAAATGATTCAAACACTGAATAGATTCAACACAGTTCAACATGTATGTGTAAAACTGTAAACATACATACATACTGCATACATAATACACTGACATTCAAGTCAATTTTATTTAAAAATATAAATTATATTTTTTATGTATTTTTTGTTTATCTTGAAATTTTTATGCGTAGAAAACAAAAGAGTAGTATGTGTTGGTAATGGTATGTTGTATTTATGTAAGTAGGAACACATCCGTGTGATGGAATGATGATAAACATCGCAAACATAATGCGTAACCAACTAATCAATTAATCATTGATCGCGATCGGCCTCTGGGGATGTTTTTTTTGGTTTCGGATGCCGAATCCTTGGGACTGAAAGTGTTAATATTATTTTTATTAAAAAAGTGTATGATTACACGTGTTGAATCATTTCGTGAATTTATTTATAATTTTTTTTTTTTTAAATTCTTTAAAAATATTGCCGGCCCCCGGGGAATTTTACTGTGAAAGTGCCCGAACTGTATTAAAAACATTGTACAAATCCATTTCACTTTTCTACATTTTCATAAAATGATTTCTTACAGAAATAATAATAATTTAGTTCTTTTTGAAATTTTTTTATATAAATATAAATATATCGACAAATCAATCTGTTTATACGAAATAATTCAACCAATTCAAGTAAATAGGGTAAACACTCCTGGTCTTTGACATATAATTCCATGAATTTGTTTACACTAAAAATCAGGATAATTTATGATGAAATAATTCAATTTTTTTTCATAAAGAGAAAAGTTTATTCTTATAAAACATAGGTAATGTTACATAACACAACATACAAGTTAGTTTTAAACAAAAACAAACAGAAAAATACCAATTTAAAATGAACTCAAAAATAAATATATACCCCATTTCAAATACAACTGATCATGAGTCATCTTTATTTATCTAAAAATTAAATAATTACTTTATTCGAAACAAACCAATCTTCTATTCTTTACTAAAAACAAACTGCAAATTTAAAAATTTACGCAAGTGCAATAATGCGAAAGAGATAAAGCCAAGAAAACGGGAAATTCTTTAAATTTATAAGTGATGAATCATGGTTAAATTTAAGTGAAATGGACCATATAATAAAATGGAATTAATTTCTGGCAACGCGATCTTAATAATTTACTTTTGCTACTAATTATTATTTTATTTTTTATTGTGAAGTTTTTTGACGTGTCCGTTCAAACTGCCGGACGTAGAAAATGTTTTAAAACATGTGCTACATTTAAATGATTTCTCTCCTGTATGTGTTCTTTTATGTTTCCGTAAAGCAGATGAATCAAAACATGTTTTACTACATATATCACATTTGAATCGTTTTTTTCCTGTATGTGTTCTTTTATGATCCTTTAAACTACTTGAATGAGAAAATGTTTTATTACATATATCACATTTAAATGGTTTTTCTCCCGTGTGTATTGTTTCATGTGTTTTTAAATGATCTGATCGAGGAAATGTTTTAAAACATATGTTACACTTAAATGGTTTTTCTCCTGTATGTGTTCTTTCATGTGTTTTTAAATTGCTTGACGTAGAAAATGTTTGAAAACATATTTCACATTTGAACGGTTTTTCTCCCGTATGTGTTCTTTCATGCAGTTTTAAGTTACTTGAATGAGAAAATGTTTTAAAACACGTGTTGCATTTGAATGGTTTTTCTTCTGTATGTGTTCTTTCATGTGAATTTAAATGACCTGACTGAGAAAATGTTTTATTACATGTGTCACATTTAAATGGTTTTTCTCCCGTATGTGTTCTTTCATGTAATTTCAAATGATGTGACGAAGGAAATGTTTTAAAACATATGTTACATTTAAATGGTTTCTCGCCTGTATGTGTTCTTTCATGTGTCTGCAAATTTCCTAACTGAGAAAATGTTTTAAAACATACATTACACTTGAATGGTTTTTCTCCTGTATGTGTTGTTTCATGTTTTTTTAAATTACCTGACTCAGAAAATGTTTTAAAACATACATCACATTTGAATGGTTTTTCTCCCGTATGTGTTCTTTCATGTCTTTGTAAACTACCTGACGCGGAAAAAGTTTTGGAACATATATCACATTTGTGTGATTTGTCTCCTGTGTGTATTCTTTCATGTGTTTTTAAATGACTTGACTGGGAAAATGTTTTAAAACATACATCACATTTGAATGGTTTTTCTCCTGTATGTGTTCTTACATGTGCTTTTAAATTACCTGACTCAGAAAATGTTTTAAAACATACATCACATTTGAATGGTTTTTCTCCCGTATGTGTTCTTTCATGTCTTTGTAAACTACCTGACGCGGAAAAAGTTTTGGAACATATATCACATTTGTGTGATTTCTCTCCTGTGTGTATTCTTTCATGTGTTTTTAAATGACTTGACTGGGAAAATGTTTTAAAACACACATCACATTTGAATGGTTTCTCTCCTGTATGTGTTCTTACATGTGCTTTTAAATTGCCCGATTGAGAAAATGTTTTAAAACAATTATTACATTCGAACAACCTTTCACTGGTTTGACTTTTTTCATAATTCTTTAAACAAGCTTGTTCAGTTGCACTGTTGGTATTTGTTAAATTTTCAAAACTTTCACCTGATAAATCACTATTTTCTGTTATCATATCCTCTTCATCATCTTCTAACTTAATTTCGGTATATAAACTTTTTAAATTTAATAAATCACAAGTATTATTGCTTTCTTCCAGTTCCAATTTTATTTCGTTTCCATAACATGAAGATTCAGCTACTTCCGTTTTTGTTACTTTGAAAAATGAGTTGTCTACACTCTGTAAATTTTCTTCTTCTTTTATTTTAACAGTATATGCATCAACCTTTGATGTACACTCTTTATTTTCCATTTTTCTTTCTTTTTTGTCCGTAAAACTAATTCTGTCCTTTTAAGATTTTGACAATTATCAAGTCTGAACTAGACACTGAACCATTGAATACATTGAACGTCAGTATTTAACCATAAATTATGTATATTTATTACCATTAATTACTGGTACCAGTCTTAAGCAGCTTCCACATTCTCGCCGAGGTTGGACGAGTCGAGAATGTAGAGGGTCATTTCGTTGTGCTTCGCGGTTGGTGTTTCAATGCTATTCTTATGCCTCGGCCAACCTCGCGAGGAACTACTTCGTCCAACTTCGGCGAGAATGTGGAAGCTGCTTTACCAATAATGCTACAGTAAAAGCTCCCTAACCCCTTAACTACCGAATGTATTTTGTCGGTTAACTACTAGTGGTACTTACAAGTACCAGTAACTTTACTAACACATTTTTTTTTTGTTAAATAAAATTTTATTATCTAGTTCAACAAAATGTATGTTATATCATAGATCTGATAATAAGGATACATAACGATTAAATGGGATTAATGGCTTAACATATTTAAAATGTATCTATTAGATTTTATAGAAAAAACTTTTAGATACTTAAAAGTAGAGTAATTATTCCTGGTATTTTCAATGCAGAAAAAACTGGACTTCTAAGTACCACTAGTAGCGAAAGGGCTAATCTGGATAAGCCTGTCTAGGACCATTCTCTAATCTTGACATTCCCACCATTAACTAAACCTGTATATTCTGAATTTGTATTTAAAAAGAGATAGAATTTGTTTTTAAAAAGAGATAGATCAGGATGTATTATAAAAAGAAACTTTGCTGTACATTAGTTTTTTAAAAAGGTGTCTCTTTTTAATGATTTAAACCTAAATATTTTTCAGATGTTATTGTCTCTTACTTGTAATGCAATTTCAAATACAGTCGACTCTCGTTAATTCGAAACTCGAGGGATTCTTAACCTTTAAATGATTAAGACGAGTTAACTCGTCCAGCAATATGGCGGCTCAAAATGCTGCGATATGTACATATTCACTGGTACCGGTGCTGCCATCTGTGACAGATTTTTCGAAATACGGTATAATTCTAATAATGTCAAGTTTTATCAACATAATTTAGTACAATTATATTTTGTAAATTCCTAAGGTTCACTTTTTTGATGTTGGAATCTTTAATTTTTTTTATTTTTCTTTTTTTGTAACCTTATCTATTGTACTTATCACTTGGCAGTAAAAAGTCCGGCATTTTTTAAAATTTATTGCAATATTGACTTTCGGGCACTTAATCGATCGAAAATCGTTTATGAATTCCAAATATACCATTAAAAATAATTGTGACAGCGTATTTTTTAAAAAAGTAATAAAAAAAATTCTGTATACTGCTGTCATTTTCAAAATAGTTATTTCTTCTCACACTAGAGGGCATTGGAGTGCAACTAAACAGAGTGGCCAATATAAAAAACTTCATTACTAAAAAAAATAATTGATTTTTTTTATTATTTTTTTAAAAAATACGCTGTCACAAATGTTTTTAATGGTATATTTGGAATTCACAAACGATTTTCGATCGATTAAGTGCCCGGAAGTTAATATTGCAATAAATTTTAAAAAATGTTGGCTATTCACACACTTGCAATTAACAATTAAATAATTAATTACCTAATTAGTCACAAACGAAAATAATAGCGTCACAAACATTCACAAACGATTGATCGAAGCAAAAATAAAATCTCATTTTTTAAAATTTATGTTGGCTATTCGCACGAGTGTTAGATAAGGTTACAGTCGGACTCATGTATTTTCAACTCATGTATTTTCAACACCATCTATTTTCAACTGATTTTACTCATGTAATTTCAAGTTTTTGGTCCCCACTTCTCACGCAATACTTTAATACAGAAAAATAACTGTCAGATTAATCGATTGACCACTGGTGGCTTTATCCTACAATATATGGTTTTATTTCATTTGTAATTGTTTAAAAAATAATTTTATTAGAAGTTTATTACATTTTTTTCATGTTTCACTTTTTTGTTTATCATATGTTACTTGACAATTTGTCATTTTAAGGTTATTCACTGGGGAAGTACACGTGGCTACTGTGTAAAGATTTGCGCGGGCTTTTTGTGATTGGTTCTATGTCTGTCACGTGGCTCTATGATTGCCATGGAGTGAGGATAAAAGAGAAGTTGAAAATACATGAGCGGATTAGTCCCGACAGGTTGAAAATACATGAGTTCGACTGTACAAAAAAAGAAAAAGAGTCAAAGATCCCAACATCAAAAAGTGAACCCTAGGAATTTACAAAATATAAATTATACTATGTTGATAAAATTGAATATTATTTAAGCTCGATAATATACACGCTCAATAATATTGTGCAATCAACTTGTGCAATTTATTGAACCCTTCTCCCAACAGTTCAATAATTTTGTTAAAGAAATTTATGCAATAAATTGAATGTAGGAATTAATTGTACTTAATTAAACTGTTGTTTAATTATAAATATTAAGTGATAAAGATGTTGCAAAGCAATAAATAATTATTCTTGCAAATTAATAATTCATACTGGTTTAAATAATAGCCATCAAATATGACTGAAGAATAACAAACAAATCAAACAAATAAAGTATGTAGTATTGCGCAATAATATCTGCAAAGCCTACAGACGTTACAATATTATTCATTCATTGCACAATATATTTCAAACTATTTTTGATCAGCACAATATATTGTACAACCCTTCAATATAACCTACAAACGATCCATAATATTGTAAAACCTCGGATTTTGTGCAATATTATTGAGAATTATACTGTATTTCGGAAAATTTGTCACAGATGGCGGCACCTGTACTAGAATATATACATATACGTATCACAGCATTTTAAGCCGCCGTATTTCAGGACGAGTTAACTCGTCTTAATCATTTAAAGCACTAAATAAATATTAATGTAAATTTTACGAAAAAACAATGTGCTCGTAGAAAAAGTATAGTGTAAAATACATGGGAAAAGCTTATTTCTCACTCATATGAATTGTTGCCCTCGCTCTGCAGGCTCACGCAACAAACTCATATTCGTGAGAAATAAGCCTCTTTTTCCACTTATTGTACAACTAGCCGTACCCGCGACGTCGTTCGCGCAAAGCATTGTTATAAACTCAATGAGAAGTATGTAAGTGTAATAATTATACAGAACTTGCAAAGAATGATTTTTTTTGTGTAATGCGGACACATGCTCAAAATGGTTTCTCTATTTTCCCGTGGGAATGAGGAATTTTCCCGGAGTAAAAAGTATCTTAAATGTTGACCAAGTAGTAGGTTATCACCACACCTTTCATCCAAATCCGTCCAATAGTTTTTGCGTATTACGTGCACACGCGCAAAATGGTTTTTCTATTTTCCCGTGGGAATGAGGTATTTTCCCAGAGTAAAAAGTATGTTAGATGTTGCCTTAGGTAATAAGTTTCCACCATACCAAATTTTATTAAAATCCGTCCAACAGTTTTTGCCTAATGTGTGCACATGTTCAAGATGGTTTTTCCATTTTCCCGTGGGAATGAGAAATTTTCCCGGAGTAAAAAGTATTTTAGATGTTGACCCAGGTAATAAGTTATCATCACACCAAATTTCATTAAAATCCGTCCAATAGTTTTTGCGTAATGCGTGAACAGACAGACAGACAGACAAAAATTCTAAAAATCGCTGTTTTGGTATCTACATCGATAACTATTTACAGTACCAGTATTATTTTCCAAAAATATTCCATGTACAGAAATGGTCTCTTTACTATTTTATTATATGTATATGTAGATATACTATTTCTAACGATTTTCGACATTATTTTGAAAAATTAAAAACATATGCACGCATAATACATAAATATGTATTTTAAAATAATTTCACAAAATTAGTTAAATTTCCCATTCAAAGTAAAAACGCAACTACTTAATGTTTGTATCGTGTTTCAAACAAATTTATGATTAATAGATTCAATCCATGTAAATAGGGTAAACACTCCTGGTCTTTGACATTGATATAATTCCATGAATTTGTTTACACCAAAAATCAGGATAATTTATGATAAAATAATTCAAATTTTTTAAATAAAAATAAAAAATACACTCCGTTCAATAACTATAGCACACTTTACAAAACCGCTTTTTTTATAAAATAGAAACTTACTTGTTCTTATTCTATAAAATGTAGTTATTAACTATAATGTGTATAATAAATAGAACATAATTTTTATACCCTAAAAAAATGTCACACTGCATAAACTAAACAAAAATATGAAAACACATAAATTACATGTTCAATAACTATAGCACAGTATACATAACTGATTATAAAATAAACTCCAATTTGCTTATCTTGCAGCAAATACTTAAATGAATACTTAATTACATTTTAATTTTGTTTTATCGTACATTTTTAAAAAAGCATTGGGTAGCGTTAGTTGATTTTTATTCTGTTTAAAAAAATGCCTCGCGGAAAATATTTAACGGAAATTGAGAAAGGACAAATAATCGCTTTTCAAGAAGAAAATAAGTCTGTTAGCGAAATAGCAAGAAGAATTGGAAGATCGAGGAAGGTGATTACTAATTTTTTTAAAAATATCGAGACTTACGGGACTAAACGTACTGGAGGACCCAAAAAACTTCTTTCGCAGCGAGAAGAACGACAAATTTGTCGCTTGATAACACGGGAAAATTTATCTCTCGCGCAAGTAAAAGCTAAATTAAAGTTGAATGTTTCAAAAACTACAATATGGAATGCTGTGAAACGTTCACAACATATAGTACATAAGAAAAAATTGCGTAGGCCACCATTATCTAAACAGCATAAAATAGATCCTTTAAATTTTGAAACGAAATACATGGATTTTGGCGACAAATGGCTTTCGGTAATTTTCTCAGACGAGAAGAAATTCTGTTTAGATGGTCCCGATGGCTATTCGTATTATTGGCACGATCTTCGTAAAGAAGAAGAAATTTTCTCTAAACGCCAGTCTGGTGGTGGCGGAATAATGGTATGGGGAGCTATGTCATTTAATGGACAAACTGACATAGCTTTTGTAACTGAAAAAATTAATTCAGTAGTATACCAAGATGTCTTAGAAAGGTATCTTTTACCATTTGCGGAAATACTTGCTGGCCCCGAATGGATATATCAACAAGATAATGCTTCTGTCCATTGTTCCAAGGCCATGAAGGATTGGTTTTCTGCCAATAATATTGAGCTGCTGATGTGGCCTTTTCGCAGCCCTAACCTAAATCCAATGGAAAACGTGTGGGCTCAATTATCACGAGCCGTATATAGAAATGGGCGGCAGTTTAATACGGTGAAAGAATTAACGAACACAATTAGTTCAGAGTGGCACAAGTTGGACATAAATTTGTTTCAAAAATTAGTGCTATCGATGAAAGATAGAATATATGAAGTGATTCGAAAATAGGGGAACTCAATTAATTATTAAATTTTAAATTACAAATAAAAATTAATACGAAAATATGTTAATGTGCTATAGTTATTGAACAAGTTAAATTACGAAAAGCACTAATTTTATATTTTATAATGGTTAATTTTTTTTTTTTAATTAAATATACATAATTATATTTTTACATTAATAAATACTTTACAATTAAAGAGGTTTAAATTTTTTTTCCCCGCATTATCACTTATTTTTACAAGTGTGCTATAGTTATTGAACGGAGTGTATATATTTATAAAACATAGGAAATGTTACATAGCACAACATACAAATTAGTTTTAAGGGGGACTACTAGTGTGACATTTTTTAAAAATTGAAAAATTTTTTTTGCATGTTTCGATAGTCTATACCTTCAAAAATAACATACTAAAATTTCAAGTGCATATCTCAAATAGTTTCTGAATGACAGCCATCCGAAGAGCGGATCCTGATTTTCATTGTTAACTTTGAGCAATTTAGAAACGTATGAAGGTTAATAGTTTGGGAGTTTCTGGACGTGGCTGCCAGTCACATGTTGTGGAGAAGCTAGACCCTGGAACTTTTAAACGACTCATCGAGTTTTACTACGACCGTTATAGTGAGTACACCGTAAATAATTTTAGTAAATATTCTCAGTGATTAAAACTAAAAGGTAAATTTAAAAAAAAAAACTACATTTTTCAAATTTGCTGCAGTTATAACTCGAAAACAAATCATCCGATCGAGTTGATTCTTATTGCAGCTTCTTTTATATATATTTCTTCGTACCATAAACCTCCAGTTTTCCGATCGAATAAAAAATGTAATTTTTGCAGGCCAAAAATCATCAAATTTTAACGCAAAATTGAAAACTTTTTTTTAAAAACTCCGCCATTTTGTTAAATTTCAACTTTTTTTCCGATTTAGGTTCACAGCACGGGCAATACCTTCTAGTTTAATAGGCATTTTGGTTTTTTTGATTTCAGGCACTGTGAAGGTCGCTATCACTGCAGCAGTGGGGGAACTTTTTTTTGAGCCTTGGGAAATCGCGAATAACTCACTGAATTTTCAATTTTTTGGTCCAAAAATCTTATCATGAATTTATTATATATCGACGAATATATTCTTAAAATATTAAACGAAGTGTCTAGTCGGCCGATAAACGGACGAATAAAAAAAATCTTAGTCGTCCGATAATCGGACGAATAAACAAAAACTTAGTCGTCCGATTATCGGATGAATAAAATAAATTAATCGTCCGATAAATCTAATTCTTCTAGGAATGGTATGTTTATTATTTTGTGAGGTTGGTGGAAAATTTGAAATTTCACAAATAAACTTAAAATGTTATAATAATTCCTTCTGTAATATTTTATAATCAGATATGTAATTATTAGTTATGAAATAAATTAATAGTGTAAATAATTCGTTCGACTCCAATTGATTTATTATTTTTATCAAAGACATAAACTTCATAGTTTTGGATTAAATAATTAATTAAAAGTTACGCGGATTTTAGTTTATCACTCTTTGTGTACAAGTTAATTCATTAAACTCAGTGGTGTGTGTGCTTATTATAATTCTTTCGGGTAAGTATTCACTTTTAATAATGTTATATTTTTCCAGAATTTATCGATACTGCCTAGTAAGCATACCATTTCTAGGTGGTGAGGTTGGTTTTGGTTAGGTTAGTTTAGTTAGTTTTGACAATATACTTAGATCTTTGATATTAAAATTAGGTGGTGCGGTTGGTTTTGGTTAGGTTAGTTTAGTTAGTTTTGACAATATACTTCGATTTTTGATATAAAAACTAGGTGGTGAGGTTGGTTTTGGTTAGGTTCGTTTAGTTAGTTTTGACAATATACTTCGATTTTTGATATAAAAACTAGGTGATGAGGTTGGTTTAAAATTTGAAATTTCAGGAATAAATTTGAAATGTTATAAATTTAATTCCTTCTGTAATATTTTATAATCAAATATGTAATTATTAATTATAAAATAGTAAGTATATCATTTCTAGAAGAATTAGATTTATCGGACGATTAATTTATTTTATTCATCCGATAGTCGGATGACTAGGTTATTTTATTCGTCCGATAGTCGGACGACTAAGTTTTTTCTTATTCGTCCGATTTTCGGACGAATAAGTTTTTTTTTATTCGTCCGATTATCGGACGACTAAGTTTTTTTTTATTCGTCCGATTATCGGGCGACTAGCAACACCCAATATTAAAACATTCCATATAGTAGTTTTTTTTTAAAAAAAATTCCCAAAAATCACCTTTTTTCAGGCGGTCATACTAGTAGTCCCCCTTAAACAAAAACAAACAGAAAAATACCAAAGTAAAATGAACTCAAAAATAAATATATAAATAAAAGGAAATTAATTTCTGGCAGCGCCATCTTAATAATTCACTTTTGCTACTAATAATTATTATTTTTTATTGTGAAGTGTTTTGACGTGTCGCTTCAAATGACTTGACTGTGAAAATGTTTTAAAACATTTTTCACATTTGAATGGTTTTTCTCCGGTATGTATTCTTTCATGTTTTTTTAAATCACCTGACCGAGAAAATGTTTTAAAACATGTGTTACATCTGAATGGTTTTCCTCCTGTATGTATTCTTTTATGAATCTTAAAACTACTTAAGTGAAAAAATGTTTTAAAACATACATTACATTTGAATGGTTTTTCTCCTGTATGTATTCTTTTATGAATCTTTAAACTACTTGAGTTGGAAAATGTTTTAAAACATACATTACATTTGAATGGTTTTTCTCCTGTATGTGTTCTTTTATGATCATTCAAACTGTTTGAATGAGAAAATGTTTTTAAACATATATCACATTTGAATGGTTTCTCTCCTGTATGTGTTCTTTCATGTCTTTTTAAATGATGTAACAGAGTAAATGTTTTAAAACATATATTACACTTGAATGGTTTTTGTCCTGTATGTATCCTTTCATGTAATTTCAGACTACTTGACTGTGAAAATGTTTTAAAACATATATCACATTTGAACGGTTTTTCTCCCGTATGTGTTCTTTTATGATCCTTTAAACTATTTGAATGAGAAAATGTTTTATTACATATATCACATTTAAATGGTTTTTTTCCCGTGTGTATTCTTTCATGTGATTTTAAACTGCTTGACGTAGAAAATATTTTACTACATATATCACATCTGAATGATTTTTCACCAGTAAGAAGTTTCTGATGTTCCTTCAAATAACCGGACGTGTATGGTTTTTCACTGGTTCCACTGTTGATGTCTGTTAAATTTTCACAACTATCGTCAAATAAATCGCTATTTTCTGTTATCATATCCTCTTCATCATCTTCTAACTTAATTTCGGTATGTAAACATTCCAAATTTAATAAATTATCGCAATTACTTTCTTCTGGTTCCAATTTTATTTCATTTCCATGACATGAAGATTCCGGTACTTCCGTTTTTGTTATATTTAAAAATGAGTTGTCTACATTCTGTAAATTTTCCTCCTTTTTTATTTCAACTGTATACGCATCAACCTTTGATGTGCACCCTTTATTTTCCATTTTCTTTTCTTTTTTTTCTCCAAAAAAATAATTCTATCGTTTTGAGATTTTGACAATTTTCGAGTCTGAACGTTATGTTTAACCATAGATTAATTAGATAAATTATGTATGTTGCGTATGTTGGTACCAGTGCTTCTGGTAGTGATAAAATAGTGGGAAAATTTGAAAACTAACAAAGAAAGGTATGCAACTGTATCTCTCAAAAATTTTTGAAACATTGGTGGATTGTACATCTTATTAAAACTGTTAAAACTAATCGCGAGCCATATTTCGTTCGTGCCCATAAGTGGTTTAAGGGGGGTAAAACTCACTCCTGAAAATTTGGGTTTTTTTCAATTTTCTTAAATATCTTGGAAATGGTAAGATTTGTTTCTAAATTATGTACTTTAAACTTTAAAGTATATGGTAAGTTTGTAAAAATTCATTACTAATAACGGGTTTACATTTGCAATGATTTGCTGGCGCCACTTTTAAGTTTGCATGTCTGTAAAGTTTACACTAGTTGCACGGCCGTTTACACATGATTTGTATGGTATCTGTAGTCACTGCAACTGACAAATACTTCTTTTTAGCTGAATAAAAACAAGTAATGATTTAAATCAATTAAAAATTTGGCGTCTGTTATACATTATAATTCTCCTAAATCAAGTGTTTACTCACGAGTAAAAGTTAATACTTATAATTAAATACATAAATGTTTCAATTTTTTAACAGTATTTACTTTTAAGTAAAAGGTACTTTTTATTCAAATAAAATGAAATAATACTTTATACTTAAAAGTATTCACTTCTCTGCATGTAACTACTTAATAAGGTTTTACTTTTTTTTATTCAATAGACTACCTACTAATACGTAATTTTTTAAAATCAAAATCAAAACGAAAACAAACATGTTTTTAAATATTAAAAATATTTAAAGTTTTAATTACTTTGTCAATTTCACTAGAATTGAGTAGAATTTACTAAACGCGTTTTCAATCTCGCGATCATCATCAGAGTAATTGAAGAAATGTATGTGGGAGTGTAATAAATACTCTTAAAAATGAATTTGGGAAAAACCCGTCATTATACTATTTCATATGAAATAGGCTGTACCATAACGTACCTGATAAACCAGTTTTGAATAATAGAGATAATTATTTTTATCTGTGTAAGGTAAAAATTTTTAACCAATATGTTTAAGAATAAAGGAGGGGTGTCCAAAATGTTAAAGTTGCTGAAAATTATATTTTTTTTTTTTTTCGTTTAGAAGTTCAGTTTTAATAAAGGTGAATTATTTAGGTCGTTTTGATCATTTAAAACCTCCACTTGTGGGTCACTGTTCAATCTATTAATTTCAAGAGCTCTTGAAATTAATAGATTGAACAGTGACCCACAAGTGGAGGTTTTAAATGATCAAAACGACCTAAATAATTCACCTTTATTAAAACTGAACTTCTAAACGAAAAAAAAAAAAAAAAAAATATAATTTTCAGCAACTTTAACATTTTGGACACCCCTCCTTTATTCTTAAACATATTGGTTAAAAAATTTTACCTTACACAGATAAAAATAATTATCTCTATTATTCAAAACTGGTTTATCAGGTACGTTATGGTACAGCCTATTTCATATGAAATAGTATAATGACGGGTTTTTCCCAAATTCATTTTTAAGAGTATTTATTACACTCCCACATACATTTCTTCAATTACTCTGATGATGATCGCGAGATTGAAAACGCGTTTAGTAAATTCTACTCAATTCTAGTGAAATTGACAAAGTAATTAAAACTTTAAATATTTTTAATATTTAAAATGAAATTTCACAAAGTAAACCTCTCAACAGTAAATTATTTAAACATGTTTTTCTTTTAATTTAAACCGTTTAAAATATTAGTGCCAACCAAACCTGCAGGAGAACATTTTTTCAATTATTATAATTTAATTAATTTAGTCAGTGGCGCATCCAGTCTAAAGGGACCAAAAATACTTTTACTTCCGTCTTTAAACCAATCAGCAAACATAATTTATAGAACATCACAAATCAGCAAGCGAAATTTAAATTAAATAGCGTTGCTAAGTAATGAAACTTGACAGAATGTACGCAATTTAAATAATTTATTTTTAAAATTTTTGTAAGAACGGAGCCGCTAATGATGAAATAATACAAATTACTTGTTTGAAAAAATGTATTCTTATAAATGTATTTAACACTTTGACGGTCATTAACGTCATAAAACGTCAAATGAAAGACGTTAATATGTATATATACCACATACAAGTTACTTTTAAAATATAAAACAACAAAAGAAATTAAAAAACAAACAACGAGAAAGATACCAATAAAAATATAAATATGTTACTATTTTTCTAAAAATGTTTTTTGACGTGTCGCTTCAAATGACTTGACTGTGAAAATGTTTTACTACATGTATCACATTTAAATGGTTTTTCTCCTGTGTGTATTCTTTCATGATCCTTCAAATTACCTGACTGAGAAAATGTTTTAAAACATACATCACATTTGAATGGTTTTTGTCCTGTATGTGTTCTTTCATGTATTTTTAAATGATGTGCTAGAGAAAATGTTTTACTACATATATCGCATTTGAATGGTTTTTTTCCCGTATGTATTCTTTTATGATCCTTTAAACTACTTGAATGAGACAATGTTTTATTACATATCTCACATTTAAATGGTTTTTCTCCCGTGTGTATTGTTTCATGTAATTTTAAACTACCGGAGTGAGAAAATGTTTTAAAACATATGTTACACTTAAATGGTTTTTCCCCTGTATGTGTTCTTTCATGTGTTTTTAAATTAGCTGACGTAGAAAATGTTTTCAAACATGTATTGCATTTGAATGGTTTTTCACCCGTATGTAGTCTTTGATGTGATTTCAAACTGCCCAATTGAGAAAATGTTTTAAAACATGTGTTACATTTGAATGGTTTCTCCCCTGTATGTGTTCTTTTATGATCATTCAAATTGCTTAATTGCAAAAATGTTTTAAAACATATGCTACATTTAAATGGTTTCTCTCCTGTATGTGTTCTTTTATGTTTCCATAAAGCAGCTGGGTCAGAAAATGTTTTACTACATATATCACATTTGAATGGTTTTTCGCCTGTGTGTACTCTTTTATGTGTCTTTAATTCGTACGACTGAGAAAATGTTTTAAAACATACATCACATTTGAATGGTTTTTCGCCTGTGTGTACTCTTTTATGTGTCTTTAATTCGTACGACTGAGAAAATGTTTTAAAACATACATCACATTTGAATGGTTTTTCACCCGTATGTGTTGTTTCATGTCTTTGTAAATTACCTGACGTGGAAAAAGTTCTGGAACATATATCACATTTGAATGGTTTCTCTCCTGTATGTGTTCTTTTATGTCTCCGTAAAGCAGCTGGGTCAGAAAATGTTTTACTACATACATCACATTTGAATGGTTTTTCGCCTGTGTGTACTCTTTTATGTGTCTTTAAATCGTACGACTGAGAAAATGTTTTAAAACATACATCACATTTGAATGGTTTTTCACCCGTATGTATTGTTTCATGTCTTTGTAAATTACCTGACGTGGAAAAAGTTCTGGAACATATATCACATTTGAATGGTTTCTCTCCTGTATGTGTTCTTTCATGTATTTTTAAATTGCCCAACCGAGAAAATTTTTTAAAACAAATATTACATTCGAATGGCCTTTCACTAGTTTGACTTTTTTCATAATTCTTTACACAACCTTGTTCAGTTCCACTGTCGATATTTGTTAAATTTTCACAACTTTCACCTGATAAATCACTATTTTCTTCCAATGTACCCGTTTCATCATCTTCTAACTTAATTTCGGTATGTAAACTTTTCAAATTTAATAAATTATCATAATTGTTTTCTTCCAGTTCCAATTTTATTTCATTTCCATAACATGAAGGTTCCGGTACTTCCGTTTTTGTTTTATTTAAAAATGAATTGTCTACATTCTGCAAATTTTCCTCCTTTTTTATTTCAATTGTATATGCATCAACTTTTGATGTGCACCCTTTATTTTCCATTTTTTTTTCTTTTTTTCTCCAAAAAAATAATTCTAACGTTTTTGAGAGTTTGACAATTTTCAATTCTGAACGGTGGTGTGTGTGTGTGTAACCATAAATGAGATAGACAGATAGATTATGCGTGTGTTCCGAAATATAATCCAGCATACTGGCCAGTGTGAATGACGTCATAAGTCGACGCCATGCTGGTGAATCGTTCCGAAATACACTGGCCAGCCTGGCCATGCGTTGTCGTAACTTTGACACTTATAGGCTGGTCGTCCATTGGATGCGTAGTCGTGCGTAATTTAATTCAGACGAATACGCATGAAACGGACGAATGATCCAAACAGCTGTGAAGCAATACATCCTCGTCCATTGAGAGAGACGTTTTCAATGGACGAGGATGTATTGCTTCACAGCTGCTTGGAACGTTCGTCCGTTTCATGCGTATTCGTCCGCATTAAATTTCGTACGCCTCAACCAATGTATGCAATGTACACTAAACATTGTATCTGTGGTTACCAATCAGTGGGCCAGTTATGTGCACAATGTACATATATTGTCAATAATAAGCTAAAATATTGATTTTGAAGTTAAATCAAATTCTTATTTATTAATTTTTTTATCTAATAATATTTTATTAAATGTTCTCGTCTTTCTCATTTTTGTTTTTAGAATATTTGACAAAAGATTATATTTAACATGTTTATCATAAGAATAATAAATTACCTATTGTTAGGCGTGTTCCGATATACACTGTGAGTACTGCAACAGTAGTGTCATCCGTTCCGTAATATGTCGCCAGTGCTCTGTCACAGTGCTTAAAACATTCATGACGTCTGCATGACGTCATTGATGGACGCCATTTTTTTACTGTAAGCACTGGTTTCACAGAGGTAAGGCACTCACAGTAGTGGAGTAACCAGTATACTGTAGATTTGTTCCGTTATTCATGATTGATAGTACACTGAAATATGACAATTTAAAATGGAACGCTCTTGCCAGTGTACTGGCGTGACGTCGTAATCAACCGTGTTTCCAGTACTGGCAGTATATATCGGAACACGGCTGTTATCATGAGTTTTTTCAATTTTTGTTAAATTTCTACAGAAACAGGGTAATAAATTATTTTATTGCTCAACTACTTCCTACAATTTATTTCTGGGTTTTTTTGAAAAATTTTATTGCATAACTTTATTTACCTTATTTACCTAAAGTTCTTAGATATGAAATAATTAAAATTTGCCTCCCCTGCGGTGTCGGTGTCTTTGCATCTTACAGAATTATTTTAAAATAATTTGAATTACTTTCAAAAACTACCATTAGAAATTT